>OY253744.1:16867465-17407975 GCA_958009045.1 Oxytorus armatus
AAACATTGTGACATTGTCGTAAGCAGTGTTCGTTCGATAGACTATTTATTTTATTAGTATTTTTCATCGTAAACTTTTTTTCAGGTTCTTACGTCCCTTTCTTCTCATTTCCATTTCTTGAGATCCCCTCCCACCCAGAGTATTTCGCAGCCACTCTTTCCTAATGGACTACTGTATCGCGTTTGCACGATAGCGCCGAGAAACTATGGGAAAACTGGCTGATACAGGCGGTTCCATTTTACCCTAGTTTCACTTGTATTACCGTCAGAAACTCAGAAAAAAATGCCTCCCACTTGCAACCCAGTGAACGACTACTAAACGGTCGTCCATCCCAGTATTGGCCCTGGCCAATATCTGCTTAAAATAGGAGACCGCCGAAACCGCACAGTCGACAGCGCGTCCACTGCGCTTATCGACAGATTAATTACATGAAAGCGAATTCATTTGGTATGATTAAAATGTAGGCAATTTGCAAATTCACGATTATTCAAATGAATTTTCAGTTAATTCCAACAGATGTTTCCGCATTCTAAATGGATTTACTGTGATCCCAATAATGTTCATGTCATACCCATTTATCTCGATGCAATAGTTTTCACAGCGTATTATTGATGCCAATCATTAAATTCTATTGGATACAAAATCAAACGAACGTTTTCTCTACCCAGTTTATATTTATTAAAGTTCAACTGTTCCAGTTTTTTAGCAATCTCTCGTACGCCGCAACGAGAGTAAAAACAAAAAACTCACATAAGTAGATATATTCCCAGTGTGGTCAGGCCATTTGTGGAGCATCCATCAACAATTTTGTTCGTTTAATCATCGCGCCACCATTTACGCTTACGTCCTTCAGGATGACCAGGCACATTCAGAGTTCTGTCACGCACCTACATACATATATATGACGTGAATTTCGTTTTCACAAAAATTCGCCTGCTTTTCTCGTATCTTGCGTCGCTATATTTCGCATCACCTCCAACCGTCTCTCGTGGGCTTCACCGCTGTCTGTGAATACCGTGAGAGTGGGAAAAAAAAAAAAAACTAAATAAAGCCGGACGAAGGTTAGATTAATGGTTGAGAAATGCAAATTGTCGGCACAAGCCCCGCCGCTAGTAAAACTGGTGAGGGTGGTTCGAGGGCTGGTCTCGTTGGCGTTATACGGCGAAGGGTCACCGTTTCTACTGTTCCTCTCTGGGTAACCCAAGCTCTCTTGTGTTCGAGCAAAACGTTCTAACCAAGAGGTACTATACATATAGCGATAACGTCGTCGTGGACGTCGTCGTCTGGTATGCACGACCATCGGGAACTCCGGTAAAAACCCCTTAGAAATATATCGTAGGTCATTTCCCTTGCTAAACTCGCAACGAACAAAAAAAAACACCAGCGAACTGGCTAGAGTTCCGGAGTGAAAAAAAAACAACAACGACGGAAAGAGAGCGCGATGTCCACGTAACGGAACCTCCGCATCCCCTATATATCGGCATTCAGAGCGACCACCACGCAGAGCTGGAACTCATTCCACACCGTCACAGATGAGCCCCCCAGAATCTCTCATGCTCTTCCTCGCTGCCACTCGAACATGGACCACTCGACTATATCTGTGCTCTCTTACTCGGTGTCTCTCGCTCACTCACACGCGCATCCTCTTTCCAAAGCGAAGGATACTCACGTGAGTATATAAAAATGGCTGGGAAATTTGTTTCACGAACCGAGTGAAGAAGAAGTGCCGCGAGGGAGAAATAGAGAGTGAAAGAGAGAGAGAAAGAGAGAGAGCAATGAGGATGAGAGCAATGAGGATACCCGAGGGGATCCAAAGAGGATGAGGGAGAGAGATAGAGAACACCAGAACGAAGGGTTGTACAACGAGCTAGAACGGAACACTCCGAACGATAATTTATTTTTCCGAGGATGGATTAAAGCCCGCTTGATTTATCCGTGCTTTGTGTACGAACACAGTCGATTGATTATCGCCAATTTTCATCCTCGCGTCTTTCTCTCGTTGTTCATATACGCAACATATCAGCTTTTTTCTTGCTATGTATTACAACCGCCATTTTTGTACCATATACAGCAATGTCTTTCTCTCTCTCTCTCTCTCTCTCTCTCGCTTTTTTCTCTCTCTCTTTATTTTCTCTCTCTCTCTCTCTCTCTCTCTCGCTTGCTTACTCACAAGCTTCTCGCTGTGGGGTGTCATGTGTTGACACTAGGATGGAATATGTCAAGTTTGCCTTTCCTGCTTCCGAGTGCCCATTCGCACTCTCTATTCGTGTCAAGATGAAAGGAGACAGTGCTTAGATACGCGACGAGTGAGAGAGATATGGATGCCCCGTTGTGGAATTTTGTGAACCATATAACCCAAGAATATTCTCGATATATACCTGTGTTGAATTTCGATCGACCGACTAACCGAACAAAGAGACATTCATATATATATATATATATATATAGATTGTATAAAGTAAATATATATATATATATATATATATAAATATATATATAAAGTAAATATATATAAATATATAGACTGTATAAAAAAAAAAAAAAAAAAAAGAAAAAAGTAAAGCTGTATAAAGTAAATTCTATATACTCGTACATATACATACGTATTGCGATCACTGTACAAAGGATATGCCCTAGCACGATAAAGGAGTAATTTCCGAATAATTCTGTACTTCACATTCTCTCACCAATGACATATTGCAATGGCATATCGAACGTGATAAATGTCTACAATGCCAATTTAATAAATGCCACGATGAATGCAAGAAAAAAAAACCAAAAAATGGGAAACAATTTCGTTCAAATAACACTTACGTGAAAATGAAGATGGTTTATTTTATTTTATTTCCATAAACCTTATATAGACGGAAGTCTGATATTCTGCAAATAGCCGTCCCAATAAATTTAACAATTCAACCGAACTTTCATTCAATTTCATTTTTTTTTTTGCCTGAAATAACTTTTGATTTGTATGAAATCAAATAAATCTATATTTCTTGGCTGCAAACGAGTGAAACAAATGGACTGAGAGATAAATATTTTTTTCCAGGGTAAATATATCCTGAGGCTATATAAATGTTTCGCAGTACAAGTGATAGAATATCGCTTCGTGATACAATATATTCTATCACAAGTGATAGAATATACGCTTCGGGAAAAAAGAATTGTACAATATGAACGTACTATCAAGAGTTATTTAAAGTATTTTTACGTTGATAAATTGAAAAATATCATATTAAGAAAATTTTTATTTCATGTTAATAGGTTTTTTGCAATTACAGAAATGTAGATGTGAAAAATGCAATTAGAGGCGAAAAAAAGTTGCCACACTGATTCTGTAGAAACGTTACATATCAGTCCAACACATCTGCATACCTGTGTACACCATTTTTATTCCTCTTAATCGCAATATTTCGGTCCGCAAAGGCGGCGCATGCCTTTTTTTATCTATCTTCATCTATATATTTGTATTACACCGGGATTCCATATAGCTCTTAGCCGTAATACCACAGCACACATGTGTACAACCGGTTGGTCACATTTTCGCGTAATAACAACAACGGCGCATCGGAGAGAAGCAGTACACCAAATGCAAACAGGATCCGCGTACTATTTCGCAATTAGTGCATTCCTTAATCCGTTTGGGCAACGAGAGAGGCTAAATATTTCTTGTTGCTCACTCGTACCATCGGTTTTCGTTGGCAACTGCGAGAGGAGACGAGATTTTTCTTCATCCCACAAAGCTTATAACCGAGAGAAGAGCGAAGGGTTTTTTTTTATTACCGATGAGCAGATTGGCATCATGTTCAAATTCGAAAAACGTTAAAAATCATTTTCTAACAAAATAATTACTAATATTTATTGAAAAAAAAATTCTATATTCGCTTCGTATTATAATGAGCAATATACGTTGAAATTAATTTCGTCACAAAATCACATCGCATAATTTGTGATTTTGGAATTATGCTCATCCGTATATAGTACAAGTGTCACAGGCATATTCAATGCAGGAAACCATCGAATGATTTATTACAAATCAAACTTTCGTCCAACCCCTAGATATGGGCATAGAATGTATCAAGCACTTTACGTCATTCGTGTGAATAAAACATTGATTGTTTTATGGTTTAATAGCTAAATAGCGTTTGGTGAAACGTGTGTATTGTCGGTGAAAAGCGATGACCCCTATGAGATCCGTGGAATTCAGGTGGTAGACGGGCGTTACACGGGTATATTCCAGAGAGCCCTCTGGAGTTTGGCACGAGTAGCTCGTAAACGTAAATCTGACCTGCCAACCCTCAACTTCTCATTCTTTCTTTCTCTTTGTCCCTTTGCAGAGCCCAATGGGTCAGAGGCGTATGTTAGTCGGTATATATACATATATGTATGTAGTGCACGAGAGAATTCTCTCCGTGGACTTAACGATGTGAGCGTAACGCAGAAAGAGTGGAACGCGAGAGGCAGTAGAAAAAAAGGCGACAGTGGTAGATGCAGAGGGATAGGAGGCCAGAGAAAGGTACACTTTTGTACGAAGAAAAAAATGTGGAGAGAGAGAGAGAGAGAAAGAGTGAGCCTGGATCGTAGTTACACTTATTTTCATTCGCGGTACCTCAGTCGGAAGTCTGCGTGTGTGAGAAAGATAGAGATAGAGCGGGAGTCCTGCGGGAGGATCTCGCAGTCTCATTTGTTACCCTTAATGTCCTTGGAGCCTCCCTCCCTTAATTCCTGTCGCTACCATCCTACCGACGCGGTAGATCTTACCGAGAATATATGACTCTTTGCTCGAGCTCTACACTCGACTATCCTTGCTTTTTTTTTTCTCTCTATCTCTATATTCTGTCTCCTCTTTTCCTCCATCTACATATTCCATCGCATTTTCCTTCCTTCCCTCTCAGGAATATAGTCAGGAATTATGGTGAATTTTCTATCGAGTACCCCGGGAAGGCATACGACGTATATCGCTCGTTCGTGATTTATATTCTCACCGCGGTCGCGAAGAAATCCGAGATATGTTCAATTTTTTTGCGATTAACCGAGTTATCTTGAGAATTAAAAAAATAATAAAATTCTCTGCAATAATTTCATTAATAAAACAATCGGTCTTGTTGACATTTTTCATAAATATAATGTAGCATACAGTTCGATAAATTGTCGAACGCTTTAGTTATTGTTCGGACAAGCATTTTAAACAAGTAAAACTTTCAAACATTTTGATTGGCAGTTGCTAATTATTATAGTTGAATACAATAAAGGCTACATAAATATTGTTAGCTCCGTGATTGTATCCGATTGATTTGTACCAACGTATAATAATTCCTCGATACGAATTTATAACCAATTAAAAAAAAAAGAAAAATAACTTTGTTGCAGCATGTTGAACAAACACTTCTAAATAATTAGATACGGGGTGGGTGGTAATTAGTCGAAACTAATTAGGTAAAATTACCTAATTATGTTTATTTACGTGATTGTGTCTCATTGGTAATAATTCGTCAACGCATATTTATGTCTAATTAGAAAAGATATAATCATTGAATGTTGAACCATTGAATGAACGTTGAGCAGATTTACATTGGATATAGTACAGAATATGTTCACCCGAGTTGAAATTTTAACTCTTCGCTGATTGTAAATTTATCCGCAAATGTAGAATATGCAGAAAGTTCGTAGCAAACAGGTTCGCCGCCCTCCGTTAAGGCCTTACATTCGTCCAGCGGTACCGAAAACGTACCAAAAGAAAAACTGTTTTTAGGAGGGATAGAAATAGAAATTAATAAAAAAATTCTTACACATTGTTTATTACTGTGTTAAGATTGTAAGAAAATTTATTTCAATTTTTTTTTTCAAAAATTACAACATGAAAAATCACATTTTTTGAAGCACTGTAAAAAAAAAGTTGCTCCACGGTCGGCAGTATTTCTTCCTCAAATGTTGACGCGCACACGTTCCAACCTCATCGAAAACGCGAAATGCAATTTCTCGAATACGACCCAATCGATCGGAATGAAATTAACTCAACGATCGCAGAATACTGACAAAAAGCGCCTAAGGTTTTAATGTTTCGAGAATATTTACCATTGCAGAGAAATCTCTTTTTTAGCTATCTCCCTGGTATTCATAGGTCACGTGGTAGATATTTGTCTTTGCGCTTAAGGGGGGAAATAGGGTTAGTACAGCTATTTCTCAATGATTTTCATGAATTTTTTTATAGTATAAAAAATGCATATAATTTATTGAAATTTCGAGAATATTTTATACATATATTCAAGTATATACTATACAATTTTTGAAGAATTTCCGTGAAAAACACCGAAAATATTAGCGACCCCATATTGCAGGTCACAATCAGACTCAGCATTTTGCGTACACTCTGGAAGCCGCAATTTTCATCTGAAATCAAACGAGGTTGGAATTTATTTTTATTGTATGTCTCTCTTCTATATGCACCTAAATGCTATCAAAAAAATTGAAAATTGAATTTTTTACAGGGGTCAAAACAAAGAAGCATGATTTTTTGCCATTTTTTACAACTTCATTTGTAAAAAAAAAATTATTTTAAATAATGATAATATTCCGATTTTAGGTTCATATAGAACGCAATACTATAAAGCAAATAAGTGCCATTCTTCAAATCGATTGGTTGAAAACTTTTCAAACTAGCGTGTACGCAAGTTCAAAAAAAGTCGTTTTCAGAAAAACGCGTTTGAAAAAATAGTACGCTCGGTTATACACGTGCCGCGCTCGGGCCCTGAAGGAGAGCTACTCACTTTAATGGCTTATAACAATAGAACGAGTCGGAATTTTCATTTAAAATTTTGGGAACACATTTTTCAATAGTTTTACTAACAATTTATGAAATAATAAAAAAATCGATTTTTTGAACCGTCTAACCCTATTTCCTCCCTTAATAGGATGCTTCACGATCCATTTCAGCTTGTTAAAAAGAATCGTTTTGAAAATTCCAATCAATTGATTATTCCAAATACTTCGTCGATCTTGCAAACGCATTTATATCGGAAATCGTAAAATTATAGGAGAAGACGTAGTTTAGAAGAAAACTAAGTCGACATAAATCTTTAAGAAACATAACTCTTTTTAGAATCTTTCACATACCGATTTAAATATATTTTTATACGAGCCGTTAGAAACATTTCCCTCTCATCGTGTGGTAGACCGGATGTTTAAATAAATTGGTGCCGTTGCAAACGGAAGATTCATCTCGAACTCGGAAACTCGATTTTGAGAGAGCAAGAGAGAAGTACAATGGACGAGAGGTAGCCCATCGTCCTGTCAAGTGGTAGCGGTTCGACTACTCCCCCGAGCGATGGAGAAGTTGAGGCAGAGTTCGCCGGGAGTTTGGCGAACCTGCTAGAGAGTGGTGAGCGCCGCGTTTCGCGGTTACGCTCATGATGGGAATGGGGAACTAGGAAAAGGGTTGTGTGCGGATGTGTGTGTGTAAGTAAGTGTATACGCCTGGGACGGAAATATGGTATCGAAGTTGGAACGCTCGATTTACGATCGCCTATCAAAAACTTGCACTTGCCACTAGAAGTAGCAGTAGTAAGCGTATACGTATACATATACATATATGCAGTCAATGGGGCGGAGGCGATGCTTTGGTAGTTGGAATTACTCTGGGACTTCGTTTAGTTTCAAACCATGACAATGTCGACCCAGACTCTATATACCGATGGAATATACAAACGAAATATCGTATTTGCATTTTAACAACAAAAAAATACGTTAATTTACTAAAGTGACCGTAACTTCTCCGGGAGAGTTGGTGCTGTTCGTCGTTCTCGTTTTCGTCGTAATCGTTAAAGTTTTCAAATGACACTTCATTCATTTAGTTACGAAATTCTGTCTTTTTAACGTATTCCTTAAATCGTACCATCGATTTTAACGTATTTTAGCTACACTTCGATATCGGAAACTTTAAGCGTGTCCTTACAAACACAAAAATTGAGAAATTCGAATATAAAAACAGGACTTTCCAATGGTGCATGCACTCTTTTAAAAAAATGCTATATAAATAATTGATAATTTTTAGGGTTCTAAAAAGTAATACAATTTTTTTGTCCCGCTTTCCTTTTGAAAAAAAATTTTCTCGCTTTGTATGAACACATAGATTTTTTTTGTAGAAATCCCCGAAATTCCGTGTGAAGACACAAAAATATCAAACAATTTAACGTCATTTTCTTTCGGTCCCTGAATTAAATACAGAGATCCGAAGTGCTCAAACTACAATAATCTATTAATATCTACTTATATAGTATAATAGAGAACCTTGAGTTTTAGCGTCAGTCTCATCGGCCAGCACCAGAGAACAAGGTAAAAAGTGAAAAATTGCGAAAAGTGGTGAGCGCAAGAGGATTATAAAATGGAGGGTGTGCGAAGCGGGATAGAGAAAGAGAGAGAGGTTTGAGTTTTCTCTCTCATCGTATACCGCTGCTACTGGTAGCCGCTAATATGAATGTCCTGTCAGTAGCAGCGGCTCCTTGCCAAGAACGTACCGGTTTTGGCTAATATGCCTGGGTTGAAGGGTATATTTACGAGGGTACGGGGGCGTTGAAAAGATGAAAAAAAAAAAAGAAAATGAAGAGCAAAAAAAACATAGAGGCGGAACGAAGGAACAAAAAAAATATCATCGAAAACTCTCGGGACTGTCTGGCCAGCCGAGTTTCGAGAGACCATTTCGAGCGAGTGAAAGAGAAGCCATTTTCTCTATCTCATTCTTTCTCTCTTAGAAGTGGTACGCGATTTTATGATTTTGGTTTACTGCCGGCCGATGTCATTTCAATCCCCTTTTCACCCGCTCGATCTTCGACGAAGCGACAGTGGTGGAAATTGATTCCCTCCCATCCTCTCGTAATTGGCGTCCGTCTCACGATCGTATCCTACAGCAGCCCCTCTCTTTTTGTCTCTTTCTCAGACTCCTCTTCCTTCTCATATATTCGTTTTATCTATTGCGTTCATTCGCCCGCGAGAGGAAAAAAAGCGTTCTCGACTTTATCCTCTGTTAAGGGTGGAAATAGGGTTAGACGTTTCAAAAAATCGATTTTTTTTAAATTTCATAAATTGTTAGTAAAACTATTGAAAAATATATTCCCAAAATTTTAAATGAAAATTCCGACTCGTTCTATTGTTATAAGCCATTAAAGTGAGTAGCTCTCCTTCAGGCCCCGAGCGCGCCACGTGTTTCAAACGCGTTTTTCTGAAAACGACTTTCTTTGAACTTGCGTACACGCTAGTTTGAAAAGTTTTCAACCAATCGTTTTAAAAATTGGCAGTTACTTTCTTCATAGTATTGCGCTCTATATGAACCTAAAATCGGAATATTATCATTATTTAAAATAATTTTTTTGCAAATAAAGTTGTAATAAATGACGAAAAATCATGCTTTTTTGTTTTGACCCCTGTAAAAAATTCAATTTTCTATCTTTTTGATAGCATTTAGGTTCATATAGAAGACAGACATGTAATAAAAGTAAATTCCAACCTCGTTTGATTTCAGATTAAAATTGCGGCTTTCAGAATGTACGCAAAATGCTGAGTCTTTTTTATTTTATAGTATCTCTCTATATTATATAAATATATCGCCGCCGCCGCCGCCGTGTACAAGAGTTGAAGAGAGCGAGCGGGATCGAGTAGGGTGGGTGAGGGGATCGAGCGGCGGCGGCGGGGCGGGGGGGGGGGAGAGCCCCCCTAGTATAGTATATAGTATATACCAATTCTATAGTATATACTTAAATATATGTATAAAATAGTCTCAAAGCTTCAATAAATTATATTCATTTTTTATACTATAAAAAAATTCATGAAAATCATTGAGAAAACGCTGACCCTATTTCCTCCCTTAAGGAATAGAATGAAAATGAGGGAAAACGATTGGTTGAAAACTTTTCAAACTAGCATATACGCAAGTTAAAAAAAAGTCGTTTTCAGAAAAACGCGTTTGAAAAAATAGTACCAAGAAAAATAAGCAATATGGGGTCGCTAATATTTTATAGTATATACTTAAATATATGTATAAAAAGTTTATAGTATATACTTAAATATATGTATAAAATATTCTCAAAGTTTCAATAAATTATGTTCATTTTTTATACTATAAAAAAATTCATGAAAATCATTGATAAAAAGCTGTCTTAACCCTATTTCCCCTCTTAAATTCAATTGTTAATGACGAAGAAGTGTCTTCCGCCCTCGTCTCCTCTGTATATATTCGTAATACTCTTGGGCGTGAATATAACGGACGAGGGAGCCAGGGACGCGGCAATGCCGCATCGTCGAAATGAATATATCTCTCTATATTATATAAATATTTCGCCGCCGCCACCGCCGCCGCCGCCGTGTACAAGAGTTGAGGAGAGCGAGCGGGATCGAGTAGGCTGGGTGAGGGGATCGAGCGGCGGCGGGGGAGGCGGGGGGGGGCGAAGCGCGCAGGGGGGCAGAGCCCCCCTAGTCTCTCTATATTATATAAAGATTTCGCCGCCGCCGCCGCCGCCGTCGCCGCCGCCGCCGTCGCCGCCGCCGCCGTGTACAAGAGTTCAGGACCGAAAATGACCGAAAATGACCAAAAATGGCCGAAAATGACCGAAAATGATCAAAAATGACCGCAAATGCAGGGGGTGCATTAGCGGTCATTTTCGGACGGAGGGTTGGCGCGCGAAGCGCGCAGGGGGGCGAAGCCCCCCTAGTATATATATATATATACTAGGGGGGCTCTGCCCCCCTGCGCGCTTCGCGTGCCAACCCCCCCCCCCCCCACGCTTCCCCGCCGTCGTTCGATCTTCTCACCCAGCCTACTCGATCCCGCTCGCTCTCTTCAACTCTTGTACACGGCGGCGGCGGCGGCGGCGATATATTTATATACTATAGATATATATCTCTCTATATTATATAAATATTTCGCCGCCGCCGCCGCCGTGTACAAGAGTTGAGGAGAGCGAGCGGGATCGAGTAGGCTGGGCGAGCGGATCGAGCGGGGGCGGGAGAGGCGTGGGTGGGGGCGCGGGCGTGGGTGGGGGGGGGACGCGAAGCGCGCAGGGGGGCAGAGCCCCCCTAGTATATATATATATATATATATATATATATATATATATATATGGATTTTTCGTAATTTTTCCTGACATTGAGGGTGATATAATTGATTCCGTGTACTAATCTACGGAATTTTAGGTAACCCCAAAATTGCCACCATGACATTCACCGAGACGTGTGCCCCCTTTTACCGTTTTACCTTTACCCGTTCTAGGAACAACAATATTTTTAACTGGCAATCTCTGATATATGATATATGCTGACCAATTACGAGAAAAATAATGAATGAATTAATTGGCCAGAATTGCATGTTTTTAAATAACTTTTTCTAAAATCTAACAAAAGTCGAAGCAAAAGTTAATCAACCTGACAATGTATTGACGGCGTGTGATGTTTTGGAGAACGCGATTCGAATGAAAAATCGGTTAAAATGATTTCTTTTAATTCGTATAATTATGAATCATTATTTTATAAAAATATAAAAATTGATTTCTAAAAGAAATATTAATCCGAAGGATTATTGATAAGATAGTTCATACTATATCATATCTCTCTCTGTTAAAAAAAAAATCACAAAATTAACTTACCACTATGAGGCAATTTCACTGGACAAAATTGCACCTAACACTATTGAATGTTACACCGGATATACATGACGTGCGTATATATAAAATTGAAAGCTGATGAATGGCATTTCCGTCGTTTTATAAATGGCAGTGTTATTTTGTCAATGAAAAAAAATCTTAACTATTACATATTTGCAGATAATATACAAAAAGTATTTCCATCAGTGTATGGTTTTTCGGATCGGATAATATCCGGTTCATGCTAAATCGTATCTTCCAAATAAACGTCAGAGAAATGTGATATTTGAATGCATGTATCTCTGTATAAAATGCCGACGCGTTATTTCACCCAAATTTTCAGTTTGTAACGGAAGTTACATGAATATATTGAAAGACTCACCGGAAATGCTTAATCAAACGTAGAGTGGAGCATCGAACGATTCGAGAGGGTCGATCAGATGGCCGCATTCACGGGGTTAACCATCATCTTCCTATCCTGATTTGTTTGCCAATGGAGCCAAAGGTACAAAAATATATATTCCGTATACAAGTCTCTTAAATCCTCTTGGATTTGAACGAAACGTATCACAAGAAAAAAAGAAAAAAAAAATTCAAAACATAGTCTGTTACGAACGAGCGGCCATTTTTAATTGAATGTGCGAGGCGCGAGAAGCGGGCGAAAAAGAGAGGATTCCCTTTGTCTCGCGGGGCGTTTAATGAGCATTCGCTTCTTTTACTTTGCCTTTGATTTTCCCCCGTTTGGCTTGCGCAGGGTGTACATGATGAACGAAATATTTCGCCTGTAAGTAATGTGTCCTCGTTAAATTAACCTTGGTAGGTGATTACCGACGATTTGTTGCTTTCCCCGACAGGAAAAGAAGGAGAGTGGGTTAAAAAAATGAGAAAATATATTTTTATATATATATATATATATATATATATATAACCTCATATTGCGAAAGTATAGATAATACGCGATACAAGACCTCTGGACATTAGCACGCAGTCGCTCGCTGTGTTTTAAATTCTACAGGGAGAGAACGAGCGAGGGAGAGTTCGAGTGAAAAAGAGATGGGGCGAGAGAGTGTACTGCGTGGGAGCCGAAAGGAACCGACCAGGCCTCGTTTTTCGTAAGGGCGGTTCCCGACGCCATTTTGCCGCGCTCGGAAGGGTTGCGCGCACCCCCGACAGCTCCTGAATTTACTCTAATTACTTTTCCCCGGCATTACGCGTTGCGAAAATGTTATTGGTAACAAAGAGCTACGCCGGGCTTTCTGGCCGCCCGAGATATAACCCCTGGAGAAAATTTATATGCGAAAATATATACATTTTGGCCGAGGAAATATATATGATATATATTTTTTTCGCAATTATATAAAAGTTAAATATAATTTTGATTGCGTATGTTTCACATTGAATTGGAAAATATGGAACAATCATATTTCATTTACAACATTTTTTCCCAGAATATATGTTATGTATAAAAAATCTCTTAAATTTCGTCGGAAATCAACGTTGCTTTTTCATTCATTCGCTATCGGACGCTCTTTCTAACGAGCGCGATGAATTAACGAGCGTTTGGAAATCGATAAAGCTACATACACTTTTCAATGCATTAGCGATTTAGTATTTAAGGTACTTTCTCAATTCTTTCTTATCCTCTAGATGAAAGATCGAATGACCATACTGAAATGATTTTTTTTAGTTAAAAATACTTAAGGAACTTTTAAACAATCGCAGCATTTAATTTAACTATTTCCTACAGCATTTTATGACATTCGAGTGAGTAACAGATGCGGACTTGGAGGTTAGATCATTTTAACCACAGACCGTTAGTTTTATTCGTTTTTTTTAATAAATGTGAAACAAAAAAAAAGCGTATTGGGCGTGTTAATTGTAGTTAGGGGTTGTTTATTTTCCTGATTTATTCGTTTCCGGAAAAGCTCTTTGAAAGCAATAAAAATACCAAAATCACGATGAAAGAAGTGAGGGTACGATCGATGCGCGACTTCCGCAGTATCCCAACTTAGGCAGTATTGGCCTCGGTCAATACTGGGACGGGTGACCGTTTAACCGTGCCCTGGATTGCCTACCCACTACTGAGGCAGTTATTCTCATTGTCAGTGTAGGCGCCTGGTATAGGTCCGGTTTTCTGCAGTTTCCCTGTGCCCTCGTGTAAATGCGAGTGGTTCATTGGGAAAAAATGACTACGGACACTGCTCTCAAGGGGTTTTAAGGGGGGAAATAGGGTTAGACGGTTGGAAAAATCGATTTTTTTTATTTCATAAATTGTTAGTATAACTATTGAAAAATATGTTCGCAAAATTTTTAATGAAAATTCCAACTCGTTCTATTGTTATAAGCCATTAAGGGGGGAAATAGGGTTAGGACAGCGTTTTCTCAATAATTTTCATGAACTTTTTTATAGTATAAAAAATGAACATAATTTATTGAAACTTTGAGAATATTTTATACATATATTTAAGTATATACTATAAAAATTTTGTACATATATTTATTTAAAAAAAAATTTTTTTTTTATATTTATTTTTGTAATTTTTTATATTTATACTATAAAATATTAGCGACCCCATATTGCTTGTTTTTCTTGGTACTATTCTTTCAAACGCGTTTTTCTGAAAACGACTTTTTTTTTAACTTGCGTACACGCTAGTTTGAAAAGTTTTCAACCAATCGTTTTGAAAATTGGCAGTTACTTTCTTCATAGTATTGCGCTCTACATGAACCCAAAATCGGAATATTATCATTATATAAATTATTTTTTTTTGCAAATAAAGTTGTAAAAAATGGAAAAAAATCATGCTTTTTTGTTTTGACCCCTGTAAAAAATTCAATTTTCTATTTTTTCGATAGCATTTAAGTTCATATAGAAGAGAGACATATAATAAAAGTAAATTCCAACCTCGTTTGATTTCAGATGAAAATTGCGACTTCCAGAATGTACGCAAAATGCTGAGTCTGATTGTGACCTGTAATATGTGGTCGCTAATATCCCCAGTGTTTTTCAAGAAAATTCCTCAAAAATTTTATAGTATATACTTAAATATATGTATAAAATATTCTAAAAGTTTCAATAAATTATATTTATTTTTTATACTATAAAAAAATTCATGAAAATCATTGAGAAAGCGCTGTCCTAACCCTATTTCCCCCCTTAAGGAATAGAATGAAAATGAGGATAAATGTGAAGATACGTAAAAATGTGAAAAAGGAGTACGACAAAAACACGAATAAACAACAACCCAAGCGCGATTATATTCCCTTTTGCCTTTCGGCAATCTTCCAGGTCGATTTTGTCGAACGGGGAAGAAATGGTACTGCCGTAGTAAAATAAATCAATGATCAATTAAAATTTAATGCGAAATTTTATCTGATGCTTGTAAATTGAATTTGTATATTGATTTTCACGAAGCAAATTTCACACGCCTCTCATTCCCCTTACAAGAAACCGTGTGATCGATGCCTTCAGTGTCGGTGGCATTGTTTCCAGCAATATTTCCAACAATGTTTCATCGGATTTCGATGTTACGATATTTTGTTATGTTTCCACGAATTTTCGTGAACAATGCGATTTTTTTTCTCGTGTTTCCATAAACGACAAGAGCGAACGCGTAAATGCCACGAAGCGAAGAACGGCGGCCGTCGGACGGCGGCCATTGCTGACAATATGCGTCCACTGAACGAGCGTAGAATTTACAATTTTCAACTAGAAAAAAAAAACATTGTTAACAATTACCAATTCATTACGGAATTTCGTAAAATCTTCCAACATATATTTAGACTTTCAATTTGTTTATGGAACTGCGATAAGTATATTATCGCGATTTACAAATTAATCAATAACCGATAAACTCCTATACTTTAAGGTCATTCTCCACTGAACCAGTGATCGAAATAAACGGCGATATATAGACAAATATACGTATGAATGCTACTGGTAGCGAGAGTATTCACATCCATAATGGAATGCGCGCGTGCCTCTCGACGCTTCCGAGAGCACATAGAGACCTTTCGCATATATCGTGTATATCAATGGCGATATAAAATACAAAGGGGTTAACAGGGATATATGCAAAAATCTCTATTCACAAAGGAAACCAAAATCTTCGTTCAACAAACGTTCGACACAAGTCTGTGTACCACAGCAAACCGGAATGGGCGGATGAATGTGAAAAATGAAGGAAATGAGAACTAATAGAACGAGAGAAAAAGACCATACACGGTCCCGTACACCGATGTATAGAAGAATATAAATCGTTCGAAAAAGTTCGAGGGATGAAACTGCAAAGAGAGAGAGAGAGAGTAGTACACTCCAGAGGATTCGTGTAGGGCTATCAGTAAGCTTTCAGAAGTATAGTTTCTAGGAAGGGTTGCTTGGTATCCGAACACTTCAGTATGTATATCTCGAGCAAATTTGAAAAACGCAAAGCATGAAAGGAAGGGTTGTAAATATCCTGAGCGTAATCCTGTAGGAGTCGTCGAGTAGGCGCTGATGTCGAAAGAGAAAGGCTGGTTTTCTAAAATATATGTATGTGCGAGCACCGTCTGTTCTTTGCTCTGTCAAAATCCAGTTGCTACATCAGAGGGACGATGGTCCTTCGCTGAAGGATTCACAGAGATACGGATATGGGCACGGATGGAAATATGAACCTTAATATCGAGGGTGCCCACCGCAAGATATATAGATGGCGAGTAAAAAATACGTGCAGGGCTCTGAAGGCGCCGTGTATAATAAGCATTAACAAAAAAAAAAAAACCCGCGAGAGGAGTGGCTGCGGCCATAATCCCCGATCAGCGATTCACGTTAGCGAAACGCTTTTATGAATACGCAAATGTTCCATTGTTTACAGAGAAGCTTTTGCTCCTGCGCGTTAACTGGACGCTTCTTTGGCAAGAGGCAGCAAAAGAGACAGAGAAAGAAAAAGAATGGCCTATCGTACTAACAGAGAGCTAAAGACCACGAGTTGGTTTCGGGTAAGAGTCTCCCCAGCCAACGTGGCAAAACGGTTAAAATGCTAAATGATCTCGGAAGTTCGTTAACGTTAACGGTGATGAGACAGAGAAAAAGAGAGCTAGATAGGGAGAATGAGAAAAGTACCACAGAAATAGCTCTGCTGTTGCTGATAGGCCGACGCTTTTTTCGGGAGAAGCCTCGACGCTCTCCGGGAAGATGGCCGACCCCTTTTCCGCGCCCTCGTTTTTCCAACTCTCTCTCGACACATGCCGAGTCTCGGTGGCAAGCACACCCTCACCCTCATTGTCCTCTGGCCGCGGGCAACCACCCTCGCCCTCGCTTCTCTCTGGACTTACGATTCTCTCCTCGTGGGCTTGTACCGTAGAGAGTGTATACGATTCCGGAACCCCTCTGTTCCCCAACAGGGCCACGGCAACGAGGCACTTTGAAATATTATACAGAGAGAGAACGAAAGAGAGGGAAGATGTACGGCATCGTATCGCACCCAGAGTTCTCTACGTCCGGCCAACAATGAGATATCATCCACGAGTAAAAAACCCAAACCTGACCCTCTCTCACTCTTCGTACGACCGCCTGAGCACCCATCATCTCGCCACCCCGTACTATATAACCACCCCTTTGCAAAACTGAAGGAGCCTTTGTCGGCCGAGAATTTTTCGGATAATTTTTAATTAATCTGTTCGTCGTGACTGGCCGGGAAAGTTCACTCTCTCTCTCCCCTTTCGTCGGCCTTCCCTCATACGAGAACGGCATCAGCACTTCGTTGCGCTGTCTTTGCTCTTGTCTCTTTGAAGGGCCCACCAAAAAAAAAAACCTCACGTGCTTTGGATTGATGCGAAGATCGTATGCAGATTGCTTCGCGGTCATGACAATTTGACGAGAGAGTTTAGCGTTTATTTCACGATACCCGCAGCGTTCGTCGGTTAATAACCCAAGCTCGAAATTTCCTATGAGAAGACTTTTAATAACTCGTTGGTGATATGCTCCACCAACCTGCTTTTATATCAGATAGCAAAAATAGCTTCTGGCTCTAATTTCGTACGCTCTGATGTATTTTATTGCAGTTTTCTGTTCTAGTTGACAATGATTGAAATATTTGAATGGGTTTCGCCAGGACTTAGAACGTCATGAGCCAGAAGGAGTAAATTTGTTTGGAATAACAATTTTTTCTTTCATTTGTACGACGTGGACCTGGTACCTGGAATCTATTATTAGAAGGTAGAAGTATATGAAATTCAATATATCTTTCAATAATTTTTCAACGAAAATTCACAAACGTTTGATTGTTGCGACAAAAAATAACTAAATTTTACATTAGTACATTTCTTTGGTGTATTTTTCGTAACACAAAAAGGATTAAAATGAAATGATTTTCTACGTTCAAGAAATATTGAACGATTTTTATTTTTTCCGGCATATAGAAAAGTCTTGTATATTAAGTGTTAACCCCCATACTTGTGTTGATTAGTTGGTGATAGCGTTTTTGCCTATTATAGCGTTAACATGCTAAATCACACATTTCCTGTTTTATATTTTCATTACGATGGAAGATACGTTAATTATATTTTCAAGATGATTTTCACGAGGTTCACAGTAAGATCAGAGCGTTCAAGAAGATATCCGTTCCGAGAAAATCCTATTAAATAAAATATCGATTGAGAACGCAATGTATGAGTGTATCGTACTGTGGATTGAACGCCTCAGCTCCATTTTTTTTCTCAAATCGCTGAATTGTAAAATGAAACGTGTTACCAAGCATGTTGTTTCCTATTCTTTGTATTGGGGACCAATGTGTCGACGAAGTAAGATTTTGCTTTGCTATATCGAAATTTCAACGCAATAACGAAATAAATCAATGGATGATGGTCGTACTTATTGGACTACATTAGATAGTTGAATGGAGAAGTAATTGATTCTTTCAACCACAATGGCAGGCCCGGACGGTAACAGTTACAATTAGAATCAACAAAAAACCAACTATTCCATCCTTTTGCTTCCTCCATTCCAGAACGATCATTTGTATCGTAGGAATAATGAGAACCTTCTTCGCAAATGCCTCCAATATGAAAATCAATCGAAATAAAAATGTCATTTATCGGACATTGACAACAACAACACGACCTGAAATATCTATCGCCCATTATCTTGCCGATTAATTTTCTTTTATTTCACTTTACCGTATTGTACTTTCGAGAACCGATCAATTTCAGGAAATATCCATTTTCGGCCTTGTTTATTTCGGCCCCAAGAGCCATTCTCCTTCGACTGCGTCTTAATAAAGATAAATGTCATACTGAAATGAATTGTCGGAACATAAATGTTTTATCAAAGACGTTTCACATTTATTGGTTACGTGAAATTAACACACGTCGAAGTGCGTAGAGAGTGAGTAGAATATAAAAGAATGGGTTACAACATGGTTGGTAACACGTTTTATTTGTAGTATACCCCGTCACCCTCCACCCCGGCAAACGTGGTGCAGGAATTTTTCCAAATTTTAAAACGGGCTCCAGTCAATCGACGCTCGACCCTCTGTAGCGGGTTGCACGCGTGAAAATTAATCAAACGAAAGGGAATCAAAAGAAAAAATGAAAATAGGCAGTTATTGGCAGCCGCTATGCGAGGAGTGCGGCAACGACGAGGGATAATAAATAAATGAAATCCAATACACCATCGCTCGGGGTACGTATCGTTAATAAGCAAAAATCTATCAACCTCCGGGCTGAGAGAGCGATCGAGCCAATCGACTCTAGCAGAGACCGTTCGTCACCAGGTAACAATTCTTCTATACCGAAAAATACAATCGTCTACACGACCTATCGGTTAAAGGGGAAACTGGGAATTTCTTGATTTTTTTTATGCTTGATTCTTTAGGTGTTTTTTTTCATCATGAATTTATATACTTTATCAATTCTTTTTATTCTATGTTGACTGCTCGAACTCGCAAAGAGATAACTATGCAACATTAAAAAACAACGTAACAAATACACTGAGAAAAAAATGATAAAAGTGAACAAAATGTGTTTTTCAATATTCGCCATAATATATTTATTTAATATGAGCTTATAATTAGTTGCTTCAAGCAAATTAGATTTTATTTCAAAAGGTATTATTTTATTTTAGTAGAATAATAATCAAAGAAGTATGGTGTGGCAAATATTGGAAAAGGCATTTTATTGATGTTAGTGAATTTTTTTCTCGGCGTATCAATTGCCGTGGTATAAATTACCACTTTTTCAAGTGTAGGTGAAGTCCCGTGTGGATGTGTCTACGATACAAACAGTAACACGTGTGATAAATCAGTTGTACGATATCTAACCGATATAAAAGAATTATCGCGTAATGTACAGAAACTTTGACATTCGTCCAGCCTTTTGATTGGAAATAAGTTTTTAATGGGAGGACCACAAAGCCTACCCGATTAATAAATTTAATTAAAATCGAAAATAACGGATAAATGAAATATTGTGAAAGAGTTTCGTTCGACTGATCGTTAAACGGTTATTTCTCATTTTAGAAATAAAAATAGTGTTCTGCAGCACCAATAATGATCGGATATATTGGTCCACAAGTCGTTGGATATTCTCACTTCGCGAAAATATTTTTAAATCACTGAGAACAATTTGTTTACCACTTGAGAATGCAGCCGACGGCGAGGATTTTTTCCCATCTCGACCCTTTGTGCGATATTTCGTCTCTTTACGCGATTATAAAAGTAATAAATAATGAATTTTAGTGCATAAAATCACTATTACATGCCTGATAAGCATTTCAATGTGTAACAAAGTATTTTAATCAAATTCAGGCTTACGCAATTTAAGAAACAGCAACGAATTCAGAAATACATTTTTCCCGTCGGTGAGTTAATTCCATTTTTTGCATTATCCAAGTGACGAATAAAATAATTGTTCATTCCTGCTCGTCGAGTCAACTCCAATGTTCATTCTTTAACGTTATTAATGATGATTAAACGATGGTAAGTAATTTTTTTTATCGATTATCAAATGTTATATTTTGACCTCGCACCTTCAACGGCATATTACGTGAAGAAATATACTTTTATAGAAAAAACTGGTAGCGTCAGTATTGTTAACTTCGGTAAAACCCTTATTGATTAGACTGAGTAAAAAATTTCGTATTTATATACAATATTTCATGCGTTCGCGGATGGAGTAGCCATTGTGTCTGGTGAAAAAAGCTTCGACAGCCATTGCAGAATTCGCTCTCTTAAAGTTTTCAGAGGTTAAACTTGGCTAGCAACATTGCTCGTGAGTGAAAGATTATTGAATAATTTTTTCGAAAATTTCCCACAGTTTTTCGGTACGAATCAAGCCAATAGAGGGACTCAAGCTCGTCGCGCTTCGCTCGAGAAAAAAAATGGGTGACTTCAACCGACGGTAGGCGCATCCCTCGCTCACCCTCGCACAACATGGCGGCCGTTGAGTCTCGTTCTACGAAGTATTTTTCTCGCCTCCATTGGCTCAAATAATTAACAAATATATATAAATATATATTAGGGCGATTTTTTTTTTCGACTATTTTTTTTTTCAGTCCCCACCCGAAATTTTGTTGGATATGTCGAAAAAGAAATTCCCTGAAAGTTACAGCCCTTAATATTAATTCTAAGTACTCACCCAAAGCGTGAGAAGATTTTCCATCTAAAATACACGTAAATCGAATTTTTTTTTTCAAATTTCTATAACTTAGCCGCATTTTATGCTATCATATTGTTCTTGGTTTCGATTTACTCAGAATAAAACAATCTAAAAAAGTGCCTCTTGCGGCGAAAGTGTAAATTGTACTGGTGAGTTGGTACGGGTCACTAAAGTTGATTTTTAACCAAAATTCTCGTTTTTTTTGCTGTTATCTTCGAAACAATTAACTTTACGAAAAAAATGTAAAAGAAAAATTTGTTAGAAATTTAATTTCCTATAAAAAAGGTCCTGTCCACCCAATTGCTTAGATTAATATTTCTTGAGATATTGAACTATTTTTATTTTTTAATTTTTTTATTAAATATTTCATATTTTATAACTTTTATACTACTCAGAAGTTAAAGTTCAGTATCTCAAGAAATATTAATCTAAGTAATTGGGTCGATAGGAACTTTTTTGTAGGAAATTAAATTTCCAACAAATTTTTCATTTACATTTTTTTCGTAAAGTTAATTGTTCCAGAGATAGCAGCAAAAAAACGAGAATTCTGGGTAAAAATCAACTTCAGTGACCCGTACCAACTCACCAGTACAATTTACACTTTCGCCGCAAGAGGCACTTTTTTAGATTGTTTTATTCTGAGTAAATCGAAACCAAGAACAATATGATAGCATAAAATGCGGCTGAGTTATAGAAATTTGAAAAAAAAAAAATTCGATTTACGTGTATTTTAGATGGAAAATCGAATTTTTTTTTTTTCAAATTTCTATAACTCATATATTTATATTAATTCATATATTTTTATTATATATTTTTATTATTTTTTATTTTTTATTATTATTATATATTACTATTATTATTTTCTATAACTCTTATATTTCTTTCTAATTAATATTAAGGGCTGTAACTTTCAGGGAATTTCTTTTTCGACATATCTAACAAAATTTCGGGTGGGGACTGAAAAAAAAATAGTCGAAAAAAAAAATCGCCATAATATATATATATATCTATATATATATATAAAATAAAGGTGCTACGGTTAAATATTATGAAAAATTTCTCCGAATAAACGCTCGGAATATGTCGTTTTTTAAATTTTGTTTTATTTTAAATCGTAACCTGACTAAACATGACAGTAGACCTCGAACAGCGCGTTCAACGGTGCTGTCAGCAAAATATCGCAATTTTTTTTGTTATCTGTACATTTTTTTTTATCCGCGTCATTTGAGCACGGCGATGTGACAGATCGATAAAGAGTCGGGTTGCAAAAAAAAAAATCTCAGTTCCATTTTATCGCACGTTGTTCGTTCCAACAGTCGCTCGTGTGTGGTGTGTGCTTTATTCAATTTTTGTCTCCTTTTTTTTTCACTATTTTGTTCTTTTAATTCCGACACGTGATGTTTTTTTCTTGCTCAATAGCAAAACCAAAAGCGAGAGTGAACACTTTCATTTTTATTCGATAGAGGGCCGAACAATACCAAAAAAAAGAAGGGAAAAAAGAAAATGACAACCAACGACAGATGCTGGTTTTTTTTTTTTTTGCAACTGTGTGTACGGAGGCAATGAACGGTGTGTATACACGTGTTACGCGGAATCGTTCGCGGGCACTAGTAACACGTTATATACCTACGTAATGAAAATATTTGCGTTTTTTTTCCGGTGACACACACCCGCGTCTACATATATTTCTACGGAATTATCGATTCCGCTCGAAAAGAGTGGTATATGAAAAATAAATGTATATATGTATAAACATTTTATTTCCAAATGGATCGCGAGAGAGAGAGAGAGAGAGAGAGAGAGAGAGAGAGAGCGATGAGCGGTTTTACGGTCTCATCGATTCGCCTGGATTTACTTTGTACTCCACGCGCACCTTTACCATCGCGGATGATCGGCTCTTATCGTTTGACGCGAGAGAAACGCATTTGTCCAGTTTTTAAATTTAAACTGCAGCGTATTTGCGCACATTTCATTGAACTTTTACTAACGACTCTTCTGGCCGATCGTTCAGTTGTAAAGAAAGGTGTGCGGGGCCGGGGGGGGGGGGGGGGGATTCGTGAACGTTTGTATCTTTACCAAGGGTACGAAGTATACAAAATAAAAAGCAATTGACAAGTAAATAAATATTATGTATACTTCCATAACGCGTCTATCACACTCTTTTTAATTCACACAATCTTACACTCGCCGCACGTTTTTTGTTGTTCTAACCGTTTGAATTTGTTCGATTTAATAACGAGACGTGGAATAATATACTTGTGAAATATCGACGACGATACAACACAGTTCTGGAGAAGACTGACGAAAGAGAAGCCAAAAAGGCTCAACGAAACGCGATGATGGCAGAAATACTAGTTCGGGTCAAATGTGGTCCTTCGGCAGGTCGCAGGGTCGAATCGTGGGACTCAGAAGGGCGACCTGCAGTTCTCGGACCAATGGGCGAGCTCCTCGCGGCCGGGAACGGGTTCGCAATAGATTCTGGAGCTCCACTTAGCTCGGCGTCTCATACAGAACATCGGGACTCTTTTTCTCATGCATCATAGTGTTCTTGCAAATTCTGTTTCACTTTGCATCGAGTAACAGTATTCAGTACGTAACCAATGCTTCGCGTCTACCACGTGACACGCGTGTGTGAGACATATAGCTGAAATTTTTGGTCAAATCATTTTTAGAGGTGGTTGATATTCAAGGCAAAAGCGTATGGTTGGGTTCATCAGAATTAACTGATGCAGAACTGGTTTCTCGTTGACTAACTTTTTTGATTTGTCTGTAAATGTTAACGACCTCCGAGAACGGTTTAACCGAAATTTGTAACTTTTTGATGCCTGTTTATATCATCTTAAGGGGGGAAATAGGGTTAGACGGTTCAAAAAATCGATTTTTTTTTATTTCATAAATTGTTAGTAAAACTATTGAAAAATATGTTCCCAAAATTTTCAATGAAAATTCCGACTCGTTCTATTGTTATAAACTATTAAAGTGAGTAGCTCTCCTTTAGGCCCCGAGCGCGCTATTTTTTCAAACGCATTTTTCTGAAAACGACTTTTTTTAAAGTTGCGTACACGCTAGTTTGAAAAGTTTTCAACCAATCGTTTTGAAAATTGGCAGTTACTTTCTTCATAGTATTGCGCTCTATACGAACCTAAAATTGGAATATTATCATTATTTAAAATAGATTTTTTTTTGCAAATAATGTTGTAAAAGTGGCAAAAAATCATGCTTTTTTGTTTTGACCCCTGTAAAAAATTGCGGCTTCCAGAATGTACACAAAATGCTGAGTCTGATTGTGACCTGTAATATGGGGTCGCCAATATTTTATAGTATATACTTGAATATATGTATGAAAATTTTATAGTATATATTTAAATATATGTATAAATTATTCTCAAAGTTTCAATAAATTATATTCATTTTTTAAACTATAAAAAAATTCATGAAAATCATTGAGAAAACGCTGTCCTAACCTAATATTTAAGGGAGGAAATAGTCCTCCCTTAAATATGAAAAATGCGTTCATGACCGATTTTTCATTGACAATAGAATATGGTTAATAAATAAAGTAATTGACTGTCGTAATTTGTTAATAATTACTTCTCTGTTTTCTTCAGTAGAGAATTTGTGTCTTGATAAGTCCCAACATTTTTCGATGTTAAGCTAAAATGATGTGTCGCAAATGTGCGAATAACGGGGTTGAGAAAAAGGTTCTTTTTGACCAAAACACGATTATCCTTAGACAACCATGGAACTTATTGACGACGTTCCCCGAAAAGGGACATCCATTCTCACATAAAAATGTTGCCATAGCTATTTTTTTATATATCAGTAAATGTTTTATTGATTATGTAGAGATATGTTTGTATATTTATATCAATCGGGTTCGCGCCTTCTACACCAGATCGTGCCAGTCACAATAAACGAGAGACAACTTTTTATCTGCCGTTCCATGAACTACTCGATTCTCTTCGACGCTCGATTCCCTTTGAAGCACCGCGATTTACCAATCGCACGCTCTCTCTCTCTCTTTATCCCTCTCATCCTTGATACGCTGCAAGCTCTCTCTTGCAGCAGTTCCCCAACGTCAAGTACGTCGGGGGACCGGAGCACCTGTCTCAAAATGCGTTTGGCTTGTATCAATTATTTTACATAAATAAACACATTTCAAGTCGCCAGGATGACACTGACACGTTACGTACCATCAAATCTTTAATATTACAATAAAATATCAGACCCACGAGGACATATAAAGTCACGATACGCATACACGACTTGAATTAAAAATTATATCAATGATTTTTTTTTTATGATTCAGATTAATTATAAAAAAAATACATCAATAAAACGTGTATAAATTATTTTTACTTGTAGAAACAAACAAATGGAACATTTTAAGGGAGGAAATAGGGTTAGACGGTTCAAAAAATCGATTTTTTTTTAATTTCATAAATTGTTAGTAAAACTATTGAAAAATATGTTCCCAAAATTTTAAATGAAAATTTCGACTCGTTCTATTGTTATAAGCCATTAAAGTGAGTTGCTCTCCTTCAGGCCCCGAGTGCGCCACGTGTATAACCGAGCGGTCACTATTTTTTCAAACGCGTTTTTCTGAAAACGACTTTTTTTGAACTTCCGTACACGCTAATTTGAAAAGTTTTCAACTAATCGTTTTGACAATTGGCAGTTACTTTCTTCATAGTATTGTGCTCTATATGAACCTAAAATTGGAATATTATCATTATTTAAAAGAATTTTCTTTTTGCAAATAAAGTTGTAAAAAATGGCAAAAAATCATGCTTGTTTGTTTTGACCCCTGTAAAAAATTCAATTTTCTATTTTTTTGATACAATTTAGGTTCATATGGAAGAGAGACATATAATAAAAGTAAATTCCATCCTCGTTTGATTTCAGATGAAAATTGCGGCTTCCAGAATGTACGCAAAATGCTGAGTCTTATTGTGACCTGCAATATGGGGTCGCTAATATCCTCGGTGTTTTTCAAGAAAATTCTTAAAGTTTCAATAAATTATATTCATTTTTTATACTATAAAAAAATTCATGGAAATCATTGAGAAAATGCTGTCCTAACCCTGTTTCCCCCCTTAATTTGCGTAAAGTATTATTATTATTTTTTTATCATTATTATGTGTCCCAACGTACACCTATTCAGGTTTTAACGTATGACCCGTCCCAATTCCTTTTTTTTCCTATTCGTGTAGAGTAATTTTTTACGTAATTTTTTCGAACAAATTATTTTACATAAATCAATGATTAAATAAAATTGATAATTATTTAGATAATTAAAATAATAACGACAATCAGTGTAAGTGATGCTTACGTTGATGTAGAAGTCGATTGGGTGCACGGACAGATATTGCAGGAGAAGAGTAGGTATCATGAGTGATCGAGCAATCGTCTCGGAGTTTTGCATCGTTCGAACGATCTAATGCTGCGACTGTCCAAATGAGAGGCTCAATCCCATGGGAGAGAGAGAGAGAGAGAGAGAGAGAGAAAGAAAAAAAGAGAGTCGAAGTATGGCCTACAAAAATACAGATTTCCAATAACCGATAGATTCCCGTACCCTCGACGTAGGACACAGAACACAATGCACAGCATCTCTCTGGTGGACCACCAGTAACGCTCTCCACAAGAGAGAGAGATGGCATTTCACTCGTTCCCTCACTGCCCGGTATCGCCACGTCTTTTTTCTTCGATTCTCTCCATACCGTTCGTTCTCTCCCTTTCCCCGTCGGTCAATCACTCGTACCCCGCGATTTTCCATCCTTTTTTCTTCCTCTGTATCATACGGTTTTATTTATTTTTCTCTCAATACACATTTCTCCTTTCTTTCTCTATTTCCCTTTCAGTCCCACGTCACGCGATTCCGTTCACTCGTCGTTATTCTTTTTCGTCGTTCTGTGTTTATTTTTATTACACAATTTGTATATATATGCAGGATGACAATTATAAGGTGGCAAAATGAGTTTTTGACATTCTCCGCGTTCTCCGCGGCGATGTCACCTCGTTTCGGGATATGAATTTTGAATGGTATTCTATGCCGTGTGAGAAAGAGAAATTACGGTTTTTATGCACGAGCGAATTGGATGTCTTTGATTACAGAAAAAAACGTCGAAATATTGCAAGAAATAAATTTCGATAAAATTATCATTTTTAACCTTGTCATCCGTTTTGTTTAATATGCAAAAAGATTTGGAGCCAAATATGTCGAATATACATTTTCCATGTAATTTGATGAAAGACATTAGCAGTTAATGGAATTTATTTACCAGATGGCAAATTCTCCTAAAATCTCAATATTTTCGTAAAAACTGACCGAAACGGGTTGCACCATAAATTTACAATTTCACTCTTATTTTACTCATAGCGTACTGGCGTTTCGCTCACCCCACTGACAGATCAGCGATCGTGTGGATGCGAACAGTTTCAATTGGATCATGAACCCAATCTTAGACTTGGCATGGTAGAATTTTTTGAATATCAATCTTTGTGATTATTATTTGGAAATGAGATAAAACGTTAAGGGAGAACACCACTGTGACCCCATGTTTTTTTCACATTTTCCAAGAATTTTTTTTTGTGGGAAAAAAAAGAGATATTCGAACAAATTTTTTGGGTTTTGTTCCTTGTTTATTAATGTATCAAAAAACATTTTTTTCACATTTTTCACGCTGCATGGTGGCGCTAGGGAAGCTCTCGCGTCAGGTGCTGTCATCTCCGCGGCACGCAGCAGAACTCTCGTCAACGTCGATCTGAAAAAAATACCGAGTGTTTTCGTTAATAATATGATATTTTGAAGAGAAGTACATAGGGATTTGGAAAAATATTGTTTTAAAAAAAATAGGCACGCCTTTGAAATTAACTTTAATTTCAAAGCCGTGCCTATTTTTTTTAAAACAATATTTTTCCAAATCCCTATGTACTTCTCTTCAAAATATCATATTATTAACGAAAACACTCGGTATTTTTTTCAGATCGACGTTGACGAGAGTTCTGCTGCGTGCCGCGGAGATGACAGCACCTGACGCGAGAGCTTCCCCAGCGCCACCATGCGACGTGAAAAATGTGAAAAAAATGTTTTTTGATACAGTAATAAACAAGGAACAAAATCCAAACAAATTTTTCGAATATCTCTTTTTTTTCCCGCAAAAAAAATTCTTGAAAAATGTGAAAAAAAACAGGGGGTCACAGTGGTGTTCTCCCTTAAGTCGTGTCGTTTTAAGGTCGAGTTATAAACTTTGTGGTGTAAGATTATGTAAAATTAAGATTTATTATTATGGGCAAATCTTACAGGATTTTTTTTTGAATCATTACATTCTAATTGTCGTTTGACATATAACTGTAGTCATTCTCTAGTCATTTTGATTCTACTTTATATATGTTTTTTTTCTCAACAATCCCAGCTCACTTTTCAATTAAGAATTTAATTCATGTTACCAAATTGCCTGAATCAGTAAATTTACCAGTATTTGTGTAAATTAGTGAACCAATAATTTACACGAGGCACCTTCTTGGCGCCAAGTAATTAAAAAAAAAATTTCAAGTACGATACTGTACACTGAAGATATATTATGTGCATACTTATATATATCGATTTTTTTGTTCATACAGTCACTCAGATCAATCATAGCAAATCGTTCGATTACTTATTTTCGATTTTTTTTTCCCCATCAATCCATACCCTTCTCTTGTCCTCCCTATCGCACTTGGTTTCTTTCGTCATATCGTCCAGCTTCGTTGGTCCCTCCCATCGGGATGTCCCTGTCAATTCTCTCTCCGCATCTCCGCTCGTTGCCGCTTCGTTCGACGGCGACCAGCGGCCACCACCAACACCACACCTCCTCTTTCTGCCTTTCGCTCGGTCTCCGCTTCACTCGCTCGTTCACACGTCGGTTAATAAACCATTGATTGGATTGACATCGATATAGGGAAGCTGGCCGACCTGAATCAGCATCTCTTTCTCTCTTTTTTTTTCTCGCGCGGTCGAGCCCCGATATACCGAGAAGAGTGGAATGAGTCACGAGACCAATACGTATCAATGTGTGTGTGTGTGTGTGTGCGCCCGTGCGTATGTTTCTTGTGGCTTTTTATCCTTTACACCGATAAACTTGATAAAGAGTTTCAGTTGAATGAATTTTTTTCCCCTCACACTTTTATCACAGCGATTTCTTTGATGTCTCGTCACATTCTCGTTCACTCGATGTTAGGTTTGAGTCATAATCAATTGATAAGAAAGTGTTTTTGTCGTCGCTGTTCACAAGATTATACATGAATCAAATTATTTCTTTTACCAAATGGTGTCTAATTAAATTCGATCGATATAAGCATCACTTGGACTTGAGTGTGGCGCAACTTTTGGCTTTTAGTGCAGAGAAAGTGTTTCGAAACGCGGATAAGTTTTTCTTGTTAAATTTACTCGATCGGAGTTATTCTAAGAAGAAATTGTTGTTTGGGCTTGCCAAAAACAAAATGTGTTTTATTTGACAGTCAGTGATCGTTGATTTAATGGCCATCCGAGCCATTTAGCCATTTTCCTACATGAAGAAAAATTTTCATTTCGATTGGCATGGAATAATTTATTCGAATTATAGTTTCAGCTCGTTTCTCCGGATCAGGCTAATTTCCGATGTTGCCTCGTAACATGAGCTTCATCATCAGGTGGTCGGTAAAGCCTAAACGTTATCGTCTCACTGCCAATTTCACAGTGGCGCACTAAGCGCTGTGTGCTTTGAAATGGTCCCACACATAGAGCAGGATGTTACCATGGAGATTCGGGCAATAGCCAACAGTCCGTGCATTAAGTATATATATATATATATATATACATGCGCATACTCGTCTATAGTAGGGTCGTGCGTAATATCGGTCATTGACAGTGATAGTATCCCGCAATGTTCCGGAGAATGTGCGTTCATGGTCAAGCACGTACCGGGTGCGACTGACCTCGAAATTCGAAGCATTGCATAGGGTTGCGTCGATCAGCACTCCTTTCCTCTATGCGCGCAATCATTCATGAAATCATCAATAATTAAATGGCCTATAAATACATTCAAATTTATTTAAATTATTAAAGGAGACCGCAGAAAACTGTGCAAATTATTCATTTATAATTGACAGCATTGCAGTGCTCTATAGAAAATTTAACGAGGATTACTTTAATACTAGACATCCAATCAGCCACTTGGCATCGCATTAATTAAATTATTCCCAATCGCAAACTCAAGAAACCAGGAATCAATGTTTCACGTTGAAACAAATGTAATGTTAGAAAAAATCCCGAATGATTTCTCGGCAAAGAATTACGCAGTGTGTTGGAATAATTTTGTTCCGTCATTCGCATAGTTCTGTTATTAAATTGTAGGAAAAAAACAGAAATGTGCGGTTCAAATTTCGTAACTCTTCTACGGTATTCGAATACTTGAAAAACGCCAATAGCTCAATACTTCATCGGTAAATCACATTGCACGTCGATTATGATCGGTCCATTCATGATTTTTATTTTTATTTAAAGCATCATGAAAATTGCTTCGTTTTAAGGGGGGAAATAGGGTTAGGACAGCGTTTTCTCAATGATTTTCATGAATTTTTATATAGTATAAAAAATGAATATAATTTATTGAAACTTTGAGAATATTTTATACATATATTTAAGTGGATACTATACAATTTTTGAAGAATTTCTTTGAAAAACACCGAAGATATTAGCGACCCCATATTGCAGGTCACAATTAGACTCAGCATTCTGCGTACATTCTGGAAGCCGCAATTTTCATCTGAAATCAAACGAGGTTGGATTTTATTTTTATTATATGTCTCTCTTCTATATGAACCTAAATGCTATCAAAAAAATAGAAAATTGAATTTTCTACAGGGGTCAAAACAAAAAAGCAGGATTTTTTGCCATTTTTTACAACTTTATTTGCAAAAAAAAATTATTTTAAATAATGATTATATTCCGATTTTAGGTTCATACAGAGCGCAATACTATGAAGAAAGTAACTGCCAATTTTCAAAACGATCGGTTGAAAACTTTTCAAACTAGCGTGTACGCAAGTTCAAAAAAAGTCGTTTTCAGAAAAACGCTCGGTTATACACGTGGCGCGTTCGGGGCCTGAAGGGGAGCTACTCACTTTAATGGCTTATAAGAATAGAACGAGTCGGAATTTTCATTAAAAATTTTGGGAACATATTTTTCAATAGTTTTACTAACAATTTATGAAATAAAAAAAAAAATCGATTTTTTGAACCGTCTAACCCTATTTCCCCCTTAATAATTGATCAATGATGCTATGGTCATTATGTGGGATGCTATTGATCGAGTATCGTATGAATATTCGGGGTCAAGTTTTCGCCGAATGATATCCCCGTGACCGAATTCCTGGTGGAGCTTCCGCACGGTATGGCAATGTGTTGATCAGGTTGTGTTGGCCCTCACCGGCTCTCTCTTTCCCGTTGTCGACGAATATATTTACGTACATAGGGTGTGCATGGATACTAGCTATGTACTCCGACATGTGTGGGTGTGTACGTGTAGCATTGGCTACATACGGATTGGGGTCGATGAGCATTAATTGGTTCAGTGTCAAGGTCAAAGCTCGGTGTGGCGTTTTATCGTATTATCATATCAGGCATATCCGACAACGACATAATACCGGAGAAGTGTGTGTTCTTTTCCCGGGAGAGGTGAAAACTCTTTTTCTCTTGGCACAAACTTCACATCCATAGTAGTTCTCGATAACGATTGATAATTTTCGATCGCGTCCCTCTAGGCTATAGGGTCATCGATATAAACTCACCGACTGATAATCGAATAAATCACGGGGATAATCATGACGACACGTCGAAAGAACATATTTTCATATTAAAAACGATTATGATCTGTCGGATGCGAGTGTATTAATCCAGATTGTTCGAATGAACTCGTGTACCCGTTTTATAATAGTTAATTATATTACGATGCTGTGGGATTGTTTAATCGTCGATCGAATGAAAATAAAAGGTACAAGCGCCGGAATAATGGTGTGAGCGAACAGCGGGACGAGGTTGTGGGTGAAGGGGTTGGAGGTGGATCATATCATTTATAGGGTACTCTCGTGTATATATTGAAAACGAAAGTGCTCCAGGCAGATACCATATACATACATACACACACACACATATATGTATATTCATATATGTAAATATATAATATATATCTATATATATTCACACATATACATATATATGTATATAACATGCTCGAGCAGACGGACAATAACCAATCATGTGCAATTAACCAGTGACATCATGACGCCTAAATACTCTCTCGTTGCTATACATACGGTCGCCGGTTATGTTTCCATTATGTGGCCGTATCGACATGTGTTTCGAGCGCCACGCTCCTGCTGCTTCTCTCACTACACAAACGCCGGTCACACATATTCCCTTCATTGTCATATACCCACTCTCGGATATATCCTATAGTACACCCCGTGTATATGAACGCACGGCTACCGTGCGGACTGAGGCAAAAGGGGAGAGATACATTGATACCTGGTCCTGATACACAATTGCCTAATAGGCCTATCGGCCTACACTATATCTACTAACTATCCCCTCTATATATCCTGTCTCACTGTGTACCTCGTTAACCAGATCGGCTTCAACAAGATCCCGATGAGATGACGCGTCTATGTAACTACGGCAGGCAGTCATCGAAACATTTCGCGAGGCTTGAACCGGTCATTACAGCTTGAATCAAGTGACGATATTAATGTGTTTTGAGATTATATATACTTACAGGTCCTAGCGTGGTCAGAGGACAGGTGCATGTCTAGAAAGGCCGGCGAGCCATTCCATCATTAATTTAGTAAGAAATTACTACAGGATGGTGGTTCCCGTGAACTAATGTCACCTGTCGATGAGTGCAAATATTCCTTTGACGAGATATGGCAGCATCTTGACGCCAAGTAATAGGAAATAAATCTCCACAATCGCCTGCCGCAGTCTCTACGTACCAAGTTGCCACAATAATCATAATATAAAACTTCTAATCGACCTCACGCGAACAGCAGTTGACTGATAGTTTTTACTCGATATTCTCGAATTCTTGCTGCAATATGTAGTAAAAAATCCCCGATACTCAAGCGGGGTTATGTGTTCTTGTTATTTTTTACGTTTGCACTTTGCATTTATTTTGTTGCTTTGTAACTCCGCGTCAGATAAAAATCTGAGTTCAACATTCCAGGTAATATTTTTGGAGAATGTCGCATGGATAATCACCGAGCTTCCCTAATAAGCCATATCTTCGAGCCATTCCGAAGTCGTTTCATTTTTAACATAACGAAAAATGTCGACACCAATGATAATTTTATGAACTTTTGTATGAGGTTCATTTTGCTCGGGAGTGGTATCGTAGCAGCATGATGGTAAATATTCGTTGAATATAGTAAAGTCACTTTGGGGTCCTGTTCGATACGAATATTTCTACGATTTACGTTCTCCCTTGTCCTTTATTGAATATTATGGCTGATACCTGTTCGGGGTCATAGGTGAGGTCAGGACCTTCGGTAGACCCGGCGAGAACAACCTGCTACGAACAGTCGTCCCGATCGTCGTTCTTTCCCTCCCTTCCGAAACTAGTTGCGGAACAACCCTTCGAGATCTCCCCACTGTCGATTTTTTCCAGGGGCTCAGTAGAGGGGATTGCAGAGTCTGCAGGAACTGGTTTGTTACGTTACGGTGAGGGGGGACGACGACACCCGCTGCAGAATCATTCCGCGAATAATAGTCACTTTCGATGCGTCTGCGACGAACCTCGAAAAAATGTTGCTTTATTCATTAACCGAGTTTTCTCACGAAAGACTGCCTCCACGGCTCAAATCTTTTTTGGATCGATGCAGCTACTCACGGTGGATAAATAATTTTGCAGACGCGAGGAGATAGCAATTCCGATGTTGCATATTACTCCTTGCAGATTTGGACAGTTGTTGCTTCTTTATTCATTGGATGTTATTTCTCACGACGTATTAATTTTGGACGAAATCTCGTGACCGTTGGTAATAGGCTACCGGAATTTTTAAAAACTCCTTGCTGAACGAAGACTTTTGCAGAAGCTATTTAGCAGACATCGGGGAACTAGATGGGTTATATCCAATAGTTTGTATTTCTCACGGTAAGCGTGCGACGTCTGTGAAATGTGTTTCAACGAACTGTTCTCGAACCGTTGCACACAGGGCAATTGAATTTTGCAGAGATTCCAACAAAAGTTGCTTATGACTTTGTCGGAGTCCGTTAGACTGCGACTTTTTACCAATGGTTCAGATAATCTCGTGATTATTCAAGAGCCTTGGGGAGAATCAGGTTAATGTGAAATAACGCGTCAAGCTATCGTATTATACCATTTGTAATGGAGATAGATTACAAATGACGGTCCAAAACTGTTGATCAGTCATGCTTTGGTCGTGGTAGAAAATAATTTCGACTTTTTTCTAGCATAGGTTTTCAAATATGTGTTTCTTACCAAGCATGTACGGACATACAGTCGAGCCATTTATCTTCAGGGTTTGTGAATCTAAGAGTTGATGGAAGGATGAGAAAGGTATACACATGTTTTGTACGGGCGTTCGCCCAGGCGATTTTCATTTCTGAGTAACATGACAATTGGTCATCGTGCAGTGGGGTCAACTTTGTCTGAGATGTCAAAATACAGTCATAGACCTAATTTCACTCGAATCTGTAGCCGAAAAAGACAAAATCGGACTAAGCTTGGACGTTTGAGGTAAGAAAAGTCGTCTTCTTTGGAACTAATACCCGAAGCCATATTACCCGCGCTAATAGACCTTCACTCGTTGTACTGGATGGTTGTCATCCTATAAAATGGGCGGCTCATTATCATAATCCTTGTACATCCCGAAATTCATGACTATTTTGTAAATTACACTTGGGTATTTAGGAAACTGGCTCTCCATTGACGAAATACATAGATTGTGTTTCATTAACGAACCTCACTCTAAATGTTGATACAATTTTCTAACTCACTATTTTGATCACTTTTCCTTGAGTGGCGCAATGATAAAGTCTCTTCCCTAGTGTGCGACATCAAGCCCAACATAATACGTATTTTGTGTAAATGACATTTTTTAACGGCACACTTATTTCGATTGGATGGTTATTTTGGGAGAAACATAGCCAATTCAGAATTACGGTTACGATAAAAGATTCATATAACTTCAATATGATATGTGAATAATTATGGTCAAGAGAAGCAGCAGCGTCTTCACGATAAGTAAAAATGTATAACATATGAAAGTTGTGAGGAATAAATAAACGGAATTTCATTTTTCCTTTGTTCGTTGCACACAATGCTGTAAATAAATGAATACATATTTTATTGAACATTCATAAATGAATGAAAATATAATTCATCAGCATGTAAACGTATAGACTACATAACAGATATATATATATATTATATATAAACATTCGTTGCGAGCTGTCGGTGGTGGGGTTTGCAGGATTTTGCAGCCAGTCTAAGGTCTTCCCGTCAAAGGACGCGCCAAGGGTTGAAGGTAACGGGGAGGAGGGTGGAGGGGAGAGCTACGAGGCTGTAACTCTGCTGGGGGCACGACAATGAAAGCGGCTCTATGTAATATAATAGAAGCTGCTTTTTTTTCGACCGATCGTGTCCTGGCGAGCTAGCTGAGCTAGCTCTATGCAAATTTTATCAAACGAGTAGAACCGGCGTTCGTGCGAACGAAAGTTCGCTCGCGAGCCGTCGTCTCTCGACGTCAGTTATCGGACGGTCGCGGCAACGATAAGTAGTCGTTGACAAAACGTCTTTTCGGCTAAACTCACGAGGAAAGAACGCGAATAATACGCGAATGAAAATCGAACGAAGGAAAAAATAGTTCAGCGTTGAGACGTTACGTGTAAGCGACTGAGCAAGAGTGGCAGCACCGTGCAATACCTCGCACACCAGTAAAGCTGTGTGTCCACCCACCTCTCCGATCATCTATATCCTCGGCGGGAATGGTGAGGGTGGTGAAAAAAAATGGCGGGAAAAGCGTGGAGGGTGCGTGGGCGCAGGATCGATGAAGGCCGCAAAATGGCGACGAGAACACCCCAGAGGGAGAGAGAAAAACGAGGCACGCGGTGGTGGAGAAGTGCGAGACCGAGAGAAGACGAAGAAGAGAGGTGAAGGTACGAGAGAGATACGAGGGATGAAAAAGAGAACGAGAGAGAGATATATAGGTGAGTGTCGTTGAGAATAAAGGAGAGGGGAGGGAGATAAAAACAAAACAAAAATTCGAATTCTCTCTCCCGCGCTATGTATGGTATTTCTGGGTCAAGGGTGAATCCGGGGGGTTGATACACCGCGATATTTGTATTTATCGAGATCGCATACATAGTAAAATATTGGAATATATAAATATACCTATATACAATAACCCGCGAAATAATAATTCCTCTCTTTTCAATGGCTGTTTCATTCATCGATGTTTGTACTGATATATCGTCCACCTCCCATGGTGTATACATATATCCTTTACTATACTTTGGTTACTTTACGCAAATGACACGGAATTATTTCTACTCATAATCATAAGAGGGAAAATAGAGAAAACCGGGACAATAACTTACCAACACGGTTTTTTCAACACGAAATATTTTTCGTTAGCGCATTTGTTCAAATTCTCTTTTGTGTGTTATATTGTTGACGCCGTATATACAGGGTGAGGCACTAACTGTTGCCACGTAGAATAACTCCGAAAGTACGATAGTAGTAGAAAATTTTTTGAAACACAAGTTGCATGGGACAACGGGGGCTATCATATGAAGTACTGCAATCTCCTTATCACGGATTGTGTAGAATTTCTTATCACTTCGGCACTTATCGAATCACATGCTCTAACAATTCTCTCTCGCATATCATCAGGCGTAGTTGGACGTTCTTTATAAACAAGATCTTTCAAATATCCCCACATGAAAAAATCCAGAGGCGTCAAGTCTGGCGAACGAGCCGGCCACGATACAGCTCCTCCGCGTTTAAAAAATTTTTTAAAACAAAAAAAAATTTTTTAAAACATGATTGGATTCGTCTCGATAACCGCTACCAGAATATAAGTACCAAAACATAGCATTCTATCTAAAAAAACAATGTTGACCTTGAAATCTCCGATGCGACTCCACCTAGCAACAAAAAACTAACGCCATATGATAGCCCCCGTTCTCCCATGCAACTTTTCTCGGCGACCCGTCTCATGCCCAAATCATTGGTAAAAATCGAATAGCACGAGCCAATCGATATGTTTAGTTCCTCAGCAACTTCTCTAACGGTGATTCGACGATTGGCCAATATTATTTTTTTTTTCGCTTCATCAATGTTTTCGTCTGTTGTTGATGTGCTCGGGCGTCCGAAACGCATTTCGTTGTTCGCATCTTCTCGGCCCTCTGAGAACATTTTGTACCACCGATAAACGTTGCTTTGGTCCAAGGTAGCTTCACCATATGCCGGAGTCAACATTCGGAATGCGTCCGCGCACTTAATTTTGTTTTTCACACAACATTTCATACGGATTCTTTGATCCATTTTTTCGAATAGGCAAAAATCGAAGACAAGACAAAACACGGCTAACCAAAACAGCTGTCAACGGTTAACTAAACATTCAAAGTGGCCGATTTTTCCAGCATAAGTGAGGGACACGAGTAACAACCTAACGCCACAAAAAAATCGAAAATCGAATATACGTAGCCCGCGGAAATTCAAAATTCGCGATACTTTTTTAACAGACCTCGTACATAGTAATATCTGAATATAAGGCCAAAGAGCTTGTGGCTTTCGTATATTTACATATATTACACTAACATCTACCATATGAAATCGCTATACGGAGAGAAAGAGTAAAGAGAAATACATACAGCGAGTGTTGGATTCGGCAGGGATGCCGTCGGGAATATGGGCAAGACAGTGGGGAAGCGAAAAGGGACCCGACGCGTATGAGATTGAGGGACCAGAGAGTTCTATGCAGGACGGAAAAGTATAATCGACAAAGTTTATCGGGTGGCAGAAATGGTCGGCGGATGAGCGACGCCGGCAGCTAAAGAGAGAGAAATAGACTGAGAGAGAGAGAGAGAGAGAGAGAGAGAGAGAGAGAGAGAGAGAGAGAGAGAGAGAGAGAAGAGTAAGAGAGGTATGGAAAGAGGATGAACGTCGAGGGTATAAACCATCCTCCGTCAGCCTCGCAATTTTCCCGCCTCATTTCTCGGGAGACCCTCTCAGCGAAAGGCGCGGACAGTGTGAGTGCATCGTCTCCTCGAAATGTCCCCTACCTCTTATCCACCTCGCACCCTCCGCCATCTCACGACGACGTAAAATGGAAACAGTTTCGCAAATACATACGCCGTCTCGTACGATTATATAGCTGTGTGTATTTCTTCATATGTACATTCGATGAATACATAATACACGTGAATATGTACTCGATGGAGAATAGACGCCATCCGAGAATTCCCTCTCACAACTCACTTCCGTCATCTGGCTTAATTACTTATTGAATTCGCTTCCTATTTGCAGAGAGGGTATACTCGTCCGATCGGAAGTTATATATCCATCAATGCAAGCGGCGAGTATTATTCTCATGATTTTACACTTGATGGTGTGTTTTGTTTTCGTTTTTCTTTTTTGTGATCACTCTTGCGCGCACCGGTCTATTGGAACTTTAAATTATTAGATTTCCATATTGATGTCCCGGTACGTGTTTTATATCAGAATAGATTGTGGTGGATATATACATATTTGCGTGCTGTGAAACTCGGGGGTTTGATGCTCGATCGAGTAAACGCTTCCATGCACCAACCAGCGGCTCTTCACTCACTCCCTTACTCTCTTTTTTCCTCCTCTTTACCTCCTTTCAATCTCATTTCTCTCATGTCCTCGTCGCATCCTTCGCGAGACTTAATTTACTCGATACGAAAATTGCCTTTCACCCTTCATCGCTCGTCCTCGTCATCATCTTCGTCTACGGATCACAACCTCCTGTTCTATCATCCCACTCTCCTTTATCATCTACCCGATTCGTCTCTCTCTCTGTCTCTCTCAAACACTCGAGAACTTCTTCCCTTTTTCCTCTTTGCATAACAGCGAGCGTGTAGAAATTTGCGCTCACCGCACCTCAAGAGTTTTCATATGTATATACATGGATATATATGTATATTTAAACAACAAACGAGTTCGTTTCACCTCTCTCACACCTCATCCGAGGGAGCCTTTTAATTAATCTCATCCTTTGACCTTAATCGATCATCATCCCGCGGACGCCTCTAAATAATTTTAATTAAAACACGAGAGAAGGACGCGTGTAGACATAGCGTGTACATGTATGTCTATAGCAGTACATTATCCTGGAAAGGTTCGCCCTCCCGCTGTGAATCACTTTTCTATATCAAGTATTCTTTCGTTCATCAAGCATCGATATACATACGGAATCACTCAATTAAGCCCATGGAGAATTAAATTAATCAGTCGGAGATTGGCTATACTTCGACATAAAGTATATTTAAAACGAGCGATGACAGGAGAAGAAAATCTCTGAACGTTTTGCTATCACGAATCAGATCTTATAACTATGAATATATACTTAATTATACTCCAGTGTATTGCACGCGACAGGTTGTTTCACAACACACGACGACGCGCGCGACATAGGGGATATAATATCTGAACTGCATATAAAGGAAGAAAGAGAAATCTGCGAGCTGTCTCATGTTTCGAGGCATCCACGTCAGCGGTTCCTTTGTTTTATCTTGACGGCACGAAAACGTTCATGCACGAAGTTAGGTCGCTCTGTCGACTCGAATGCTCCTCTCCTACTGTGCGATAGAGCCACATCTGTAAACTAAAGTTTCTCCGCCATATATCTTGTCGTTCGTACGTAAAAAGTATCTGAGAGAGATTGCGGCGCGGTTTCCATCAAAAAGCCGAGAATTCCGTTTACGAGGCAAAATTGTTCGCAGCATATAGCGATGAAGCTGCTAACTCTGCCGTTGAAGCTCTCCTTATCATAATAATTATCAAGCTCCGTTGGTCATATTATCATATATGCTTCGCACATTAGCCCCGTACTCTCTTTTCCCAGCATCTATATCTCGAGGGGCTTTCTCGTCTGGTGCAATCACTTGCCTCTGGCCCCGAGAAGTTTCATCCAGGAGTTTGAGGCTCAAAGCCGCACTCACCTCTCGATGTCCCGAGTGCTGCAGTGCTTGAGGGGTTGGGTGGGGGGTAGTTCTCCCGTGTCACCGCGGTAACCGTTGCCAAAATGGCGCCCAAGAGGACACTGAACTGAGGGGCCTGAAGAGAGACCAACGATGGTTCGTGGTTGTTCGCGAACTTTCCTTGATATCTATAGACATATAAAGCTTGCTTCCTTAGAGAGAGATGGATAGTCGGTCGACGCCCGAGCACGTAATGGCGAAGTTTACTTTAGCCATTTGTATTGTCGGCGGAGAGAGAGAGAGAGAGAGAGAGAGAGAGACATATGATAGGGTGCATTGGGAAGAGAATTGCAAAGTACATGGAGGAACCTGTCGAGCGAAAAAGAGCGGAGAATCCATAGAACAGTCGATGACTGGTTAGTGGAACTAACGAAGGAGACATAAAAACCGCTACTGCCATGGTCATGCAGGCACATCTACCTCGCCCTTACGAGGGACCTCTGGAAATTTTCGCATATTTAATGAAGAAAGAGAATGGGAGCTGACAAAGAGAGAGAGAAAAAGTGGTCGCGTGTATGACACTGCTGATATAATTTACGATATAAAGTTTTACCGTGTGCGACCTCGCCGTTATTATGACAAAAGTTTCGTATAAATGCATATACATTGGCAAAGCGATAACCTCAGAGCTCTTACACACTGCTGGGGTGGCCGTCTGGGTCTCCTATCGCGTACCATATAGTGCAAAAGCCCCTCTGTCCTCTCCAGTCGTCGATAAATTAGCGTTAACTCTTTTTTTTTGCCGGGTAAGAGTGTCTGCCTCAGCTGGGACTTGTCTCTGCCATTTCGCGTTAGCATGGGTTTCTCAGCTTTTTTGCAAACAACGAAAGGGCCACCAACGTACCGAGGTAGCGAATTACTTTATTTTTAATTATTCGGCGTTGAAACTCTTTCTCGTCTGTTGATACATATACATATATTAGGGCGATTTTTTTTTTCGACTAATTTTTTTTTCAGTCCCCACCCGAAATTTTGTTGGATATGTCGAAAAAGAAATTCCCTGAAAGTTACAGCCCTTAATATTAATTCTAAGTACTTTCCCAAAGCGTGAGAAGATTTTCCATCTAAAATACACGTAAATCGAATTTTTCTTTTCCAAATCTCTATAACTCAGCCGCATTTTATGCTATCATATTGTTCATGGTTTCGATTTACTCAGAATAAAACAATCCAAAAAAGTGCTCTTTGCGGCGAAAGTATAAATTGTACTGGTGAATTGGTACGGGTCACTGAAGTTGATTTTTACCCAAAATTCTCGTTTTTTTGCTGTTATCTCCGAAACAATTAACTTTACGAAAAAAATGTAAATAAAAAATTTGTTAGAAATTTAATTTCCTATAAAAAGGTCCTGTCGATCCAATTGCTTAGATTAATATTTCTTGAGATATTAAACTTTTTTTATTTTTTATTTTTTTTATTATTTAATATTTCATATTTTATAACTTTTATACTACTCATAAGTTGAAGTTCAATATCTCAAGAAATATTAATCTAAGCAATTGGGTCGATAGGACCTTTTTTGTAGAAAATTAAATTTCCAACAAATTTCTCATTTACATTTTTTTCGTAAAGTTTCAGAGATAACAGCAAAGAAACGAGAATTTTGGGTAAAAATCAACTTCAGTGACCCGTACCAACTCACCAGTACAATTTACACTTTCGCCGCAAAAGGCACTTTTTTAGATTGTTTTATTCTGAGTAAATCGAAAGCAAGAACAATATGATAGCGTAAAATGGGGCTGAGTTATAGAAATTTGAAGAAAAAAAAAAATTCGATTCAACTGAAATTCGGGACTGAAAAAAAAAATAGTCGAAAAAAATGTCGCCCTAATATATATAATTTATAAAGATAATAATAATATTCTCAACATACATATTTTGCGTACTTGTATATGTATACATATATACATGGTAATGTAAAATAATATGTACATGAAGTCTCTACAGGGTAAAAGGTATAACTTGGTACCTACCACCTAACTAATAACGACATCTATCCTATCAACCTGCTGGCCTCTCTCTCTCTCTCCCTCTCTTTCCTTCTCGCCCTCCGTCGCCGAGTGCCCCTCACTTTCCGCGGGTCAAATTAATTCTGGTATTAAAATTTGGCTTGCAAATATCTCCAGCCCCGTGGTCACACCGGCAAATACCAGCATAGTCACGTGCGTATTGCTCAGCTCCGCCATACTATAGAATACAACGGACTACGCAGATAACAGGTATATATAGGGGAGAGAGAGAGAAATTGTAGTAGACGAAGCTCGTGGGACTATAACCCCGTAGAATTCGTATTCTCTCTCTCTCTCTCTCTCTCTCTTTTCGTTCGTGTTCCACCAGCGTGACATCGCACACAGAACGAACCTCGTTCTCCCGCTTCTTCTCTCTTTCCATCTCGCGTTCACGCATGGGTTGCGCAAATATTCTGGATTCGTGTGTAGAACCCGTGCATCCTCTATTCACCCCCTCAACCAGCATCGCCTGCCTCCCATCCGATGCTGGAAATGCGTCGGTACGTGTACGCGGACGGGCACGCACGTAATTTACATCTGTTATTACGAAAGACCCGAACAGAGGATGCTGGGTATTTGAGAGACCAGAGACCACGCAGAGAGAGAAACAGAGAAACTCTCTCTCTCTCTCTCTCTCTCTCTGCCCTCTCTCTGCATGTTTCTGAAGCGCAAAGCATCATAGTATTAAAGCGTTAGAGAGATGAGACTAAAACCCGCAAGCACGCCGACTCCAAGTATTGTACTGACGGAGTTCTGTACCGGTGGGTCGAGACCTGCTCGCGGGTTTTCCGACATTTCGACGAGTGTATCACCCTCCCTCGTTTTACAAAAACCATCGTACGTCCTGTTCTAGCTTTGCAATCAACGTTATATATACTTAGTATATAAGTGTATATGGCGATTCGCGAGAAACGAGAGAAAGAGAGAGGTAGTCCAGCAAAACTCGCCGGCCTTTGTCGAAATTCATTTTCATTCGCCCACCCTGCAGCAAGTTGTACCAAGCTTTCTCTATATTCGTCGTTTTCTCGCCCTTTTCCACTCCGCACGTTTCTCTCATGTCGTTCCCTCACGAACGCCTCCTTGTCCGATTTTCTCTTTGACTCCTTTTCCACAACAGGATCCTACAGCAGACGCTAACGCGCGGACGACCCTCCATCAAGAAATCTCTCCGAATGTCTGACACCCTCGGTTTTGTTATATACGTGTATGTACATCCACGAAATTAAACGGACTGGCCTCTCATTCTAGGGTGCAGAAAGGGGGGAGGGAGGCTGAATCATCACGATTCAATTAATATATATCAGAGAACCAGATCAAAGGCGTGTCCGTAAGTTCTATCGACTTTCGCTACGCGTTATCTTCTGAGAAATTCTGCGGGTTTGAATGCATTACGTGCGGATTCGCGTGGGTAAACGGATCTCAAGCTCCTGTCCGTCATGCTCGTGAACAGAATTTGCGAGGGTGTTCCGGTTCAACGATTAGGATAATAAATGAAAAACATATAGATACATAGGGAAATAGCGTGGGAGAAAAAAAAACTAGATCGAAAAACACACGGACAAAAATGCACAGATAGAGGAAGGAATCTCACGTGAACTCCGTAGCGAACACCAAACTAGTTTGGTAGAAAAAAGAGGTTCCGTTTGAGATCTAATTCGAGTCGCTAAGCTCCCCTTATGGCCGTTCCCTCGTAATCGCAGCAAAAACCCTTATAAATCCAACGAGTCGTCGTGGACGTACACCTTTTGGATGTTTCACTGTTAAGGTTATGGACGAGCGATGAAAGCTCACCAACATAATTGAATTAATGGGGAGAGAGGGGAGAAGATTCTGGGAGAATAATGTAATGTAATGAAAATTTGCGGATGGGTCGCGACCACTGGGCAATAAAACCTAAGTATTCCTCGTTGGAGCCATTGTACAGGTTTTGTGTATGTCCTACATTAAGCCGAAAGCTTTCGGGCCAAAAAATGTTGTGGGTGTAAAACAAAAATATACCTTAATAGTTATAATACCGAATTTTGTTAACAGTATGTCGAGACTTTAAAGGAACGTTAACATATTTTTTAAAGGGAAGGACGTGCCACTGAAACGACACACGTGTAATAACCAGTGCAATTAATGCCATTGACCAGTGCAATTCTTTTAAGAAGCGTCAGAAAAAACGGAGAGAAAGCCACAATTCTTAACGAGCCGTATATACTTGACGACAATTTTTAATCACCAAATCTCATACCGCTGATGAAGACTATTCATCAACGATCGATATAATACATTGACAGGAAAACGATGGAGAGACGAGTGAAAGAAAGCGTAGAAAAAAAATCACACGCACACAATTGGAAGGAGAAGAGTACAAATTGAAGACAATGTGCATTCTGAGAACGACGTGGAGCAGCCGTGTGGTCACATACGGTGAGAGTGAGGAAGGAAAATGATGCAGAATGTCTGCTGCGATGGTAGAACGGAGGTTCAGTATGGTATTTGCCAAGCCAAGGGAATCTGCGTATGAATAAACGAACTGTAGCCTAATGTTCATGTACATTTTGCGCTTAATTCGGGCGAGTTTTTTCGTCGGGGGGGAAATGAGAGAAATGAGGGCTCCGAGGGTAAAAAGAGAGGATGCGTGATATATTAAAGATAGAAAAAGAGGAGATGTAGGTAGATGGCAAGAGAGGTAGGAGGAGATTCGGGAATGGTTTAGGTTGTTGCGAAGGGGTTTTCATATATAGGCAGTGGTGGGCTCTCGAAAATTCCAGCCAGAACTCTCGTTCAACACGGATGGGCGCGGGCGCGGGCGCTCGCGCATACACACACACACACACACACACACACTAGCGAAAGTACACATCACCCTCTTCCCGCAGGCTCTTTCTCCCTCTTTCATCCGCCACAATTCCCTCGACCACCCTCTCTCGATCACCCTTTCTCTCTATCGCTCTTCTCGCTTCCCTGTTCACGTCGTGTCCATCTCGGGGCGGGTGTTTTTCCCGGCTCGCAAAATGGCCGCCACCCCCCACTACATCCGTAAAACCCTAGACGAGCGAGAAAGTGAAGAGAGAAAGAGAGAGACAAAGCGGGTACTGGATGGTTGATGATTCTCTGTTGCGCTTTCTCTTACGGCGGAGAGGTGCGTTTAGGATAAAGCCTGAGTGGGGAAATATATATCCGAAATTTTCTCTGTCTCGCTCTCTTTAAACCCCATTCGTTCGTTCATTCGTTCGTTAGTATATATACGGCGCAGTTTTCCACCCCTATCACCCTTTCTGTATTCCACTTCCTCTTTTCCTCCGTATCTCCCTTCATTGCATATATATCTATGTATATATAGATTTTTTTTTCATCCCAGCAACCACCCTTCCACCGATGCTTTCGGGCAACGCAGGGCTACAGAGCTCTTTTCACCATTGCACACCCAAGCGACCCATTCGCCGTCTCTCCTTCTATCTCCCTTCTCGAGTTCCTACCAACTTCCGCCCCTTATTCCAGCACAGCTCCGCGACCACCTCCATACACTATATAGCCGTAATCCAGAGCCTAACACACTGGCGAGTCTCTCCAACCCTTTCGGCAACGCGCCACACACCCCTGTCACGTCCCTCAGCCCTGCGTATCCCTGCCCCACTGGTTCACACTCTACGCTATAGCGTCGCTCGTATCACACAAGTAGCTTTTCGCATAATAATGTATATTGACTGCTAATATGCAAAAAGGCGTTAGCAACATCAATTTACATGTTAAGCTCCGTGGGTCATGCCCTTCTACTTTAAAGCAGTCAGAATGTATATATGTTACTTGCCGCTTTCAAACGTGCGCTTTTCTCCACTATTCTGTGTATCATCTGGAACGCTACGGAACGGCGGAACACGGCACGACATAAAATCCCTCTTCCCCTTCACCTCGTACCGTTGGTTCCATATATATATATATATATATATCATATATACCTTTATGCTCATATACGGAATATTGTTACGAGCAAACGGGAATGAAATTTATAACTAATTACGGGAAAAGTTTAGATGGCTGTCGGGGCCGGGGGCTGGTCGGGGCGCTGTTCATCGAGCGTAAAACGCTCGACGTTATATATATATGTTTATTAAGTTTGGTATACGAGGAAGTGGAGACGAGAGGATTGGATATCCTGGCGATTTTAACGGATCCCAGGAAAAGTAGAGGTTGGTACTCTGGGTGTGTTGCTTCAATCATGAGGTGAAACTCCGGATCTACCACTGACGAAACACTTGACATCAGACACGCGGACCCAACGACTACTCGTCTGCGCTTCGCAATTTTTCGAGAAAAGGAAATTAAACCGTAAAATTTCTCGCAGTAACGTGCCGAGAGAACGTCGGTTTTCATGATTTCTTGACTATTTCCCAAAACTGCGGAACTCGTGATTATCCAAAACTCTATGAAAAAAAAATATATCATCAGTTTTTCTGGAATAAATTTATTTCTGTAGTTCCCATTAGCGTATTTTGGGCGATCGTTAGAAAGATTCACGATTTAGATATAAAAACTCGTTTAATATGTTTTTCAAAAAAACTTGTGTTGATTAAAAAAAAAAGACTACACATCGATGTAGTATATGCGATGGAAATTAACCTCACATTAAAACGTTTGATTATTTAAGCGAACGGCGACAATCGCGTAGTGATACTGTAACCCGTGAGCCCCCAGGATCTAGCCCCCAAAATCCGCTCTCAGCCCCCGTCAGAACACGCACACGAGAGAGTTCTAGAGGATTAAGTACCACCGACGTAAACCTTCGCAAAGTAAGGGAATAAATTAGAGCTTGTATACCTGGCTCGAGAAAGCGAAGGGATCGGAAAGATACGGCGTCCGCAACGAAATTTACAGACCGAATGACCACGACTGCCGAGCGTCTATTGTCCGATCTCTCGTGAGAATTTAACGAGATTTCGGTACGCAATTTGTATACGTTAAAGTGACGGGCAAAAGTTTTGGCGTTATAGCGTAGTTAAACTAGTAGAAAGTGGGAACGGGTTACGAAGCACGAATTCGATTTTCATCGTCGACAACATTCTCGGCATCGATGGTATTTAATTGCTTTAGAATTAAGTTGAGGTATTTGAGTGATGTTCAACAGAGAGAAGAAGAAAAAAAGGTGATTGAGCGACAGTGAATTAAAATCGATGAAAGCGCGTAACGTTGTTTATTATAAAATGCAAATAACTCTACGATGCAGAAAGTGTCTGACCGTACACGTCCCTTTACTACTTGTACTCGGCTACATTGACGATTTCATCATTCGCTAGTCCGGTCGGAAAAGAAAGAAAATAGATATAAACGAGGGTGTGACGGATGTTTTTTTTTTGTTTTTTTCCTTTTTTTTGTTTGTTCGACGCTCGTGAGTGAACTACCGTTGAACCAGACGTCTTTTGAGGTCTCGCTTCAATCTTTTTTTCCCCTACCATATCGCGATGCTCGCATGTAAAACCATAGATGTACATACCTCTATGTATCGGAATATCGATGAATTTATATCGTTTAACTTATTTATCCGCACCCGATTTCACGCGGATGTGCGATTGTATACGCGTACGCGTTGGTGTCAAAATAAGCCGGTTCATATTACGGCACAGAGGACTGAAGCAACGTGTACTCGACAGAATGTCTTTTTGAAACGTGCTGTAAAATTTCTCCTCGTCTGTTCTCCCCGCCGAAAAGATCTTCAACGATAGATTTTTCCCTCCCGCTACCGTGTCTCCTTCCCTTTTCCCACTATGACCGTTTCCACGATCACCCTTTCTCCCACCCAATACACACACTTTTTTTTTCATTTTGTTAAAAAAAAAGAGCTCTTTCCGTTCTCCTCCTGTCTCCTCGTTCGTACCCCTTCGACATGTTTTTTTTTCTTCTCGTCCGTCCCGTATATCTCACCGTCCTGTTCTCTGTTCTGGACGAACAATCGGCCGTTCGCCTCCCTCGCTCCATTTAATTTTTATTTTCCCGCAAGCGGCGTTTTAAAAATTATCCTCCTTCCGCGCGTCTTCTTTCCTACGAGTGCCCTCCCTCTGCGAACGATCCTTACGAACGTGGACGTTTATGGGAGGGGATTGAATCCCCCCCCCAAGAGTTTCGAGAATTGAGCGAAAAAAAATCGAGGGTGTAAAAACTGGCTAAAGGGAAAACGGATGGGATAACAGAGAGGAATATAGTGATGGCTAGGAGGGCGAGTTGAGGGGGTGAAAAACTTACGGAGTGGGGGACCAGCCATAACCCCCACCCCATCGTTCTCTTATCGCTGTTCTGTCTATGCCCGACGCTACGTATGCTTCTTTTTTTCCCTGCGCCCTCTGTTGCCGATGCTTCTTTTTCGTTTTCTTCGGGGTTAATGTCTTTTTTTTCAAACCCAGCACCGAGACAACGTGATGTATTGTTTTGCGTGTCCCTTGCCGGCGTGTTTAGTTTAGTTTTTCCCGCCAAATTCCCTCATAACGTACACACCGAACGGTGTACACGAGAGCACCCTTCGCAATGTTTGGAATATCCTACCCTCTCGGTATCAAACCTCTGTCCTCATGCTTTGAGAATTTTATCTGACACTCGGGCACGTTTCGGGGATTTTCTTACGTCGATTAATTATCTCCACCACCCTCAGCTGACGTCCCTTTGTATTTGAGATACAAATGATTTTATTGACGGTTACGCTAAAAAAATGTTTGTGTCGTGCACATGATATTTTTGTTGGCATTTGCCTCAAGTACAATTCACTGCAAAATCTACGGTCTCTATGAAATGCACACTTCATATACAGTATTCTCATTCATATTTAATTCGGTCTCTGTATCTTGCAATGCACCCGCACCCCGCTCTACCCCACCCATCGCCGTTGATAATGAAATAGAATTATAGCAAGAAAGTTATACAAAACTTCCAACCCCGTTTATTTTAGCATATCTTGCAAATGCGCTCGGAACGAAGAATAAACGGTTTTCGTCAGGCCACCCCAACCGACGTTTGCGCTCATAGCGTTGTCCAATAGAAAAAGCTCTGTGTGCTCTGTTCGTTTTAAATAATAAACGATAAACGAATAGATGCGCGCTTTTAATTTACGCGAATTATATTATCGTTATTATAGTTTTACAGCAAAATCGCAACTTTTTATTTAATACAACCGGAGCTGGTGAACATTTTGTTTCGACATTAATTTACTAATAGCTGTTTATACCATTAACTTTTCGTTCAGCAGCGATATAATCAGAAAGTATTGCTGAATTCGTTCACGCCTCTGGAAGATTTCACAAGTACACATTCTGCGCTGTCGGTTAATTGAAAGAAACCTCATTCTCCGTTACCTCTGCTATAAATGCAACTGCAATGAAGAAGCTCCGTGATGCGTGACGTCGTTGACAAACAAGGGCGCCGTTTTTTCGCTTTCGACAATGAAATTATTCTATGAATATGTTAATAACACGGTTATAGACATTATGCAAAGAGCTACACACATAGATATACATATATTATATATACATTCGCAGTGTCGCGACAGCTCGGAGAGACACCGGAAATGGTTCGAGCTCTCGTGATGTTGAAACTAATTTTTTTTTTTCATTTTTAAACGTTTTTGCCTTTCTGGCGAGTACCCGCTGAACAGCCATATCAAGTGCACGATAGCGCATCCAGTGTGTTCAACGCTCGCAAGGCTCCTCTGTCTCTCGTTGACGAACGAGAAATTTCCATTAGGCTAGCGAGACTGAGCCCCTACAGTGGAAGTTTTCACTTCCAATTCGCGCACGGGATAGAAAGGGTTTGTCAACTATAACTGTGCATGAAAAAAAATAAAACGATTCTTTCTGCTGGGTATGGAATGCCAGAGACAACAAGAATCGTATATGTATAGTGTATCGATTGTGGAAACTAGGGACGGAGAATCAATGATCGATTGTGATACGGTAGAGTCGCTTTGGGTGCAATAATAATAATAATAGTAATGCAGACTGCGGACATTACCACTCAATATAACGCTTATGAAATATACATTTAACGTATAGTATTCCAGCGGATCTATGATAAAATACAAGTTATAACATTTCCGTAACGAATATTACTGCTACAGTGGATGTAAATATTCTGACGGTTAGCTGGTTGATGTATCGTTTCTAGAGCAGAACAGTTAAGGGGGGAAATAGGGTTAGACAGTTTAAAAAATCGATTTTTTTTTAATTTCATAAATTGTCAGTAAAACTATTGAAAAATATGTTCCCAAAATTTTAAATGAAAATTCCGACTCGTTCTGTTGTTATAAGTCATTAAGGGGGGAAATAGGGTTAGGACAGCGTTTTCTCAATGATTTCCATGAATTTTTTTATAGTATAAAAAATGAATATAATTTATTGAAACTTTGAGAATATTTTATACATATATTAAGGTATATACTATAAAATTTTTGAAGAAATTTCTTGAAAAACACCGGAGATATTAGCGACCCCATATTGCAGGTCACAATCAGACTCAGCGTTTTGCTATTTTTTCAAACGCGTTTTTTCTGAAAACGACTTTTTTTGAACTTGCGTACACGCTAGTTTGAAAAGTTTTCAACCAATCGTTTTGAAAATTGGCAGTTACTTTTTTCATAGTATTGCGCTCCATATGAACCTACAATCGGAATATTATCATTATTTAAAATAATTTTTTTTTTGCAAACAAAGTTGTAAAAAATGGCAAAAAATCATACTTTTTTGTTTTGACCCCTGTAAAAAATTTAATTTTCTATTTTTTTGATAGCATTTAGGTTCATATAGAAGAGAGACATATAATACAAGTGAATTCCAACCTCGTTTGATTTCAGATGAAAATTGCGGCTTCTAGAATGTACGCAAAATGCTGAGTCTGATTGTGACCTGCAATATGGGGTCGCTAATATTTTCGGTGTTTTTCAAGGAAATTCTCCAAAAATTGTATAGTATATACTTAAATATATGTATGAAATATTCTCAAAGTTTCAATAAATTATATTCATTTTTATACTATAAAAAAATTCATGAAAATCATTGAGAAAACGCTGTCCTAACCCTATTTCCTCCCTTAGAGGGTTTTCGTTGCGAAACAGCGTTTTAGCTTTGACACGATGTTTAGATGCTGCGGAAATGAAATAAACGCTAGAATACCACTTTAGACAAATTTTTCGCGTCCTTTATGCTGACCGGTGGTAGTATAAGACGAAAAATAATAATGACGATTCGCCTTTAGATTCGCGACGTTATTGAAGTATGTTTTGAAAAAGAATGGCCGATAGCAAGTTACATAATTGAAATACCATTATTATTATTATTATATCCCAAATAGTCTAAAATCGCTTCACGCCTTCGCGCAATAAACACATATTGTCGGAGACTTATAATAAATTTCATTAACAACCAGGAATTAAACATTTTATTCGCGAATTAAGGATAACTTGACTTCCTCGAATTTAACTTGTCGTCTCTCCGTACCCGCAATCCTCCAAGGAAATCAAAGCATTAATTATCCTCCCTCTGAATCACCGTGGATTCAGACTGAACCATCCCTCCGCGATATATATTTTCTCTTTCAAACATAGAGACTGTCGAGAAAAAAAACGAAAGAGAGCGAAATTCAACCCTCGACCGATCGCGCGTCAGAATTTCCTACTTTATTCCCCGTTTCTTCTTCTTCTTCCGCGTCTCTCTCTCTCTCTCTCTCTCGGTCTCTCTCTCCTTTTTTCCCTCATTCTCAACCTAGCCCCCTTCATAAAGGGTATATTTAAGGTCCCAGACAGGCGACGCATATCCCCCGGTGGATAATTTCGGGGCGAGGTAATGAGTGAGAGAGATCGCGGGATATGGATAAAGAGCGCGAGGTGAAGGAAGAAAAGCGCGAGAAAGAGAAAGACAGTGAAGCCTCACGCTGAGGGGGTTGGTTTTCCCGACGATGGTCGGTCGTTCCGAAACTTGCTCTCTCGTCGAGGGGGATGGCGGGCACCAACCCGAGGGTGGCTGCCACCGCCGCCGCGACGTTTGGAAGGGGTGAACGCGAGAATCGTCGGGGGTGCGCTATTCCATTCTGCATTTCCCCCACCTTCCCCACCTCCACCACCACCCCCATTGCGTATCCGCCAATCCGAACGTACTTTTTGCTACCCTCCCTTCTACCACCCCCAAGCATCCTCGGACTGTTCGGCAACGGTGGCACGGTGCCCGACGTGTTCGTCGACGTATATTTTTCCCCTCTGAGGTCGCAAAGGGTGGCTTTACTCTCGTACACACCCGGCGGCGAAACGTCCTCGCACACAGAGGTTCTCGTTGCATGAGTTTGAAATGCCTACGAACGTTGAAACGAACACATACCTGGCTTCGGAGTTCTCTCTGGCTCAGCCATCGTACGCGTTCTCTCGAAAGGGCGGATGTTGCGGGGTAGCAATGTGCGCGCAAGAGGGATAAAACTTTCGCAAGAGAGAATGAGTGAAAGAGAGCCAATGGGAGAAAAACCTGACGTGCGCAGTACGCAACTTTTAGGCGGACGATGGCATCGAGTAGCCGAGCGTTAGGGATCAATTTCGGAATAACATACCCCTTATACTTTCAAGGCTTCTCCGCTATGCTATATGTATACGCTTCGGTCGCTGCTGATGCTGATGTTACGATGCTCTTCTGATGCCAATGTGGGGTGGGTGGAGGATGAGATCGATATTGGCGTCACCCACGACCGGCTACAACAACACCTTTCACTTTTTATTCTTGATTTTATTTTCAGTTTCCGATACCTGACACATATGTAGGTAAAGAGCTGTATGCGGTTTATAGGTATATTTGTCAGTTCACATTATATCTGAACGGTTTGACATTCAGGGGGTAGTATTCTTGTCCTCAGCGAGGGATTGAGGAACGATTTTTCCCCTCCCTAGTTGTTTTTGTAAATTTATACACCGCATGTATTCCATCCACAGCTCACTGGGATGTTTCGATTGCATTAGCATCGCGAAAGCCTTTGCACCTTTCTTTGGTGTTTAGCGATTCGCTAAAAATGAGTTCACTGTTTATTCTCTCCGCCCCTGTCTCTCCCTCTCACTCGCTCTCTCTCTCTCTCTCTTGCTCACTCTCTCTCTCGCTCTCTCTCTCTCGTCCATTCATTCTCTCATTGCCTCTTTCTCTCGCTCGTTATAGTTCGGTTATTGTGTCGCGAGTCCATCGATTTCTAGCTCGTTGATGCGATTGAATTACGTTTGACGCTGAAGGAAATCGATGATCGCGGGAGGCGGTTACGGGGCTACCACGGGTTCGCAACATCCTCCTGGACCGAGGTATAGAGAATCGATATCTGACCCCTCTTCGCTGTTCACCTTCCTTAGACTCTTCTGGCATTTATCGGATTCCAGACACGCACTTTCGATATTCCTGAAGCCGGAGGATAAACAAATATATATTTAAAATAATCGCGCATAATTAATATTTCCGGTTAGCCTTATTTTGGCATTTTATTAAGTACAGGGAATATGCAAGTGTGACAGGCAATCTTAAAACTTCTACACTCAATTACATGGCATGATGATCCTACCGCGTCTCTTGATATTAATGCAAAATAATATGACTAATAAAGTGAGGCAGCTAATGCTCGGCTCGGAGTAATTTCGTAATAGCCTTCGATCCCTCGTGGAGAGATGCACCGCTATTTAAATATTTAAATAGCGGTTCATCGAATCCAAGGATACAATACAATAAGTAAGCTATATCGTTTACATATAAACATATAGAGTTTGTTTATGCGGAATTTTGATCAAGTTGAGTGGATATATTGAGGGTTGCGTGAACTACGAAACAAATGTAAGAGGTTTTTGTAAACAAATGTAAGAGGCCTTTATGCAAGCGATGACTCTGCTGTAGCGTTGCCGACGTTATCAAAATTTCGCGTAACCACTAACTGTTTATTCTTCATATTATCATACGTGCAGCTTTGACAATTTACGCGACCTGAATATCGCAACTTAGGGTGCGAAAAATTCCGCGTAAACAAATTTATAATGGCTGATGCTTTATAATAATTTAAAAGTAGCAATAAAAACTATCCAATTAGATTGTTGAAGTATTTCTAAATGAATCTCAATTCGAAAAATATATGTATATTCCCTTCGTCTTCTAATTTACGTAATTTCTTACACATAATTTTTTTTTCTATTCCGACATAGTACTCTCTGCTGGTATAGCTCAAATCACTAATAGGCATCAATATATCGACGCTGCTTACGAAAAGTAGCACGATTCAAATTTCTTACGAAAACTAACACGTTTCGAATTCCGCCACGAAAATCAACACGTTCGATATTCGACGCGAAAACTAGCATGTTTCGGCTTTCATCGCGAAAACTAGCGTGATTCGTCTTCTGCCGCGAAAAGTGGCATTTTCGGCTTCCGCCGCGGAAACTAGCATATTTCGATTTGCACTGGAAAAAGTAGTATATTTGCCGAACTAAATCGAATAAGATTCAGAACTTTCACAAATGTTTTAATAATTTTTTCGGGAGCACTATGAGGAATAAATGAAAAACATTAAGGGTGTATCGCCCGTACACTCTTAAACATTTATATTCGTTTTCTATTATAAATAATAACATTATTGAAAATACGATTCGCAAATACGATACGCAATATTCCACCACTCAAAAACAAAAATTGTTCATCAATGATATTTTTCATGACTTTAAGTTTCGGAGTCAGCGATGGAATTGAACAAAATTATTGTTTATAAAAAGTATATTCTACTTACAGTCTGAAGAATCGTTCATTGTGTTTTTATTTCATAAAAAAAAAACACAATCTTGGAGTGATCAACGACTAAAGTATAAAGTACAGTATAAGTATAAAGTACAGTTGACAAAATCTTCAAAACAATCGATTGAGATATCTCGAGAAATGTCAGGTCTTGGATGAAGTAGCAAGAGGGAAAAAAACTGACATTGTTAACTTTGCATACACCGCAATTGTTTTCGATTTTCTTTTCTCTAATTTTTTGTGACCATGGCTTTTTTACTCCAAAATGACAAGGCATTTGCTGTTTGCCATCTTATGATAAGCCTAGCAGATCAAAATTCAAACAGTTAAATATGTATGAAATAAATTCAAACAAAAAATAAAACAGTATAAAATGACAAGCATAAATATTTCGTCAATTTGAAGTAAAACAGGATGTTCAAAAAACGTGGAGTAAAAAATGAGAAACACTTCCAGTGATACTGAAACGTGCTAATTTTCGCGGTGAAAGTCGAAACCTGCTAGTTTTCGTGGTAAAAGCCGAAACATGCTAGTTTTCGCGGCGAATATCGAAATGTGCTAGTTTTCGTGGCAAAAGCCGAAACATGCTAGTTTTCGCGCAGATATCAAGCGTGCTTGTTTTCGTAAGAAATCTGAAACATGCTAGTTTTCGTAAGCAGCGTCGATATATGCACACGGCGAGGCTCACGGCAAATACGGGCGAGTTGAAAATTATGCTTTCGCAGTGAAAATTTTGGACTCGAGCGCGGTAGTACTCGCCGGTAGTTTCGTATTAGCCCCTTCGTTCTGCTCGCGAAATACTCCTCCATACGTTCAGCACCCTCCTTTAACGTGTATAACACCCCCTCGCCTCCGGCCCTCTCCTCATCCTGTGCTTCTTCGTCCTCTCGCCCCGCTGCAACCTCCGTTGGTTCGTCCGGCCTGTGGCCTCCGAACCAGCAAGCAGCAACGAGTAGAACGTCGGTAGGCGTCGGCAATCCTCGATCCTCTCCCTCATATACACCCAGCGGCTCTCTCGGTCCTTCTCATTGCTCGGGCTCTCATCCCCTTTCGCGCTTGGTTATCGTGTGCCGTTCTCTCTGGCTCTCGGTGTTGCTACTGCGTGCTTTCGCGAAAATCCTCGCGATAAATTATGCCGGGCGCTCTCGCTCTCAGGCACGAAGGGGGTTGAGAATAAATGACCCACCCGCTCTCCGGCGGTGCCACCTCGGCAACCACCCTCCATCCTGCTCGAGCCGCTTCTCTGCGTCCGGCTCATTCCTCTCTTCTGCCTCCTCGTCGCGAGCCTGGCCCTTATACTCAGTCCCCGGGCCGTATTCGAGCAAACGTCGTACCCTCTACCGCCTCTACGGGAACTGAGAGAAACAGTTCTGCCCTCTGTACAAGTATCAGAATCCCTCGTCGTCCAGAGCTTTCTCTACACCGAACGGCTCGCTCTCGTCTCTGCAGTCACTCTTCCTTTTCGTCCTTCTCTTCGCCAGCACATTCTGATTCTTCCTCTGCCCCTGTACTTTTATCTCCTTTCGCCTACCTCTCGTTCTCTTGCTCTTACTCTTCCTCTCTCTCTGTCTCTCACCAGTTGGCAAAACCCCGGGCACAGAGCTGACCAGCAACAACGACGATGATGACGCGGCGTTGCCGTTCCCGTTTCGTAAAGCCCGTGAGAAGAGCGAGGTTGGAAAGCCGGCTTTAAAATTATAATGTTACGCAGAATTTTGATAACCGTTGTCCGGGGGGGTCCCTTTTCTGTTTGTTATTTCACCCCCGAGAATCGCATGGTCGCCCACTCACCGACCTACCGCCCACCCAATTTCAAGACCCTAGGAAAATGGTTATCGTTGCACGTACTGTGCAACTGGCCCGGTCCTTCTGGTCGAACAGAAATCACGTTCCGTTTCAAACTACCCAATGACGCCCGTGTAGCATCTTGTCTCCTTTCGTATCTTACACCTCGGCAAGCCACAGAATATGTTACATAGTGACGCTGGGATGTACGTATATCGTACAAACTCGCAGTGATAATAGAAATACCTATTTTACCTAGTGGTCGACCGTATACTAATGCAGCAGCTGCTACTATATCACTGATACCAATACCACTGTCTTTATTATGGCTCACTGGTTTCAGATCTACATCGCCAACCACACCTCATCACAGCCTTGCCCGAAAGCCTTCGCAGCTACGGCCTTTGTTCCGTAATGTGACTATTGCCTTTGTGCGAAAGTTCGTCAGGGATGCGGACGAAAGAAGGAATTCGACAGTGCGGTTTTCATAACAATCGCATAGTACTCCGGCTCCAAAGTACGATGAGCTGAAATAAGCTTAGAGGATTCTCCACTTTGATACCGCGCAAAACAGGATGCGTTTTGTTCATGCTGAAAGTATTGGCTTACGTGGACAAGTTAGCCTGTAATACTTATATGTTTAACGAGATCGCACGTATTCTGCCAATTGTTGTACCGTTCTAACGCGGTTATTGATCGTGGCGACTGATCGCGATGAAAGAGGCGAAGACAATTATTTCATTGCGAGAAGCTAAAAGCTAGTGGTATTTTGTGCAGTGCGACTTACGGGTGCCACATCTTCATAAAGATTTCATTATCAAAGGGCGATATCATTCATCCATCCTATAAAGGCACATGGCATCGTTAAAGGGATTTTACTGTCTGTGTCCAGAGATATTAAGCTGCTGGGACCTGTAGTGTAATAGACCATGGAGTATATGTGCTGTAGTAAAGATACGCAACTCTACCTGATTCAACCACCCTATATACGGTCTCTGCTGCTGTACAGACCCTTGGCTCTCGCCTGAGAAACGAACAATGGCGCCACGTTCGTCGAAACTAAGTAACAGTGTCATCACAACCAGATAATTTCTGCTAGTTTTACCAAGGACAATTGCATTATTATCGGTGATCCTGAAGAAGGTTTCAAAATTAAAGGGTCACGCCACTCTAGCGGCAGAAAAAAAGGCCTAACTTTGACGATTTATTTTGGAAGTATGAAAAAAGGAATAGGATTTCTTTTCAGAGGGTTTATTTAACACATATTGAAGTGTGAAAAAAAAAATTTCATTATTATTTTGATGCAAAATGGCGGTGACAGAGTCCATCTTGAAAATCGTCTTTTTCAAACTGGGAGGACGTATTACTTGAACACCGTTGCATGGATCAATTTGCAATTTTGATAGTAGCTTCACAATTACATTTTCCTTTTTTAACTTTTTTTTTTATGAACAATTTACTGCTTTTTTGGCAAAAAATCGATTCGTTTATTCAGAAGTGCGCCATTCCTACAAAATTCGATTTAAAAAGAAACCCCTAGGTTGTCCTATAGTCAATAGTATATAGATTATAAAGTTTTTTGGTTTTTTGTCCCAGGTCTCATAGTTTACGAGAAAACCGTCCTCCTCTGAAGGTCTTTTAAAAAACGACGATTTTCATGATATGCTCTTTGGTATCAAAATACACTAGGATGCAAACTCTTTGTGGCCGGAAGTCGTTCGAGCCGTTTCGAGTCGTTTTTCAATTGTGTCGCTACCAAGAGTCAGTCATCTCACTCTATTTTGCAAACAATGTTCATTTAAATGTTGGCACAATGGCCCATAGGTGAAAATAACTTCAATGCTAATTTTTATTTTTGGAGATTTTTCGCAATTCCGAAAAGGATCGGCAATATTTCTATTGAAAAGCTGGAGACTTTTTTTTATGGAGACTGTATTTTTCCCAATGTCATTTTCTATTTCCACTCTTTGAATAAATTTATTGTTGGAACTTTTTACTGGAAAATTACCATAAAAAATCTAAGAAACTATGTTCCGCAATTTTGATCTAAGCAAATACGAGTAACAACAGTATTAGCTCGAGAAATGCACGGTACATGGTAGAATATTGCTTAACGTTACAGATTTGACGTAGAACGTATCGTGATATCGTGTACTATAGAGCGACCGTATGCAGGTACAGCGAATCACGTTCCTTCCACCGCAGTCGTCGCCAAACGGAAAATTAAACATGCGGCGTTTTCTTTCTCTCATTTTCGATTCGTTCCCTTTTATTTTATTTGCCAATAAAATTGTTTAATCATTTATTTAACCATTGCCATCCACCCTTTAACGCCGAGCTCGTGTTTTCGGTGATAGGGGGCGGGGGGTTGTGCACTGTCCACCTATAAACCGTCTCTCTGGTACTCAACAGTTCCGGGGTCATTCTGTATATTTTCTAACTCTCTTTATCCGTTTCGCCCTCTAATTCCATCTCGTTTAGCGGTATTCACCCTCTCTTGCTACTTCAGTGCTGTGCGGAAATAAAAACGAAGACACACAGTCACATGTCATTTCAACCTGAATTTTTCAATTTTGCTTCTCACACTAAACCGCGGACGAGGGGCCAATTACCTAACTTTTCATTGTTTGTCAATATTCAGTTTTTAAACAACGATTGGTCCACATACTGTCAATCTCAATTTTCAAAATGACGCGTGGTTCGTCCCCGTAGACCGAGCCATTTCGTTATGACAGCGTCTTGAAGTTAGACATGATTTTGACGTAACTGCTCCGTTCAGTAAGGGTAATTGCATCAGCTTGTCGGACCAATTGCATCAATAGAGTTACATAATCACTGACAGCAACGATTATGTTACTCTAAACGACGAGAACTCCGATTCTGTCACTCTAGTTAGCGCGTACCCCGTTTTCGATTGTTCTTCATACCGGGAATCCCTCTTTCGTCGCTATTAATTTGTTCAATATAAAAACGTTGGAGGCATAATCGAGCGTCGAGTTGTTCGAATGGTATCGAGCTACCGCGCATTCCGAGTTTGAACAGTTCGAAAAACTCTGCAGGCACTCGAGCTTTGTTAGAGCGGATTCGAACGGAATGGCGAAATGTTCGACCGGTACGTGTTGATGGTCATCCCTAATGAAGATCGTAATTTAAAATAATGGCAAACGCCTATCTGAAAATGCTCGTTTATAGTTTATTTAAAAGCAAACGCGTCGAAGGATAGCGAAGGAACGCGAGGGATAGCAGTCCGAACGACTTTGGTCAACTTTTCCCCCCCGTACCCCGAGCACGAGGTACGGGAATATTACATTGGAATATAAATGCGAATATTCATGCGCTTTTATGTAGCCTCCATATATACATTTATATTGAATATTTATGGATGCGTCTTTTACATAGGCTCTGAATTATCCTTCAAAGCCATGATTGCGACAATCTTTCATCACATACTCCTGCGTATTATTATTATTATTGCAAATGATAATGTATTTCCGTAATATGTTTATCAAGTGCAGGCAACCGAAAGACTCTCGAAAAATGATAGACACAAATATCAATTTTCAAAATTGAATGATTTAAAAATATATATACGCCCAAAATATTTACACTTATTGATTCTATATATTGATTGTCTTTACTTGCTTTGTTTTTTCAGCGTACTGACGTAATAAAAGTTTCTATTTACACCGAATTATCTCGTCCTGGTAACAGAATTTTTCGTTGACTTTTTATTGTCGAATCTGCATTGATTGACCACGAACGCTAAACTTTCAAACTACTTCGGGTCCAATAACAATAGTACGAGTCTAGCCTTCGAGGGGATGCTTTAACGAGATGAAAATATCGAATTACCATTGTTCGATCTTGCACCGGTATACACCAGTGTGAATATCTCTCTCGACGAAGAGAAAGTGCCGTGATCGAAAATCGAATCAGCCACGTGCCAGACATGTCTCAAGCGACATATACCGTGTATAGGTGGTGTGAGGGACTCGCCTACAGGTAGTGAAGTTTCCGTCGGCCACGTATGGAACGAACGATATAGAAGCCCGAGAAAAATGGATGAGATCGAGAGAGAATACGAGAAAGAGATGGTGAATAGTTTAGGTGTGGGGAAAAACGGAAAAAAGTGATATCTGCCGGACGATCGGACGCGGCGAGGGGACTTGATGGCTCAGAAGGGATCGGGAGAGTGTGCAGTTTACCTATAACCCATAAATCGACCCCACTTTTCTATTAAGAGACGCACGATTGACTTGCGTTGTTCGGTCTCCCTCATCGTATCTCTCTCTCTTTCTCTCTCTTTCCAACCGATTGGCATCCACGCGAACACCCCCTCTGCCTCATTTTTTCTCCACATTTCCACCACCCCCATGCGCTTAAACCTTCCTTTTCTGTTTTTTTTCTATCGCAACGCATTCTCTTTCTCGCCATTTTTTTCTCCCTCTCCTCACGCTGTATGTGTCTGTTTGAGTGTGTGTGTTTGTACGGTTTTTTTTCATCCCCGGCGTTTCCAGCTTTTCGCTGGGCGGGGAGGGTCGAATCGACGTCGCGGTACCGCTGCTACTGCGCGCTGGGAAAATCTCTCATTTGACCTCTCTCTCTTTCTCTCTTTCTCTCTGGAGGGACACGACGAAGCTCTTTTGCAAAAGTGAGTAAACACGGCCAGGTGCGTAGCGAGTGAAATGAGAGCCTAGGCGGTTTTGGACAAAAAAAAAGCTCAATGTACTTTCAATGAATAGACGAGGAGACATAAAAAAAGATGCTGCAGTTCTAGTAGTATATATTTCGAGAACTCAGTTCGCGCAAATTTTGTGCTTAATCGTTAATTTCTCATGGAATATATAGAACCTCCAGTGCTCTGGCGAGTTCCTGCTGCGGTTAACAGAGGCCAGGGAAGGCTGGTTATACGTTACTGAAAAATAATGACAGCTGAATTGTCGAGAATACTGGATTGGGAATAGTATAACGGCGTCGCGGGGTTCAGAGCGCTGTACACGAGATATAGTATGTTAAAGGATATGCACGCTTGACGTGAATACAACGTTCGTGACTCTCTCACTCTCATTATTCCCGAAAATCCACTACGTAAGCACGCCGTACCGTTTGTGTACGCCCTCGTGCGTACATTGTTTGTTCCCAAAATTTCGAACGTCATTAATGATTGATTCGTTAGCATGGGAACACGGCGTATCTGCAGCTTGTTGCCTATTACTGTCCGGATGCATCAATATTTAAAGGAAGCACGGTGATGCTGTGTATTTCGCGGCACTGCTGCTGATGCTCTGCGTCGAATTACCATCCTCATATACCCGACAAAATTTACGCCCCACCCTTTATTTTACTCCACTCGTCGGTTTCTCCTTCCTCCTTCGCACAATAATACTCTCTGGAAATACTCGTACGCTCGCTACACTCGTACGAAAGTACTGACGAAATGAACATTTATTCACCCTTTCAAATCGAACAATAGAACATCTGAGCAAAGAATTTTTATCGTAGAATCTTTGAGAAAAGTGTTCAATCTCTTAGCTTGTTTATTAGATAGATAACTCGAAAGTATATAGGCGGGTCGAATGAAAATTACGTTAGCCATTGATAAATAAATTATGTTATCAAAGATATATCTATTGGTGAAGGTATTCAATGTACTCACGATGAATGTCAAGCATGTATCTTGTATGTAACTATAGCTATTTCTATCAAATTTTTTGCACATCCTGTTTGTTTTCCTGACCATCCTCGGGCTAACCTCTCCCTCTGCCTCTGTGTCACTCTCTCTCTCTCTCTTTGAACATATATCGTAAACACGAATGGAATACATTATATTAGTTCTTTGAAAAATAGCAGTCAGTTTCCAGATGAGTTTCCAGCGGGGCTGGAAATTATTCTCCAGCAGGTCTCTCGTTTTACTCGCGTTATCCAGAATAGTACAAAATTTCTGCACATTAAAGTAGGTATATATTTGTACGAAGAGATGCAGCATATATATACATTAGAGCGATTTTTTTTTCGACTATTTTTTTTTTCTCATTCCCCACTTGAAATTATGTTGGATATGTCGAAAAACAAATTCCCTGAAAGTTACAGCCCTCAATACTAATCCTAAGTACTTTCCCTTAGCGTGAAAACATTTTCCATCTAAAATACACGTAAATCGAATTTTTTTTTTTTCAACATTCTATAACTCAGCCGCATTTTATGCTATCATATTGTTCTTGGTTTCGATTTACTCAGAATAAAACAATCTAGAAAAGTGTCTATTGCGGCGAAAGTGTAAATTGTACTGGTGAGTTGGTACGGGTCACGGTAGTTCATTTTTACCCAAAATTCTCGTTTTTTTGCTGTTATCTCCGAAACAATTAACTTTACGAAAAAAATCTAAATGAAAAATTTGTTGGAAGTTTAAGTTCCTACAAAAAAGGTCCTATCGACCCAATTGCTTAGATTAATATTCCTTGAGATATTGAACTTTACCTTATGAGTAGTTTAAAATTTTTCGGTGATATAAACTATAAACATTTTATACTACTCATAAGTTAAAGTTCAATATCTCAAGAAATATTAATCTAAGCAATTGGGTCGATAGGACCTTTTTTGTAGGTAATTAAATTTTCAACAAATTTTTCACTTACATTTTTTTCGTAAAGTCAATTGTTTCGGAGACAACAGCGAAAAAACGAGAATTTTGAGTAAAAATCAACTTCAGTTACCCGTACCAACTCACCAGTACAATTTACACTTTCGCCGCAATGGGCACTTTTCTAGATTGTTTTATTCTGAGTAAATCGAAACCAAGAACAATATGATAGTATAAAATGCGGCTGAGTTATAGAATTTTGAAAAAAAAAAATCGATTTACGTGTATTTTAGATGGAAAATCTTCTCACGCTAAGGGAAAGTACTTAGAATTAATATTAAGGGCTGTAACTTTCAGAGAATTTGTTTTTCGAGATATCCAACCAAATTTCAGGTGGGGACTGAGAAAAAAAAAATAGTCGAAAAAAAAATCGCCCCAATATATATATAGATTCGGTCGGTACTTAAACATGCTTATAGATGGACAAACCTAAAGCAACATGCTCCACTGCAAAGACTACAAATGCTATATCCATTGAAACGTCCATGAGCAATATACGAGTTACGCTGGGACGTTTCATATTTACGTCCTATAATAACCACACCGGTACAATAATAATAAAAGGTACATGCGCGCATAACGTATAATATATATATCTACCTATACATACATTTATACATGGGTACAGTACAGACCCTGAGTATTGTAGAACAAGGCGATAGGGACGTACAAGACTGTACATTATAGAGCCCAAGGCGGCACGGACGGGTCCCTCTTAAAATACACCCCTGGGAAAGTGTTGGTTGTAAAGGGGCACGAGGGTGTTGGCGCAAGAGGGCTCGAAATGAGGGATACAGAATGAAGCTTACTCTCCGGTGGCTACAAAGAGAGAGAGAGAGAGAGAGAGAGAGAGAGAGAGAGAGAGAGAGAGAGAGAGAGAGAGAGAGAGAGAGAGAACGCGGCGAAAAGAACGAACTCTCTGCGGAGTTTGGTGGCGGATGAGGGTTGCGAAGAAGGATAGTGAAAATGAGAGGTGCGTGCTTGGGGATGGAGATGCAGCGGCAGTAGCGGCCTCACCATCATTCCGGAGAGAGGAAATGCGAGGAACAGAGAAAAGGGAGAAAAGACAGATGAGGGAAGGGATGAAAAAATTACTAGGTACGGGTACTGTCGACGAGCCCCACCGTGTGGGAAAAGCGAGAGAAAAAGGGTCTATACCGTGCGACTGAAAGGTTGCCGCGCACCAACCCCTTTCATTTGCAGAGCTCACGAAGAGAGAAAGAGAGTGCTACGAATTTCCAAGCGCCGCCATTGAAATCGTGGGCGTGGCTGCGCCGACGCTCGGAAAGAAAAATCGGGGGTGGTTGTGTGTACGCGGTGAACGAGTGCACAGCGAGAGTATATGAGAGTGTACAAATGAAAAGTGCTAGAGGACGCGGAGGGACATGCGTATACGCCGGGGGTGGTTCACGGTATGCGCTCGGGAGAAAGGAGCGTGATGGGAGATGAGAGGATGAGAGAGAAGAAATGCCAGCGAAGCTATAGGGTAAGTGGGGGGGGGCCGTGGGGGAGAAAAAAAACACGCCCGCGCCGTTCCGATCCAGGAGAAATAGAGGGTGGAGAAGAGGAAAATGCGCGAAAAGGGATCAAGACTGGATAACGTGCGCAGCATTCTCTTCCTCATTCACTCTTATGCTAAAGTTCGTTCTAGCGTTCGTTCGTTCGTTCGTCCGTTCGTTCACTCACTCGTTTCGTTCCCACTCTTCTGTTCTCGCGCTCTTTAATATCGCTCTTTCCCTCTAGCGTTTCCCGGGTCTAGCGTTCACCCACCTCAATCTACATCCCCACTACGATACCTCACCTAGCCATAGTTATATATATATATATTATATAGCATGTATATATATATGATCATCGGTATATAGATACGAAAAACCACCCTTTGGAGAGCTCGCCGAGCGGAGAGTCTACCACCCGTACGCGTTTCTAGGGACCAGTGAGAAAGAGAGGCGAAGGCGCGCTTGAACCGAAAGCTCCGGTGACTATATAACGCAAACTAGCGGCAGAGCGGTATTCGAGCGGCCTTGTGCTGTATAAGCGTGCAAGAGAGAGTAGAAAAAATTATTTTTCACCGTCCACTCTCTGTTTCAGGCGTTCAATCCCTCTCCCCTCCGCCCCGCTCTGTTACCATCCGCGGAGAGTCTCCGCAGCGAAATTTCAACCCTTTAATTTCGGATGGTATGATAATTCGCGGCAATATTTTAGCCCCCCCCCCCCCCCCCCCCCCAGTCTGGGAACCTGGCTCAGCGTGGATTTTATTACGAGAGTTTGCCTCTCTCAAATTCGTTTTAACTATATTCCTCTCTTCCTTCTACCGTGCCCAGGGCATTTCTATCCTCACGACGTCATTATGTGAACAAAAAATTATATATAGTCGGAAGTTGTCAGGAATATAATGCTGAAATTGCGCTGACAAAAAAATATTTTGATATTGCAAAGGGGGATGGAAGTTGGTTCCTACTGATCACCAACTCCACTTGTTCTAATCCTTTCATTGCGTTTTACTGCTAGACGGGGTTGGCTATTTTTTAAAAGTAAGCCCATTAAGACTAATCCCCGAATATGAGTATAAAGTCAACGGGTATAGTTGGAGGATTCCGGCGAAAAAATGTCGTCTCCTCATCGGACATTTCATTTGAATCGTTTTTTCCCAAAATGTTCCTAATATCCATGCTCTTTATCTCCGATGAATTTGATTTTTTTTTCCGATGACAATGATGCGCCGTCTCATTCGAAAGTTTATAAAGCACGTTTAGGGGATGAGCAAGACTGATCCAGATTGTGTTTTGTATTTGTACTTTCTCGTATTACTCAGACGAGGACACATCGGGGTTGAGATACCGCAGACTTTGACAGCTGAGAGGATGGGGGAAGCAAAAACAAGAGTACCCGGCTGGTAATTGTTTCAGTGAGTTTTGTGTACGGCAGATTATGTAGTCGAAGTTTTGGTGTTCAAAATATATATATATATATATATATATATATATATATATACATAAATCGCATACCACTACGCGAATAAACCAAATTGTTCATTCACGTGTAAGATAGAAATCGTGTCTCTCGTTTCACAGATCTGGAAACCACCGAGCTCTCTGCCACACATGTTACCTAACACGGTTGACAGTGAATACGGAAGCTTTTCGTAGAATATCGACGGGACATGGGACCAAAGGGTCAAGAGCCTAAATTTCGATTCGGTACGAGCGGGAAAGACGAAGGGATGACAATTATCCTCGAGAGTTCGTGGTAGAGGATACGGGCGTTAGTTGGCGCAGGGATTACTTGATGTATCAGCGATATGTCCATTGTCTTGCTATATTAAAGTCTCAAAAAACTTAGCAGATTGTTTACGATGGCTCAAGGGGGGAAATAGGGTTAGACGGTTCAAAAAATCGATTTTTTTTAATATCATAAATTGTTAGTAACAATATTGAAAAATATGTTCCCAAAATTTTAAATGAAAATTCCGACTCGTTCTATTGTTACAAGCCATTAAAGTGAGTAGCTCTCCTTCAGGCCCCGTGCGCGCCACGTGTATAACCCCGAGCGGTCACTATTTTTTCAAACGCGTTTTTCTGAAAACGACTTTTTTTGAACTTGCGTACACGCTAATTTGAAAAGTTTTCAACGAATCGTTTTCAAAATTGGCAGTTACTTTCTTCATAGTATTGCGCTCTGTATGAACCTAAAATCGGAATATTATCATTATTTAAAATAATTTTTTTTTGCAAATAAAGTTGTAAAAAATGGCAAAAAATCATGCTTTTTTGTTTTGACCCCTGTAAAAAATTTAATTTTCTATTTTTTTTTATAGCATTTAGGTTCATATAGGAGAGAGACATATAATAAAAGTAAACTCCAACCTCGTTTGATTTCAGATGAAAATTGCGGCTTCCAGAATGTATGCAAAATGCTGAGTCTGATTGAGACCTGCAATATGGGCTCGGTAATATGTCCGGTGTTTTTCAAGAAAATTCTTCAAAAATTTTATAGTATATACTTAAATATATGTATAAAATATTCTCAAAGTTTCAATAAATTATATTCATTTTTTATACTATAAAAAAATTCATGAAAATCATTGAGAAAACGCTGTCCTAACCCAATGTCCTCCCTCAAATGAACCGTTCCAAAGAAAGCCTTTGAGGACGTATAAACATGTGTCCCAATGATATTTTTTTTCCCTGCAAAAAACACTTCGTACACTCAATTTTTCCGGGGCGTGGAATTATACTGCTCGCCCTGAAACTAAATTCATTGTATGATGCTTATTCTACTTTGTTTTAGCTCCACCATTAACCCTTGGCCATTGTTTCTTCGGAACCCCATTGAGCGGTTTATAATACAGTTTATTAAGCTTTTACCAAATGATTTGTCGGAACTTTTTTGGAGTTGAACTCGTCCTCGATGAGCTCATAAATACGAAACTAGACTGTTGGATCATGCTCTGACTGAGGAAGCGTGATTAAAATATTTATTTAGAAACATTCCTACACAGGAGATGTGAGATGCATTCATGAAATCAATTTTTGTCGTCAATCGACAAATATCATGAATAAACCACCCCCGTGTAACACGCTTGGTAGTCATGAAACTCGGAAAGTATTTAGAACCATAGTACATAAATACTCGTTTGGGTTCGATGAAGATGATTTCTCTTAGTTCAAACGTCCCAGTTAAGAACTTAGATGTCCTTCTCTTTTGGGCCTACTGATTCGGGCGAAATTTTCTTTATGATATTCTTATATAACTATAAGTTTATATCTCGAATACAGCACAATTGTCGCACCACGAACCATTGATCCATTATTGACAAACGAAAATAGTCCATTAATGCAACTGTTCCAACCACCCAATTGCTCTCCTATCGTCTGTAGTGACGCGTATCGTAACATTCCCGTGTGGTTCGTTTTTATCACGATGTGGATCCGAAAAAACAGATTTTCCCCCAATGCAGAATCCAAACATTGATGGAGACTCGTTTGCGTTTTAATACCCTCCAAGAACCGCGTCAACTTCCACCAAGTGTGGGCTTACTCGAGATACTGGAACTGTTAACGTTTCAAGCTAGTGATAAATAGATATGTGAACCAAACGGATTGACAATTTTTATAACGATTAATTGTTGTTTCTGATGTGTGTGTGTGTGTGTGTGTATATGTGTGTGCATTAACGTTTAAGCCATTGATTATTGCAAGCAAGAGATAATGATTGAAATGTGAAACGTGCGTCAAGAAGCCTCAAAACTTTCTTATATATAAGCATTCATTTTTCAACAAAACCGAACTGGCAATCAGACTCGTTCGACTGAAGGTATGAAAAAAAATAGAAAATACGGCATGAGAGTAAAAATTGAATAAAAAAAACCGTCGACCACAATCATTGTATTCTTGTTGACTTTCTCCCCGCGCTTTATATCGTTTTTTTTTGACTGGCGCATGGCACGCGCATAGTTACATAGAGAAAACAGTCGCTCGATGGTCCCCAATCCATCGTGATATTCACCATTCTAACAGCCACGAATAATAAAAATTGATTATCAGGCGACTTGTTTGCTTTTGTTTTTCATCCCTTCCGGCGCAGAGTGCTCACGCTTCTCCAACCCTCTGCGGCTTCACGGTAGAATTGTCGCTCATACCTTCGATTCGATGGAATTTATTGGTAGTTCATTTTTGTCCCACCATAGATTCTGAATTTACAGAGAATTTTTCGGTGAACCTGTTGAAGAAAAAGTTTGTAAAAGCAATAAGGAAAAAAAATGTATTTTTATCGTATCGTTATAAAGTTCTTTCGCCATTTTTTTTTTTCATCCCTCTGTCAGTCAATGCTGCAATGCGTGCTTTATCTTTGCCCGCAGGAAAGAAACAGAAGCGTGATGAAGCGCCACGTAGTGGACGAATGTATCGTGAGGATTTGATAACTCTAACGTCGGCAGAGTAGGTATCACCATCGTCTCCTGAGAATAGTTACCGACGCCACGACTTGCGCGGCCATCTTGGAAAAAGGAAAGGATCGCGGTGGGTGCTCGGTTCGGGGGGTTGACAAGGGGTAGTAGGAAAAACAAAATGAAGGCGCTTGCGCCGCAGCGCCGTTATTGAGCGAGTCACCCGGCACCTTTTTGCATTACCCACCCACCCTGCATATACCTGCTTCATACTGTAGCACTCATCCCCTTCGAAGCCCCACATCGCACGCAACCCACCCGAGCGAATCGCCACTCTCGCCGGGCTGCGTTGGTCCTACTCCTTCACTTACGCCCGGTGGTTTTGCTTCGGCGGAAATCACATCCCCTCTCGCATCTCTTCATGTACAACTCCCCGAACGAGGAGCAGAAGTGGCGCCGCTTTTTTACAAATAATATATAAATATACATGAATGTTTTTTTAACATGTTTGTAAATAAACGGGTTATAGCAAATAAAAATACGAAGAGATATAAATGACGCTTCACTATTTGATTTTATTCCAAGGATTAACGACTTTGATACAATTTTTGTCTTTGACGGATCAACGACCTGTGTTAATCGAATCCTACTTTTTTTCTCCTCGTAAATTGTCCACGTGTAGACCGATGACCACCACTGTCGGTATACACGTGGGCTTTGCGTGCACTTGCAAAACAGGAAATGTTGCTTTTGAGAGATGAAAATAATGTGGGGCTGAGGGATGAAGAAAAAAATATTGTAATGTAGCCACTCTTCCCAAAGGGTTTTGCGGCAGGAGAGTGCTGCCAACTGTACCGGCGACCCTTCAACACAATCTTATATTCTTAAGCATCGCGTCGACTTATTTACATTTTAACAGGTTGCGATAATAATAATAATGATTCAATATATATGGGCAGTTCTTCTCGCGGCATAGAAATAGAGGGTAGACGACACCCTGCAAGAGTTAATTTCTTGAGTCGTTAAATTATTTTCTTTTGATTCTACGATCATCCCGAATTGATCCCGCCACCCCACTATTCTTATGTGTGGATTCGTTTTATGCACTTCGCGGCGGGAATTCAAATGTCTAGAAATAGGCGACTATTGTTTCATCGTTATGAGGGCTATTACCAAAAATATCATGTTATATCACGCTCAAAGAATCAGTTTATCAAATCGAGAAACATACGGTTTATTGGAAATCCAACGGTTTATTGGTAATTGTACATATCTCGGCCGGATAATTGGCCATTGCCTTCTCGTCGATTTTCAGCGAGTGAAAGAAAAAAAATAAAAAATCAAATGAGTCACGGAGGGGCTTAGTATACTAAAAAGTTTCGTTCAACTGGTGGCTGTTGGAGAAGCGACGTGGTGGAGGAAAAATACAGAAACAATTTGTCGCATCTTATTCTATTATGTCCTTTTTTATTTTATATTCTTCTTTTCATTCTTTTTTGAGACGATCCCCTGCGCGGGTTTTGATCGCCGGAGCAGTTATTAAGGGGTCGCTGCTGCACATCCCTCCGCTCGAAGCCGGGTGGTAGTTCTCTCGCTCGTCGACTCTCGTACAGTTGTGTGCGATGCCTGACCGACCCCCTCCAACGATCGCGACTCCCCACTTTCATCGCGCCTTATAGTCCTTTCGTAGAAAATAGTGGGGGAATGGTAGGGGCGCGAGCGATTAGATGAATAGGGGAAGTTAGATGAAAGTTTAGATAAAATTCAGGGTGAGTCAGCTTGGCCAGATATAATTCTCCGCTGGTGTACTTTATCCGGTAATACAGGATCAGCATACTCGCGTTTTTCATCGTCTGACGTTTTATGCTTTATTAAACCTGATTCATGGCTTATATATTCTTTAATTTTTATTACGTGTAAAAATCAACATATCGAGCGATATTACACTCGTGAAAATGGATTCCAAAAGTTCGATTAACGTGGTCTATCTCTTTCATTAAATTCTAAGAATACAAGGATATTTCACATAGATAAACTCATTGGAAAAATGACAATACCAATGTTGTTCGCAAAACCTTCGGACGGGACGGAAAATCCATTCTTTTTGGCTAATCATCATCATTGCGACGAATTACGAGGTCTGTTAAAAAAGTATCGCGAATTTTGAATTTCCGCGGGCTACGTATATTCGATTTTCGATTTTTTTGTGACGTTAGGTTGGTACTCATGTCCCACACTTATGCTGAAAAAATAGGCCATTTTGAATGTTTAGTTAATTGTTGACAGCTGTTTTGGTTAGACGTGTTTTGGCTTGTCTTCGATTTTTGCCTATTCCAAAAAAGCAGCTTCCATTGCGATGATTGTGCTTTGGTTTCCACGTCATAACCATGAACCCATGATTCGTCACCAGTTATGACCCTCTGGAGCAAATTTGGGTCGTCGCGGACCGAGTCCAACAGCTCCTTAGCAATGTTAACGCGACACTGTTTTTGTTCGAAATTGAGCAATTTTGGCACGAATTTCGTGGCGACCCGTCTCATGCCCAAATCATTGATAAAAATCGAATAGCACGAGCCAATCGATATGGTTAGTTCTTCAGCAACTTCTCTAACGGTGATTCGACGATTGGCCAATATTATTTTCTTCACTTCATTAACGTTTTCGTCTGTTGTTGATGTGCTCGGGCGTCCGGAACGCATTTCGTTGTTCGCATCTTCTTGGCCCTCTGAGAACATTTTGTACCACCGATAAACGTTGCTTTGGTCCAAGGTAGCTTCACCATATGCCACAGTTAACATTCGGAATGCGTACGCGCACTTAATTTTGTTTTTCACACAAAATTTGATACAGATTCTTTGATCCATTTTTTGGAATAGGCAAAAATCGCAGACAAGCCAAAACACGTCTAACCAAAACAGCTGTCAACAATTAACTAAACATTCAAAATGGCCTATTTTTTCAGCATAAGTGAGGGACATGAGTACCAACCTAACGCCACAAAAAAAATCGAAAATCGAATATACGTAGCCCGCGGAAATTCAAAATTCGCGATACTTTTTTAACAGACCTCGTAGATAAACTTATTGGAAAAATGTCAATACCAATATTGTTCACAAAACCTTCGGATAGGACGGAAAATCCATTCTTTTTGGCTAATCATCATTGTTGCGACGAATTATACGAATAATTAAATAACGTAACGAGATTGTTTTGTCGTTAAGAAAATCTGAAGGGCGAGCAATGCTTTCAACGTACATAGATTTTTATGCGTTACAAAATATAAGTTTCATTTTCCAACTGCGAGGATAACTCGTTCGTCTGATTTTTTGCTATATTGTCATTAGCTACGAACAATCTCATTCGACGTTGAACCGCAAAAACCGTTAACGAGACGCGAGAAAGATAATGAAACATTAAAATGAGAGATGCGGTTACAGAAAACGGGAGTCGAGAGACAAGAATTTTTTCAAAAATGCCACATCGTTCTTCTTCTTTTTTGTTTCATCTCTTATCCCACTAGCCATACCCCCCCCCCCCCCCCCCCCGTGTATATATTATCTATCTGTCCGTCTCGTTTCCTTCGCGCGTCACTGCATTTTGTATTGCGCATTATTTAATGGACGTTTTTCGCTTTGTTCGTCAGACTCATTAACCGGGAGAGCCGCTCGGATTGTACTTTGCGCCGGTTCCTCTCTGTCTCTCCTTCTCTCTCGTCGTACAGTGGAAAACCAACGTACCGGTTGCAGTGCCGTCGGTGTGCATAATGAACAGGACACCCTCGCGCGTTCACCATTCCCGCCGCGCCGGTCTCATCCTCTCTACTCTCCTCATCCTCACCTCGTTCGTCCCTCTTGCAGTGCAGCAACAGCATCAGCAGCACTACCACCCCCCGAACCTTTCATGCCTTTCATCAACCTATTATTTTTCAGTGTTACGTTACGTCGTATTGTATTACGGCTCCCGAGCCTCCTCGCTGCTCTATTCCACCTCCCAAGCCACCCCTTCCGTTCGCGGGTACACATTCAGCGGGAAAAAACACCGAAACCTATGATGTTCGCACGAAAAGTTGATGAATTCTCCGAGCAACAAACGTGAGAGAGCGAGAGATGGGAGCAGAGGGGGCAGTGTGGTGAGCGAGCATTGTATCCGCGATGCAGCACACGCGTTAGAATCGCGGTATTTCGTTAATACCACATAGCTGTAATATGCACTATTATAATACGTGTGTACAGCATTCTCTTTATCCCAAAAGCCTTCATATATAGAGCTCAACGAGCTATGATATAATTACAATACGTAATACATACACGAAGGTAACATGCAAAACATTATGTTGTACGAAAGTTGATGGATTTAAGGAAGCGAGAATGGAGCTTTCCGCTCTGTACAACACGAATCTCCGTTATATGATATTATTTCTTCTTGATCGGGCAAGCAGGTTTATTACCGGCGGGTTATTAAAATAGGCTTTGAAAAGTATACTTATCCTTCTATAGGTAAATCATATATTGTTCATATATGTAAACAGGTAAACAAGGGTGTTATACCTATAGAGGTGTCGAGATACGAGGGAAAGGGATGCTAGGTGGAGTAGAGAAGAGGAGGAGATAGAGAGAGAGATAGAGAATTTTGAGGCTGGAACGATGAAAATGGAACACGAATACACACACGAACGAACACACGTACAAGCCTCTGACAGGATACTGTTGCTGGTGCTGTTGCTGGCCTGATGTGCACGCTAAAATTAGAGGGTGCTGTCCGAAAGTTCTCCCCGAGCTCTCTATACGTTTGCATTTCCTACACTATTCCTGCACTATTTTCCGGGTGCTGGCTGAGAGAGATAGAGATAGAGAGAGAAAGAGAAAGGGCATGAGGGATAGAGTTATATGTACAGTCCAATGTGAAATTCAAACAATCACTTCGATGGATTTCGTTCCGATCAGTATAAAACAAACATGACAAGTACATTATCGCCACTCCCGTAACATTTCTATTCGGACGCACGAGTGAAATATTTCGTCGAAACTTCCATGTAATATCTGTACAAGACGACAATGATGCGACGATTCCCGCGGTTCAATCAATGTTGACGAACTTTTGCTTAGGCCTGTACAAACGTTTATATTTTCAAATATGTATATGTGTAAAGCTTGAATGCCCGCCTCTTCGTTCTCCCGCTCTCGGGAGGCATTAGACACCACATCTCGGTACATACCGGTGTATCGGCAGCCATGCAGGCTAGTACGTTTCGCGCGAGTATTAGACAACGAATATATACCCGCAGCTCATTTGCCAACTCCGCGCAAATTTACCAAATTTAAATGCAAAATCGGCCGAACCCTGTATACGCTCTGTTAGGTCCACCGCACAAGAGCAAGAGAGCTCGATGGCCATAGATATACTGTATATATATATATATATATATATACAAAGAAGTACACGTGTATGTGTGTTCATATACACAACGGTATGAACTGTAGAAAGTGCGAGGGAGTAAACGTGATGTGGCTGGATGGCAGTTGAGGAAGAGAGAACAAACTGCAGTGCACACTCGTCGAAGAGCGAACGAGCTAGAAAGAGAAATGGTTATAATACGTATGTATAGCTATAGAGAGAAAGATAGAAAGGGATACGTGCTAGGCAGCATATAGAAATGTATATAGTCAGGACAGGGTGGGTTCGACGAAACGGCGGTCATACGGGATGTTGTATAGGGTGGAGTTGTAGGGTGGGTGGGCAAAGGGGTTTGCGACGCCAGCAGCATCAGGGCTGTGGAAATGAGAGGGTTGCAGGAAACTCGAATGGTCGCAGCAGCGGTGCAGTATAGTAGTTGCACGGTTGTCAGGCGCAGCGTGCGATTGGTTTGCCGACCGTGCGTGTAGGTCCCTCTTCAATCTCTTTCTCTCTCTCTCTCTTCATCGTTTCGTTCTCTCATTTCGCTCTGTCTGTATATCTACTATCTTTCTCTTCCAATCCTCTTGCTCTCAACATCCCTTTCTCGATGTGCAGAAAGAGAGAGGACGAGAGGGAGAAAGAGAGAGAGAGAGAGAGATACAGACCAACAAAGACAGCCAATGCAAGCGATTGTTTTGTGTTCCGTACACTCTTACTTCATCCACCCTCTCTTTATTCCTCGCCATCGCGAATAGAATCTCATGCACTTCGCCCCCTTCACTCATTTCACAATGTTCGTTCACTCCTTGTCTGTTGTTTACCGGGTAAACGAGCCAGTAAAGGTATATATGAAATATTATAGTCGGCAAACCTCCAACTTATCATAAAGCGTTATCTTTTAACATTCTTTTCGATACGGGTTCTAGAGACACGGCAGTGTCTTCGTGCTTTAAACTTACTCGGCGGTATTGTCGACTTAATGATTCTATCATTTTCAGGGAAATGTCTTTGGATTTTATTATATACTTCAATTCAGACTCATCTAAATGAACAAAAAACTTGTATGATTCATTGAGAGTAATTTGTCACCATATGTTAGAGCTGACTGTTTATTTCAATAATCGATTACTGTTGGACAGAAATATCGTGCATCATAAAAAAGTTTAAAGGGTGTTGAATCTTTCATTACTAGACTTTTTTCTGCGCGTACAAAGTAACATTTTATTTTATATCAATGACCTTTTTATGATACAACTTTTAAAAGATCATCAATTGTTAATTACAAGTTATCACAAAATATGCGGAGTCTTTTACTGAATAATTTTCTTTCCGAAACGTAGATAATCGCATTTGAATGACTTCTAATTGTTATCGTACTGCGGTTAAATCATTAAAAGAGATAATATAGAAAGAAAATAAGGGTAATTTGGGAGAGTTCCATTTTCCGTTATATAGTAAATCGAGCAACATTGAGGCGGTTCCTATATAGATACTCTGATGAACGGACGTTAAGGGTTGAGAATCGACTGACGAATGACGGAAGTAACCACGAGCTCTCTCCACGGTTGATCAGTCCTCGTCACCAAAACATTTCAACACGAGCTCATAGTTCCAATACGCGGAACGAAACGACGATTATTATTCGCAATTCACCTCGTCAGCGTTTCCCCGTTGTTTATCGATGTCGTTTATTATTCAACGTTCATCGTTCGACGGTTGGCGAACATATAGGCGGCGATTGCGCAAGGATAACCCGGGAAAAGCTGCTACCGGTGCTAGCTTACACGCTTTACAAATACAATGTTACAACGCAAGAGTCGTACATGACGTTTGTATATTCTATGTACATAGTCGATGAACGTTTCACGTTGGAGATATTTGTCGCCGCTCCTGTTCGATAGTCGCACGAAGCAAGTGAACGCGCTTGAGCCGGATATACACAGGAGAAAAGACACCTCAAATCGCACGCCACCCCACGCACCCCATTTGCACTAGTTTTAACGAGTGTCGAGGTCGTCGAGTGCAAAAGCTCAGTACGAAACTGTTGGCAATTGTGTATTCGTTAGAAAAAATAAACGTGGGATATTGCAGTCCAGGAAGCAGTGTTGTCTTCCCAAAAGCGGCCTATAACAATTGTAATAACAATAATCATGGAAGATATTGTGAGATTTCGTAATGTGTTTCATTTTATCGAGTCCTTTCTTCTTTCAGACCTCCTTCCGACAGTCCCGACAACCTGGGAATCTCTTCAGGGGTCACATGAACAGGAAAATGGTCACGATGTTCCGTGTATTTATGTGGCAAAGTTGTCATTTATTATCGTCGTTTTCGACGATACCCGTAGGTGCGAAGTAGTATGCCAGAAAAAGCGAGCATTATATTGTATCGGCAATTGCGGGCCCTAACGTGTTTCTTATGGTCGTCAACATCTCTCGGCATTCAATCGCTGCCCGGCCTCTTCATTACTGATCGTTTCGAAGATTTTCATAAATTCGCATAATTATACATGCGATGGCATTCAATGGAACCAATCAGTCATACAATTCAGCCATTAATCTGCCTGGAAATATTGATTATTTTAAAATAATTTCTATCAAATTCTTTGCAAATACATTTTCTTCATTTTAATGTTACACCCAAGATAAGATAAGATATTAATTCCATGAATTGATGGGAAAAAAATGTAATAAAACGACTTCTTTTAGTAACGGTTTAACCAATGGCTAATTTTTGTTTGAATATTAGTGCGAGACGTGCGAGAACTTTGACTGAATAAGTTGAAGAATGGAAGTTTTTTTTACACGAAAATTGGACAGTAACCGTGGATAAACCACTTAAAAAAGCTGGAGCCGAAAAAAAGGGTTGGAAACGGTTACAGTGGGATTCGCATTATTATTTGTGGCTTATAATTTCTAATGGAATAAAGAAAACATTTAGAAGAAGAAGAAGAAGAAGTCGGAGAAGTCCTATAGTGATGACATGCAAAAGACGGTTATGGTAGAATCGTACAAAGATATATATATGTTCCGGATCTCTGCGACAAAAGATCACCTCTCTTCGCCCCAGCAGAGAATCAGACAGTTGTGCCCGGAATCGGTGGAAACCCGTTTTTTTTTGCGTTACGTATGTACCAAGTCTTGACCACCCAGGGAGGGCATGCAAATGTCCGTACAGTGGACCCCTCAAGGACTTCGCAGATACATAGAACACAGCATCCGTTTGAGTTTGATCCAGTTTTTGGGAGTAGTCGTACGACCGGTGTTACAAGATCCGCTGACAGAGACCCCACCTGGACTGGCGATCTGGCTATGAAGGGAAGAAGGGGAAATGCCACACGCAAATTCGCAAAAGACCCCCCAGTGGTCAGTCAGGTTTTTATTCGTTCGAACTAGCGAATCCCTTTGATATTCAGATAGGGCCGAATAGCTGTGCAAAGGTAACTTGCGAGTTTTCAAAACTCCGTTGGTCTTGTCAGTGTCTCCGCTGACTCTGGATACAATCGCACAATTTTCTCGAGGCTCTCGCGTCTCTACGACATGTTCGTGCTATCGTTAATTCGTACTCATCGAACGTAAAGGACACGCCGTCGAGAGGATGGTGACGGAAAAAAGGTAAATCGTTATTTCTATACAATAAATCAACATCTATTGCATCTTTAAAAATTAATAGTTGTAATCAATTATATTAGGCAAAAAGTCTATGGACAAAAAACATATATTTAATCTGTACAAAAGTGTATTGCTCGCGTTTAAAAATAACATTTTTTATTCGCGCTGAATTCATTTTTGTCTAATAGATTTTATGAAACTGTTTGTTTTTATGGGTGTAATGGCACTATTATCGAGCAAAACGACAGCCTTTGAACGACCGATAATCATTAATGAGAAAAACGATACACGGGAAATAGTACATGATTTTTGTTCCCTATATACCTCGCGATGATGAAAAGTTGATTAATCGAACGGTCTTTTTTTTCTTGACATATTGTGGGATATCGTGTGTAGGTTGTGATTTTCTCGGTCGTTTCTGCTCACCGTTAAAACATTCGCTAATAAATAGATTGGTATAAATCGCGATCGAGTTAATTCTATTACGTTCGGTCGATAGCTCGACCGGGTGATTCATCCGGGGTCGTAGGGGATGAGGGTTGAGAGGCATTGAGGACGAATGAGTGAGAGTTGAACGTCCGCGCGCGACGAGAGAGTAGCGTCGATGGGACGGAGGGACCGATAAAATAATAAAAAAAAGCGAGCGAGAAAACGAAGAGCTGCGGAACGAACCGTCCTCTCAGGCGAGGGCGTCGCGCGGTGGTTTCGGGGGTGGTGGAGGCGTAGCCCGGCTTTATATAAAGAGCGGTCGGCTGATGAGGCCACACGAAATGTGAGAGGGTGTGAACTCTCTGTGTGCGCTCTCGTGGCCTGGAAATACAAAGAAAAACGCGGTATGAAAGACAAAATAGAAGGGAAAAAACAAGAGAAACGAAAGAAACCGTCCGATGAGAATGAAAGAGTACTTGCGAAAGAAAGAGGAGGGTCGCGGTGGGAGAGGACGCTTTGGAAATGTAGAGGATATCGCGAGCAAAGAGTACCTCTCGAAGGGCTGGAAGCTTTTCCAATGGTTTTCTTGTCGTTCCTCTCGATTTCTGTTGAGCAAACTAACCGCGTACATTCGCGCAGAACAGAGATGTGCATTTTATTCGTTTTCTTTCCCTTTTGTCTCTTTCACATTCGCTTTTCGGCGCCCCTTTCTCCCGTCCCATTTGGCCCCATTCGATATACCACACAAGTTGACAAATACCTTTTGGCTTTGTTGTGATCACGACAAAGTCGTGGGTGTTCGCAAATCTTTTTCATGAAAATACAAACAATTTATTATATTATTGTTATTTTTAGATGAAAATAAAATATCGACTGCTAAGAGTCAGAAAGGAGGAATTCAACATTCTCTAAGGTCTATAACGATGTGAACTACGTCTTTTTGACGTTTTAGCAGTCGATATTATTTAGATGGTGATTATATATCCGATTGTTTGTTATAGACTGTAGCGATATTTAAATTTGTCATATTAGTTAGTGATAAATGTATATTAATCAACTCGTCTGATATTGTCTAATAACGAGGCGTCGATTTAAATGCCGTTTTTAAATATGTATAATAGAGGATGCAAGAGTTTGCAGAGAGTTTCGAATAGATATTTATTGCAAAATTACGTAATCTATCAACAACACGAGTTTTGTCACCCGCGGGAAATACGACGAGGTAAGATAATCAACCGCGCATTCTCCGTTGGTATTGGAAAAATGTAGCGATTTAAATTACTGTCCTCGGAACCCCGGGGGTGAGACATATCACCGTACATTTCGCTCGTGTCACGTAATCCTTCGAATATCGATAGGAAGCGCGGCTGTATATGTTGAGGGAATGGTGGTGCCAGGAAGCTGATAGTGTAACTGAACACAATCGAACTGACCAAACGCGACGGGTGATTTTTTATCCTCAGCATTGGCCATTGGGACGAAAATAAAAATAAAGAGAACTACGAAACATCGATTCTGCTAAGATCATCTCAATTCATTCTGTATCAGCGACTTCATATCTTAACAATTTAAGTATTAATAGTTTATTATACTAGTGTAAGGGGGCTAATATATCTTCATTTAACTTATTCAAACGATTAGAAAAAGTTGCTTCCTTAATTGCCAGACAAGCTCATGTGTCAGCTGGTATACCGCAATTTACGTCTGAAAATTCCTAGAACCCCTGTTTTTCCGGAAGCATACTGTACACACATACGTATGCGTTTATATATATATAAATATGCTAGCAGAACACGGTGTCCTGTGGCCAGGATAGCGAGAATTGCATCTGTACAAAACCGCGTGAGTTTCGACCGCCTCCGCTCCCGCAAGCGTTCTAACGTTAACCGTATACACACACAAGGTCATTGTGTGTGTGTGAAAGCATCAACCCTCTGAAACCCCTTCCTCCTCGCGTGCGAGAGTTTTCCCGTATACTCATCGTGGGTGTACGAAGAGTGCCGAGGGGCGAAGGGGGAAAGAGCGGTTAAAACAAATGAGCGGCGAGCTCCGGCCTTAAATTAGCGCTGGCCAGGGGTGGTTTTCATTTCCACCCTTAAATTAGGACTAAGCCTGTCCCGCTTTCGTGCCTCTTCCAAGTTTCCACGGTTTGATCGGATGAGTTACCGCAACTAAAAGTTACGCCGACGCTGATTAACGTTCTCTACGGGCTCACGGAAGCTCTCCTCTTCAACCTTCTTCTTTCTCGAAGTGCCGCTCCGAGCGTCCTCTCAATAAACGAGTTAAAATTGTGGAAAGAATTCTCTGATAACTCTGTCAAATCGAGAAAATGAATTGGAATCTGGCCGGAGAAGTGTCATCGATAATATTGGTCGGTCTATATGTACCTACATATGTACTTACGTAGAAGGTGCGAAAATGTAAATTTTGCTTTGCATAGAAATTCACGAGACATATGTAGTGATCGTTCGTACAGCCCGTTGGCTGTACCAATCAAGATTGCTCTCTTGCTCTGTCGCGTGCTGGAGAGAAAATGTCACGGATCAATTTGAACTGACTGGCGAGCGAAATCACTTTTAATCCAATAATGGTCTTTAATAATCCAATAACCCATGACGTTGGTGCTCTGACATCTCAATGTCAACGTTTCGCTGAGACACCCGGATAGAGAGAGATGATAGATTAAGTCGTTGCGCGTCTAAGAAAAAAAAGAGGTTTTGGGCATCTGTTAGCGCTGGCGAGGGTGAACGTGGATACCCTAAAGATGGATCGTACCATTGCGTCAGTGTGGTATAGTAGAAAATTTGCGAAAATTTTAGGAGAGTGTTAGAGCGCATCCCTCTTGCTTCTTCACCTTCTCGCTTCCTTTCGTATCCGTCGTCATCATCGTCGTCGTTGTCGTCGTCTCGTCGTCGCACCACTCGACCGCGGCCATGTTGCCAGAATTGCCACCACCTGACCACCCTCTTTCTCCTCTTAATACTCTCCCTCCATTTTGCCACCCCCCCATGTGATCTCCACCTCTCTAGTCATCTAGTCCTGTCGAGGGGGGTCCGTTATGTAAATGTGAACCAGCCCCACAAACCCGCTCTCTCAAGCCATCTCATTCTCTATAGCTCCCCGCATCTCGCCTCAACACAAGAGAGCCTTAGCGCGCACAAACATAACCCCCATCTATATATATAGAAATATATAAGCGTGCTCGCGAACGCCCGCGCACACATATGAAAAAGCCGTTACTTGAAACCCTCCCCGGTCGCCGAGCCCCACGAGAAACTCCCCTTAAAACCCCGGACTACCACCCCCCGCGAACTGCCGCCAACTAGCAGCCCCTAAATCTAAGTCTAACAGACCTGGTACAGACCGTGTAAGAAGTTTTCAAATACGAATTAAACGCATGATCGAAGCAATGTTTTTGCAGTTTCAATGCAAAAAACTATAGATAGAACATCAAGAAATGCATTTTTAACGAAAAACTGTTTAGTACAGAACGATTTACGAAGATTTTTTTGAACGGTTCACAGACTTTTCTCGTTATTTCCAATGCCAACTTTAGAAAAAAAATCTAGACGAACAAATCATATGCGGTTGATGTCGACCAAAGGAAAAAGCTTCGAATATCTTGAAAATCTTAGAGGATAAAACCCTTAGAGGATAAAAAGAACCCCACGCTAGCAGATGTTATCTATAGGACGCTGGAACGATATTGTGATTTGAGTTAGATACACGGACGACTTCCGTACTAAACGCCGTTCGGATGATCCTAATCATCTGCACGAGCAAGGACCAAATAAGTGAAGAAATAATCTCCTTATCATCGAGCACGTCATTTTTGTTCAAAAGTCACTCACCGAGTGAGGAATCGTGATATCCATACATTACCATAGTTTACCACGTATTCGATGTTTAATGATTCCATGTCAGATTTTTCATACTTAAGGTATATCCCCTCGATGAAAATTTTCTGTAGTGAATCTCCTACCTCGATCGAAACTTTTCATTTAAGCAGCGAGAAAAGTGTCCTCGACCGCGTTATCCTCTCGGGCAGTCACCCGTGCGTACACGCCTCCGCAAATTTGCCTAATTCCATCCAAAACCCAGCGACTCGGTTCGCATCAAGGCAAGTGTCTATTATACTCTAGTCCCGGTGACGTTGGGTTCTCGTTCTCCTACCGTAATTTCGACCGAGTACCACGCTGAAATCCCTCTCATCTTTCTCTACTAACCATCCTCTGTACCACAGCGATACGAGTGGGAATAGAGAGAAATGTGCTCTGGTCTCTCCCGGGGTCTTGTGGTAACAGAGGGTATACCATATAGCCATAAGGGTGTTGTTATCTCGCTTCCTTTTTCTCTATCCCTCTTCATTCGACCAAAGAACCCAGACCCAGAAATTTCCAGATTGCGCGAATCTTCCCTCGACCTCGGTCTTCTCTTGGTCGTCGTTGACGGTACATAGGAACCCGGTGTGCGCGATGTTGCCCAGGCAAGTATTAAGCTAGCTAAATAATGGTCGGTAGAACTGCACAGAAAGGGGTGGGTCATCAAGAGGGGATTGAGCAAGAGAGAGAGATAGAGAGAGAGAGAGCGAGAAGGCGGAGGAAAATGGGAATAGTGCGCGGCGTGATGGCGGAGGGGGTGAGTTAGCGGAAGGATGAAAATGGTTTAAGGGTGGATATGGTGCGAGGATGAGAGGGGACACCCCTATAGTTCGGCGAATGCCACGGACTCATCGTGCATCGTTTCTCCTATGTATGTATAATATTAATTCTAGGACCACGTATACAAGTGGGCACGTACGCCTGTATGAGTGTGAACTTCCTTGCAGGCGCTCGTTACGACCCGGTCCGGGTGATCTTCCCGCCTGCATAAATTTCTGCCGAGCAACCACCCTTATCCGTCTATGTGGGCTTCAGCACTCCGTGTATATGTGTGTTTTATGTACCGAGAGTGCGCTGGGCTCCGAGTGCGAGTATTAATTTACGTAGGTCCTATCCCCTAGCGGTGCTGGAGGCGAGCTAAGAAAAATGCCTGAGCCCCTCCCGAGTTAGGAAACTCAGCCGCCCGCACAGTTAGAATTTAATCTCGAGGCGAGCGTCGAGGACCACTAGCGGAGCTACTAAAGTGTATGGGTATAGAACTGCGTGTGTTTGTGCGTTGGGCAAGGTTGCAGGTACTAAGAATGCTCTGTATCCATTTTCAGGTTTATACGTATATACACACCGGAGCTTGATAGGAATCTCACGCACACACACACGCGCACACGCGCATACTGGCATTCAGATTGGTACATGGAAAAGACATCAGCGGCGATGGTGGAGTAGAACGAGACGATACGAAAGTACGATACACCACCATCTCCCCTGCTGGAGATCGTATGTATTTTGCGATGTGGAAACTCCCCTCATCGCAAAATACAGGAGAGATGGTTGGGTTATGTGCGATTTCGATATGGGAAGAGAGGCGAAGGAAGATCTTTCATGTGGGAAGTTTAGTGTTTGTTCTTCTCGATGAAGAGATTTGTAGATATGTATTCTAATGCCACCCACGTGAAACGAGAAAGAAGCTGGCGAGTAACCCGCGGGCATATTTTTACCGCGTCGTACGAAGACTGAGAGCTTGCCTCATCATCATGGGGTTGGGGGTTGATTGCGTGGATTTGATGGCCATATATGTATGCACGCATGTACGATCGTGGTAGTTACGAAGAGACATTGCCATGATGCGAGCGAGTAAGTGGGAACGTAAGAAAAATGTGGGAATGCTATGGATATATACGAGGTCTGTTCAAAAAGTATCGCGAATTTTGAATTTCCGCGGGCTACGTATATTCGATTTTCGATTTTTTTGTGGCGTTAGGTTGGTACTCATGTCCCCCACTTATGCTGAAAAAATCGGCCATTTCGAATGTTTACTTAATTGTTGACAGCTGTTTTGGTTAGACGTGTTTTGGCTTTTCTTCGATTTTTGCCTATTCCAAAAAAGCAGCTTCCATTGCGATGATTGAGCTTTGGTGTCCACGTCATAACGATAAACCCATGATTCGTCACCAGTTATGACTCCCTGGAGCAAATTTGGGTCGTCGCGGACCGAGTTTAACAGCTCCTTAGCAATGTTAACGCGACACTGTTTTTGTTCGAAATTGAGCAATTTTGGCACGAATTTCGCGGCGACCCGTCTCATGCCCAAATCATTGGTAAAAATCAAATACCACGAGCTAATCGATATGTTTAGTTCCTCAGCAACTTCTCTAACGGTGATTCGACGATTGGCCAATATTATTTTCTTCACTTCATCAATGTTTTCGTCCGTTGTTGATGTGCTCGGGCGTCCGGAACGCATTTCGTTGTTCGCATCTTCTCGGCCCTTTTAGAATATTTTGCACCACCGATAAACGTTGCTTTGGTCCAAGGTAGCTTCACCATATGCCACAGTCAACATTCGGAATGCGTCCGCGCACTTAATTTTGTTTTTCACACAAAATCTGATACAGATTCTTTGATCCATTTTTTGGAATAGGCAAAAATCGAAGACAAGCAAAAACAGGAAATATAATGCTCTACAAAAAAGGTATCTTGTGAAATTCTCGTGAATCTAATATTTATCACGTAATTAGCAAAAAACTGTCATCATTTATTCAGTCGATCATTATGGTCAAAACAGGAATTTGACGTCGAATAGCTGCAATTTATTTTTCATGTGTATATAAGATTATGAAGAAATACGTAGCGCACTCAACACTGAAATGTAAACAATATTCAAATTTTCAATTTTATCAATTTTATTGTGAATTATAATGAATGATGTCATATATTTTTAAAATCAACTTTCAATAATGAATTACATCGGTTGGAGCAAAGTTGCTTTGTTAATATCAGGATATTTTTTTTTATATTCTTCAATTATTTGTACAATGAATTGTTTCCGATCTTCATCATAAGTGAGACGATCATTGTACTCTGTAATAAGTTTCACTCCTCTTTCTGCAACATCGTTAACCACTTTAATTCCTTTAACTATTTTTAAGCCTTGTAAATCATTTTCATTAGAAATCCACTCGCTCACATCGATATCAAAAAATGAGGAGTTGATTTCAAATCTTTCGAAAAAAGCCATCGATTTGGAACTGATAAAGAAATCAATGTCCTTATCGATCTAAGAAGAAAAATTTATCATGAATGATAATAAAATTGATAAAATTGAAAATTTAAATATCGTTCACATACTGTTATTGAATGCACTACGTATCTCTTCATATTTCTAATTGCATATGAAGAATACATTGCAGTTTTTCGACGTCAAACTCCTGTTTTGGCCATAATGATGGACTTTTGGATTAAATGATGACAGTTTTTTGCTAATAACGTGATAAATATTATATTCACAAGAATTTTACAAGATACCTTTTTTGTAGAGCATTAAATTTCCTATAAAAACACAATATACATTTTTTTTATCATTAATAATTTTGAAATAATAAACAATTTTCTTAACAAAATTTTGAATGCATGCATTTTTTCATATAAAAATTCGACAGCTCGGTGGGGTGGGTTAGAATTATTGGACAAAGTTCCGCTTGCGCCCAATTTTTTTTCTGGATATGTTGATTACTTTCAAGGAGCAATACCAAAGAATTTCTAACATCACCAAATTAAGAACCACCCTAATATACATAATACTCCATCAGGATGAGGGGGATGTCCCTTTGCTAAGCCAGCGTTAAGGGTGGCCAGCGAGTGTAGTAAGCGGGACTGGGGAGCTCACGGTAACCAGTGGCCGGGGTTTGGTTCGGCGGATCGTGTGTATGCGAGTATGACGAGGATAGTGGGATGGCGGGAAACCTGGACAGGGCGATGGCGGAGGTGGCGGTTGTGATGGCACAGGAGAGTGTGGAAACCCGAGGGAGGTATGGGACGACCGGACGGCGACGACGAAGCGGACGACGGAGAAGGCTTGCTGCGGAGACGAAGAGAGTTCGGTTGAGGAGATGAAAAAGAAAGAGAGAGAAGAGAAGGTGCGAGTATAAGCAGGAGAAGAGGAGTAGTACGAGTCGTGCAGGTCGGTAGTCTTACAGATCAATAAAGCTAACCACCCTCTCAGCCACCCATCCACCCACCCCCTTCGAGAAACTCGCCCATCGGGCTGCTTGCTCGCGCCTCAAGAACAAACCTCCGATGTGTCCAACAACAATGCCCGACCGATGGATTAGACGCTTCCGTCGTCGTTCCCTCCGCGGGATTATACGCGGATTTGCCTCTCTGTTGCTAGGCTCCGGACTCAATTGATCCTGAACATTCGTTCTCTTGTTTCTGTTGCTTTTGGCAAAATGTGACGCGGAAGCGTCACATTCAAAGAATCAAAACGATGAGAGTGCGATCCGAATGAAATGCATTCACTGACAATTCGACCGATAAATGCTTTCGTAACATCTCGATCGTTCTTAATTTATTAGTCGTGTTGTGAGTACATGCCAAAAACTCTTCATGATTTCTTTGGGTTTGTGAGGCAATGATTATATAGACATAGGTATAAGTGTTGGCAGATTAAGAAAAAAAGAATAAAAGAGAGCACGAACCTTTTTCGACTGACATTGAGGCTGGTCGCGTGACTCTCTCTTTCTTTCTTTTTGTTTTTTTTTTACTGCGATGTGGTTTTTCCGCTCGCTTCAACTCTCATACAAGAAACGCGGTATGTTAGTAACGTGCATGCACTGCACACGCCATGAATACATACACCCTCACATACGTGTCGAACCCGGTATATGCAGCAACCACATGAGATCTCCCGCTTACTCGGATTCACCGACCAAGTGGATATTCAGTGTGTGTGTGTGTGTGTGTGTGTGGATGCGTACGTATGGTACAGCCTGACGCGTGTATGAGAGTGTGACTTCATACGGCTTTTGAACAAGGGAGGGTCTAGAAAGCTCCCACCCATACGAGAGCGAGAAAGCTCCCTCTTCCTTTGAAGAGGGTTTGCAGTGTGTATAGAGAACGATAGAGAGCGGGACACGTACAAAAGCTTTCCTCCTCCATAGAGGATGCTGTGGGGAATCGCTTCGGCGCACAGACTCTTGCTTCTCCTCCCATTCCGTATGTTTCCGCAACCCACCTCCACCCTTTCAGATTATTTTCTCGGTTCTTTCTTGAGTCACCCTCAAGCAAGCGGCGTGGACGTTGCCGCGCGCTGCAAAGGCGAACCTAGAGGAGAGAAAGGGTGGTCAGAAGGTGGTGTTGTACGGGTTTTGCTCGAGGCAATGGTAAGACCCCCCACTACCCTATGCTTCCTTATTGATCGTCCTCAGCAAGCTCCGGAGCTCTCTGTATGTTCCCTCTGTACTATTCTCCTTTCTCCTTTATCCAGAGCGCTCGCTTAGGTTCGGCCTTTCTCCACTTTCAACTACCAACGCATCGCCAACCGCCAACCACCCCGGGCATGTATAGCGCACGAATACACACGGAAATGGGCTTGGGACAGAGGAAAACCTAGTATCTACCAAATACCTATATATATTATATTTGCATACATACAAATATACATACGCGATAAGAAACGAGAGGCTGAAAATCGTCCACCAACAGTTTCAACGCTCGTATGTGTATGGTATAACTATCCTCTTTCACGAGTCTCGTGTTTCTATGTACGTTACCTACGTACCTCCAGGATGGACCAAAAACCACCCTGCTACCTTCACCTCGGGAGAAATGCTCTGCTTTGGGAATCTCCTAGCACAAAGCACCGCATGATCCGTGCTCCTTTGCGCTCGCAGCCTCTGGTTTTCTCCCACTCTCCTCATACTATATATCTATTCATATACATATATGTATTTCACCTCCCGCTACTCCAACTATATTCATTAACTATCTGTATACTTATTGCACGTAATAGTTGGTGGATGTGTGCCTGTACCATTTTACATATATAAAGGTGGGACACTAAACATGGAAGAGAGAACTACCAGCCAACAGGGTATACCCTGTTGGCTGGTAGTTCTCTCTGCGCGATTTCTCATTCCGGAAATCGTTCATCAGGAAAATTACGTATCAAACTAAGTTTTGTCTGCATCCTCGATAGCGAGTCGGCGAATTCGAGAGATACCGTTGATGTATGAAAGCAGTTGGGAATATATGATAAATGTCCATACGCGCGTTACCGACGGTCCGATGAGTTTGACTTAATTTTTGTTTTCATCATCAGTTTCAGTAGCTTTGTAAAATATTTAAAAAAAAAATGTAGGACTTTTTTTTACTGATGTAAAATTTCAGTTCGGAAATGAATCGAATTATCTACGTTTTTGAGTATTTACGAGCAGATTAAACGTCTCGGAAATGTGATCAATATTAATATTGATTTCCGGAAAGTTTTCAACCTGAAAAAGTATAATTGTGAACATATTTGTTTGTTTGTACTGCTTATAATAATATGTGATACGGATATATCGTAGCAGTGAAATAAAACTGCTAATGACGTTATTGACCACTGCGGATATCACGCGCGAAAGTCGAACATGTGCCGAGACCACGTGGAGTTCGATCGATTTGAAACGAGCATTCCCGTGGCTTTGTTTTCCGTTTGCTGCACTCCCTTCTGGTCCAGGAAGCCACGAGGAGCGAGGGGGGGATTTACGCTCCTATTTTTTGCTTCTCTGGCGGGGGTATACTTTTTTATTTTTTTAATCGTGTGTGCTTTTTTTCCATCCCGAGGAATCGCGTCGCCGTTTTCCATTCATATTTTCACGCGGTCCCGTGTCCGTTCATCGAAGTAACGCGTTCGGTGTGCTGCCGAATCGATTTTGAATACCGTGGCGTGTGAGTATAGCTTGCACCACACATACACATGCGTCGCCACTATACACTGTACGGTCTCGCCTATTCTCTCTCTCTCTCGCTCTCTCTCTGTCTCTCGCGAATTCCCGTAGGTCGGGATTACATTTATATGGGCACGACTTTCGTCGTGGTCGCGCGCACGTTCGTGTCAGAACGCTTGGCCCTTTTTATCCTGTCCCTCTATCCAAAAGGTTTTTTTCAGCATTTTACAATCCAACGTCACCGTCTGTATACTAACGCTTTACATACACACTTCGACCGTATGGAGCGATCGGGATTCCCGGACGGGACAATATAACAGTACTTGACGGTACGCCCCCGTCTCCCCCTGCCAATACTCAGCCAACGACGATGTCACTTGGTCGGCTTCCGGTTCACCCGGATAAACAGATTTCACTCAATTTGTGACCATGAAAAAAAATTCCGTCGCCATACATATATACCGCCTAAAGCATGGAACATTAATGTTTCATCGGTAACATATGCATATGTGTGTGTCACTGTACAAAATTGAAATTCAATTGAAAATAGATGTTCTACTTTCGAACCAAACTTTCTCGAGAATACGATATAAATATGTAATGGTGACGGTTATGAAACTTGTACGAAACGATATTAAAATGAAAAAATATTCGTTTTCTTGTAAGTCCATAATGAATTTAGAAGGTCTCTGAAAGTTTATGTGCAATATTCATTTACGTGATATTCGAGATGTAAGAAAATCGAATAATGACCGAAATGTTGGTTGGATTCAGAAGATATATTCCGTAAAAACAATAATCGATATTTTAGTAAAGCTGACAATAAAATATGTTTCGATACATTTCAAACATTGATCATTTAATGATCGTAGCCATATTCTTTTTAAGAATAATATTTTTGTCAGCCTATAATTCTGTCACTCGATAAGTTTGCCGTGCGAATTTATTTCAAAAAGTTCGAGAATAATCATTTTTGTGGAAAAATATTATTAACGATATTATTAAATTATATGAACAATATTATATAAATTTATCAATAATAATTAAACGTTGATTTTTAGAAAGAAATTCTTAATTGTTAAAGGAAATAATTCGTAACATAACATCGGATTTCTAATAAAATACTCAAACCAATTTACAGAAAGTCTGATAAGCGAAAAAATTAATAATGAATAAACGAATTTAATGTAAATTTTGAAAGCGACCATTTGACCCTCGTTTCATACGTTTGGTGTTCAAAAAGCGATAGATGCAAAGTAATTGAAAAAATATATTGTTTATTCTCAGGGCGATTTTTTTTTTCGACTATTTTTTTTTTCAGTCCTCACCCGAAATTTTGTTGAATATGTCGAAGAAGAAATTCCCTGAAAGTTACAGCCCTTAATATTAATTCTAAGTACTTTCCCAAAGCGTGAGAAGATTTTCCATCTAAAATACACGTAAATCGAATTTTTTTATTTTTTATTTCTATAACTCAGCCGCATTTTATGCTATCATATTGTTCTTGGTCTCGATTTACTCAGAATAAAACAATCTAAAAAAGTGCCTTTTGCGGCGAAAGTGTAAATTGTACTGGTGAGTTGGTGCGGGTCACTGAAGTTGATTTTTACCCAAAATTCTCGTTTTTTTGCTGTTATCTCCGAAACAATTAACTTTACGAAAAAAATGTGAATGAAAAATTTGTTGGAAATTTAATTTCCTATAATAAAGGTTCTATCAACCCAATTGCTTAGATTAATATTTCTTGAGAAATTGAACTTTTTTTATTTTTTATTTTTTATATTATTTAATATTTCATATTTTATACATTTTATACTACTCATAAGTTGAAGTTCAATATCTCAAGAAATATTCATCTCAGCAATTGGGTCGATAGGACCTTTTTTGTAGGAAATTAAATTTCCAACAAATTTGTCGTTACATTTTTTTCGTAAAGTTAATTGTTTCGGAGATAACAGCAAAAAAACGAGAATTTTGGGTAAAAATCAACTTCAGTGACCCGTACCAACTCACTAGTACAATTTACACTTTCACCGCAAAAGGCATTTTTTTAGATTGTTTTATTCTGAGTAAATCGAAACCAAGAACAATATGATAGCATAAAATGCGGCTGAGTTATAGAAATGTAAAAAAAAAAATTCGATTTACGTGTATTTTAGATGGAAAATCATCTCACGCTTTGGGAAAGTACTTAGAATTAATATTAAGGGCTGTAACTTCCAGGGAATTTCTTTTTCGACATAGCCAACAAAATTTCGGGTGGGGATTGAAAAAAAAAAATTTTCAGTATATTCTAGAAATTCATTTTGGTACATAGGTTTGAATGAAATTCATAGTGTAGCGTTTGATGCAAAAAGTTAGAACGAACAACAAAAGATTAAAGAAATTATGAGACGGAGCGCAATTCTGGGATACCGACAAAATATATTGGTACATTTTCCAAGTAATTGAATATTCAAAATTCCGGGTGCTACTTGCGTCTCAAGAAACTGTCTCTTCAATAGCAGGCAAATAGAATGTGAAATTGAAAAAAAATGAATGTTCACGACAATTTTGCAATTTCCCCGTGCATCTCTATCAATAATGTTCACTATATGTGGTGTCGTTCTGACAGATATAGGTGAATCTCGCAACGTTTACCACGTTACTCGATAGACGCAGAGTTCAATCGATTCCGTGCCGGGATGCGCTTACGCGTGGATAACGGTTTGCTCTACTACAGAGAGCTGCGATATCCGATTGGTGTGCAACAGCTGACACATTCTGTATGTATACGCATACAGAATGTGTATACGGATACACATAACGAAGCCGTTCATCGACCCGTCGATATTGTAATAGTTCGCTAATAGGCCTTCGATTGTTGAACGGGTAACATCGCACGCCGACATCGTGTTACGGGGTGTATACCCGCTATACGCATATTTACGGGTGGTGTACTCTATGAACGATGAAGCCGGCAGCAGCATCGCGTCACACATAGACACTCGGACTGTTACGATTTTACCAGACTTTTATATAGAGAAAGATGCATTTCCACAGGGCGTCAAGTCAATTATTATAATTTTATCGAATAGAATGGTATTCGCAAATGAAAGTTTGCGTGCGAAATTTATTCGTCTGCGAAAGAAATGATAATATTGATGATGGCATTGTTAATAGTCATTAATATATTATTAAATTGACAATTACCGATAGCAGTGGACGCGCGATGGGTGCACTGCAAGTTAAGGGGGGAAATAGGGTTAGACGGTTCAAAAAATCGATTTATTTTAAATTTCATAAATTGTTAGTGAAACTATTGAAAAATATGTTCCAAAAAGTTTAAATGAAAATTCCGACTCGTTCTATTGTTATAAGCCCCACGCGCCACGTGTATATCCGAGCGGTCACTCAGGTACGGTATTTTTTAAAACGCGTTTTTCTGAAAACGACTTTTTTTGAACTTGCATACACGATAGTTTGAAAAGTTTTCAACCAATCGTTTTGAAAATTGGCAGTTAATTTCTTCATAGTATTGCGCTCTACATGAACCTTAAATCAGAATATTATCATTATTTAAAATAATTTTTTTGTTGCAAATAAAGTTGTAAAAAATGGCAAAAAATCATGCGTTTTTGTTTTGACCCCTTTCAAAAATTCAATTTTCTATTTTTTTGATAGCATTTAGGTTCATATAGAAGAGAGACATATAATAAAAGTAAATTCCAACCTCATTTGATTCGAGATGAAAATTGCGGCTCCCAGAATGTACGCAAAATGCTGAGTCCGATTGTGACCTGCAATATGGGGTCGCTAATATCTTCGGTGTTTTTCAAGGAAATTCTGCAAAAATTTTATAGTATATACTTAAATATATGTATAAAATATTCTCAAAGTTTCAATAAATTATATTCATTTTTTATACTATAAAAAAATTCATGAACAATCATTGAGAAAACGCTGTCCTACCCCTATTTTCCCCCTTAAGCAACATTAGCCGCATTGAGTACTGCGATGAGTGACCGCTCTAACTTTTATCTTGGAATAAGTAATCTTAGAACCACGAAAGAATCATTTCATGTAGGCGTAGACAGTGATTAAAATGTCTAATATATCGCTAAATTCCATAAAAATTAATTGTACTCACGAGTGTTTGAAGATAATTAATTTGTTAATTCTACAAATATTATATTTGTGATAGATATTACAGATTTTTTTTCCAATATGAGTGACAAAGTCTGTACAATTTTATTCTAAACACGTTTAGCAGGAAGTCCATTCCTTTCATTGACTGAAAAAATTTCGTTAAGTATAACAATTTTTTTTGATCAGTAATTAAACCCTCTCAAATTCACCAAATTTGTTCTCACTTTGTAGTTCAAATTATCATCAATTCTATTCTATTTATAATTTACAATTGAATGTGCATTTAATATTTAAAAAAACTGTAATTAAACATGAGCATTATAAACGTAATGAGAGTTTATAGATTTATTTTATCTTACTCTGAGAATTCAAAGGATCTTCTCAATTTAATAATCATCATATGTCGTGCGTTCTGAAAACTGAGACGTTTTTTTGCCTTAATTTTTTAGTCTATTCGATCTCTCTTGACACAACGATCAGCGTCTAAGTTGGATCTCGAAAGGGACGGCAGTGTGTGGTTTGGTCAAAGGGAGAGAAAAAAAACCGAGCGCATACAGAGAGGATAGAGTTGGGAGTGAGAGAGGTGGCATGCAAACACTTTTTTGCCACCTCCATTAGCGAGGGCCGCACACAGGCATGTACACTCGAGAATATGTAAGCTTATAAATGCGGTCATTGGACGAATCGTTCAACTCACCGGCGACGTCGACACGGCTCTCATCACAAGTCGGATCATCTGTCTTCAAACAATCAACGTGGTCTTTTCTCCCCTGCCCCGACTCTTTTCTTTATTTCTCCCGACCGTTTTCTAATTATGTTTGCCAGCCTGAGTACTGCCGGCCTTCTTTTTCTTAATTAGTCACTCGTCTAATCAGCAACTCATTCTCCATATTCACCCCTTTTTTTTGTTAACTGCTCTCCGTATTCTTTCCACGAGAACCGCAGGCGATACTCGGAGAAGTACAAATATCATTATTGTAATCTATTTTTCACGGCATATTGCCAGAGTAAACAACGTTTGTCAAATTTATTTTCTTTTTCATTTTGTCGTTAAAATGCGGGCACTTTGGACAAAAATCAATTAATACTAGAAACCTTTTATAGGTACGACTATTACTAAAACGGACAAAATGAGAATAATAATGAAATTGGTAAAATATAATTTTACACCAATGTACACAAACGTTGGTGTAACGCGAGGGAGGGTGAGAGATTGAGAGAAAGAGTAAAGGGGACAGACAATCGCGCATCTCTATATAGTAATTCCCTCTCAATTCGAAGCTCTGTCTGATCCTCCCTCCCATCCGGCCACTAGGAAAAAAAGAGCTCTTTTCATAACTCGTTGAGTAGCTGCGTTGCACGCTAGGGAGAATAAAAAGTTTAAAAGGTGTCGACGTGGTGTCGGATCGAACATCGATTGACATCCGCTCTTTCGCAACAGATCGTCACTAACGTTTCGCACGTTCGACTCAATATTATCCGGCAAACGTCGATTTAGCCAACAATGCTATCGTCATAACGAAAGATTTCACAATAATTATTACACATCAATCAATTAAGCGTACTAAAATCTGTATCGATGAAAACGTTTTTATATCAGTGAAAAATAAAGTATACGTGAATTAAATAAAATCGATTGCATTTTAATAAAATTCAACTTGTAAAGTTTCAAAATTGGACAAATTTTACGACAAAAGAAATAAGTGGTCTAACGGACCAAAGCTTAACAGTGGTCTCGGCTCTGCCATGTCTGTTCTAATCGAATCTACTCGAATACATGAATGATACCCATCGAACTCCGGAAACATATTACAGCGTTATGCAGCGAGTGAAAGAGGGCAAGTTGGCGGGTGTCATTTGTCTATGGTAAAATACAAACTCCGGAGGATATTCGATATCGCCCTGTGGCGGAGAGATGGTCTCGTTCATTATCGTTTCGTATACGCTCGTGAAGATCAACTCACGGGGATGATCATATAGGTGTCCAGTTGCTGCGGTTGTGTATACGAGAAAAATTATGTAGAAACGTAACACAAAGACGGGACTGAAAGGAATAGAGGCGACAAAGACAGAGAGAGAGAGAGCGAGAGAGAGATAAAGCGATGAGAGTTGGTGGAGCAACACCAGAAGCATCAGCAGGAGCTATAGGTAAGGGTAGCATTAGTCGCCGTGGCGGCATATAGGGGTTGAACGGGTGAGAGACGCCAGGGTAAGTCATTCGCATTGGGTTTATGCCTCTGTGTTGCGAAAGACCGGTCGTGACGAAGGATACATATATAGTTAGTAAAAGCTGCTTTATGGTAGTGGTAAAATAGCTAGTAGATAGTAATACTGGAGCTTTGGTGGAAGCGCAGGAATACGAGAAGAGAAGGAGATGAGGCAAGCAAGCGGTAAAGGCGCGCTCACTCGAGATATAGAGCACGTATAGTAAAAGAGAGAGAGAGAGAGAGAAGTAGAGGATATTCGTAGAGACGTCCGGGTATGGTGAATGAGAGAGACAGAGAGAACGACAGGAGAGAAAGCTAGGCTGAGGGTTGGTTTAAGCCACACCCGCAAAAACAGCCCCCTGCAGAGCTCGACCGAGCGCATCGACCGACCGACCATCTCTCTTTCTCTCTCTCTCTCTCTCTCTCACCCCTTCCAAACCACAGCGCCAAACTACCTCGCGACATGTTCGATTCAGCTTGCACATATTTAAAATTACGATATTTAAGAAATATCAATAAGATGAAGACAATTAAAGAACACACACGCGAATACACATTATAATGCTCAAAAATATATATATTTCGGGCACGACAAGAATTTTTTTTCATTATCTAATTTTTAGTTACTGTATAAAAATTCTGGCTACAATAACCAAAGTTGCGGTCTTCGTGCGTTATCTAATGTCTTGTTGATTTTTTTTATCCTACGTTTTCATTATTGAATTGTGGTTTGTTATTTAGACGATTGAATTCACGACCAAGTGAGTAAAAGTATTGTGCCGAAAGAAAAATCGACATTACATCGTAATAGTGTTAGTTCACGTGTAATATTTCGTGAAATGTCGATAGTCCCGTGCAAACTGGCTGCCTCTACACAGTGGCAAGTTTAAATTTCTACACGCCCAGTGGCAATAGTAGCAGTGACAGTAATTTCAGTAGTAGTAAGTCCATGCTATATTATACTCTATCTCGTGGAAAATGGAACGGTGGTTGTGAAAGTGAACGATGCAGATGTAAAAGCTATAGAGACAGAGACAGTATGTATCTGTACATTTCCTGAAGTAAGAAAGAGATGGAGAAGAATATTAGAGCTAGAGCGAGGGACTGAAGCCGAAAGCTAGAAACACGGAACGCGAAATGCTCGTTCGCCATCTCCTCGCATCTCGATTTTGTCCTCTTCGTTCGCATCTCCTCGTCCAAACGAATGCTCCATGTCTCGCTCACACGCCGCTACCTCGGTATAGGTCAATCACCCTTCGACCTTCTATTCGTGTTTTCCACTACCCCGCCCCTCTTCACTCCTTTCCGCCGAGCCAACATTACGTCGGTTCTAGCATCATTTCTATTCCTCATCCACGTGAGTCCCTCTTATTTCCTGTCTTTCTATGTGCGCGTGTGTGGATGTGTGATCACGTAAATTCTGGGGTACTAAGGAAGTTATAGAGGCGGATACAGATATACGAAGGACCCTACAACTCCCGAAGCACAACGCTTGTCCTGCGCTTTTATCACCCCTCCTGCTATATTTTGTCTTGTCTCTCTCTCTCTCTCTCTCTCTCTCTCTCTGTTGAGCGACCTCTAAACCACCCACACTCTCTCACCATTGGGTCCGCTAGTGCACACATCTTCTCGATATACATGGATAGGCCAGACATACACGATGCTGTATATGCCAAAGGCGACTGCTAGTTACGCCCACACTCTCCTTCTTGTTCTCACCCTAGATCTCCCCGTATCAACTCACGTGGCAACGAAGAAAAGTGCGAAAAGCTCGGCTTTTTGCGCGCGAAACTTTTCGAAACTCTCGGCAACTGGGTAGGGGTGAAGGTAACGAATGCGCACAACGACGAGTCCGAGGGATGGTGGCGAAGTGGCGAACGGAGTTTCGCAGAAGGGGCAGGAGAGAACTGTGGGATGACGTGAACGAACCGGAGGGTGGTTCGAGGAATATTCTGCTGGATGAAATGAACGGTGGAATCGGGGCTTGCGGAAGCGATGAACTATATATGTAGATTCCCAAAGTACATACTATGTATCTACATATGCATATATGTACCTATGTGGAACTACGCTGTTTCTAGTATATCCGGTTCGACCAGGCGCTTTTCACCGGAAGCGCCATTCTAGCAAGTAAAATATCAACTCGTTTATTACAATCTTAAAATTGAATAAGCCCGGAACCGAACGATACAGTAATATAATTTATCGCACGATGAATTATCGAGTTATTATATAGTTGAAAATCAATACAAATTTATAGTTGAAGGTTGTCGTTGAGGACTTGATGTAGCGTTTTAACCACTGAAATAGATGAAATCACACGAAAAAAAAAACTGCGTACTTTGAGAGTTAAGGATTACCAGAATAACTATCGGCTTTCGGATGTTTCATTATAGAGCATTGGCGAACAACTGTGGAGTGACAAAAGTTCGTTTTCTAGACTCTTTTTTTAGCCGGAACGGAATATTCGGAACAAGTGCCGCAGTAGAGAATCTAGAGACGTACAATAAAGTTATAATGGAATTTTAGATGAAGGCTGATAATCCTGAAGCTGCATATATCGTGCCAAAAGTTTCTGACAAATTGTCCACCAGAAAATCGATACACAAAGTTGTCAATTAGCGACGACAAAGCATGTGACCGATCGCACACGACTCTATGGGCCTGTCGGCGCCTTTAACCTCGTTGCTATTGTCAAACATTTTCCGACTGTCGAAAACTCGACTGAACTTAGTCGTATTTAAACTCCTCAATCAGCCATTTACAGAACGGATGAAATAAATTAATGCGAGACATTTTCGAGACTTGCGAAACTCTATTGTTTTTATTTTTTTGCTGGAAGGGCTGACGGAGATATTTTCGACAGTCACGGATTTCCAACGAACTTTGCAGGAAGGAATGGGGTCTGATTTCTCTTCATGCAACGATAAAAAAAACTCGCAGTTACGGAATTTCATATATTATAATTGTAACGTTCCCGCAAGATGGTTGCTGAGGTCTTTGAGCCCGACATTATCAGCGTCTTGTTGCGCCAACGACGAAAGTTTTTTTTTGTCTACAACGATGAATGGATGACGCGTGTGACGCGAGATGGTCTGAATAGTTATCCCCGTCTCGACGGAAGCTGTTACTAATCCGCTCTAGACATTGTGTTTGTTCTATTTTTTTTCTTCCACTTCTTCGTTTTTTTGTATTTCAAATGCACGTTGCGCGACTGTCATTATACATTATAAACGTAGGCCGTCGTGTTCCACTTTTTTTCTGACCGTCTGTGGCCTTTCCAGAATAGGTCACAGACTAACTTGTTCACTCGATGGTCACCAAGCTGTATAAATGTATTGAAGCTTACTGATTTTCTAGTTAAAGAACAAGAGGGCCGAGCGGTGAAGGAGGAGGGTGAGTATTTGCTTTATAAACGCTGAAGCATGTACGGAGTTCGTACAGTGGGCGTCAGGAGAAAAGGAGAGGGTGGTTTACCCGAAAGGGTGGATCCCGTAGGGGCAGTCGTAAGGGTAGTAAGGGACGGCTTTAATTAAGGCAAGTGGAGGAAAGAAAAATCCCGAGGGAATTTATAGAGGTCCGGGCAGTCGTGGCCGTTCTTCTGTATATGATGCCAAGGACTCGTCGAGGGACTAAAGGGCGAATGGTACTCGGATCGTCTACTGGCGAACGACTAGTATCTCTCTCTCTCTCTCTCTCTCGCTCTCCCTCTCTCTCTCTGCCTCCTTGTCTTCATTTATATAGTTCTCTCTTTCTCTCTCACCCTTTCTGTGCATACCAGGACGTTGGGACGAATCGTCGGGGTATACATGGAGGAAACGAAAGAGCCAGGGGTTCGACGAACATCCTAAACTCTAAGGGCTTGGCATCTCTCATCCCCCCGCGGTCATTTCAGACCTTCGAAACGACTCACCCCTCTCGCTCTTTTTCTCTCTCTCTCTCTCTCTCTCGCTCTTTTGTGTATGTCTCGTCGTGTGTATATTCATCTGCGAGCCCCATAAAAGCCTAAATGCAAAGTAGAGAGTTTACCGCGTTAATTTCCTTACGCAATTAAACCAAGAATTAAGGGCGCATCAAGGGCACTTCGCGGTCACCGATGTTTTCTTATATTATTCTTAATGAAAAATATTAATTCGTGCTGGAAAGGTTTGAGAAAAGACTCCTTTTCGTTACAGAGACTAGCACAATTTAATGAAAACCCATTAAAGAATAAGTTTCTAACGTTAGTACTAACGTAAGCATTCTAAGACAATATTTAAATGAATTATAAAGAGATGATTCCAAATTACTTTGTCATGAAATAACATTGAATGGCTATTTGTTTGGTCGAATTACGTCCCAGTTGACGAGATTACCATATACGAGGTCTGTTCAAAAAGTTTCGCGAATTTTGAATTTCCGCGGGCTACGTATATTCGATTTTCGATTTTTTTTGTGGCGTTAGGTTGGTACTCGTGTCCCTCACTTATGCTGAAAAAATCGGCCATTTTGAATGTTTAGTTAATTGTTGACCGCTGTTTTGGTTAGACGTGTTTTGGCTTGTCTTCGATTTTTGCCTATTCCAAAAAATGAATCAAAGAATCTGTATCAAATTTTGTGTGAAAAACAAAATTAACTGCGCGGACGCATTCCGAATGTTGACTGTGGCATATGGTAAAGCTACCTTAGACCAAAGCAACGTTTATTGGTGGTACAAAATGTTCTCAGAGGGCCGAGAAGATGCGAACAACGAAATGCGTTCCGGACACCCGAGCACATCAACAACAGACGAAAACATTGATGAAGCGAAGAAAATAATATTGGCCAATCGTCGAATCACCGTTAGAGAAGTCGCTGAGGAACTAAACATATCGATTGGCTCGTGCTATTCGATTTTTACCAATGATTTGGGCATGAAACGTGTCGCCACGAAATTCGTGCTAAAATTCCTCAATTTCGAAGAAAAACAGTGTCGCGTTAACATTGCTAAGGAGCCGTTGGTTTCGGTCCGCGACGATCCAAATTTGCTCCAGAGGGTCATAACTGGTGACGAATCATGGGTTTATGGTTTTGACGTGGAAACCAAAGCTCAATCATCGCAATGGAAGTTGCTTTATTGGAATAGGCAAAAATCGAAGACAAGCCAAAACGCGTCTAACCAAAACAGCTGTCAACGATTAACTAAACATTCAAAGTGGCTGATTTTTTCAGCATAAGTGTGGGACGTGAGTACCAACCTAACGCCACAAAAAAATCGAAATTCGAATATACGTAGCCCGCGGAAATTCAAAATTCGCGATACTTTTTGAACAGACCCCGTATACATATATGGATCTTAGGGCGGTCCAAATTTGTCTTTGACAATTGAGTCTGTGCGGTTTCGCATTTTATAAGTACAATTGTCGAGTAATGGCTCAGGATTTTTCTGCCGCGGCTTCATTTTCGCGATATTTCTTTACAAATCAAAGTCCATATTTTGATTGTATACAAGAAACAAAGATAAACAATAAAATACAAATTTTCACCACTCTAGGGGTTATATAAAACGAATGGTATGATCCCAGGGAGTGCATTAGCGAGTTTGTAATGATCAGTATATAAATGCCGAAGTGCGAAAGAATCGATATTTTTTTAGTAATATTCAAACTGCATTTAATCAACGTTTTAATCACCTCGTAAAGCAACGTGGATCTCTTAATCCGCACAGCCCTGCCTAGCTTCAACGCGGTGTACGGTTATACGCATATACGATGTGTATATCTCCCCCCCCCCCCCCCCCCCCCACCGCCCACCCCGAGCAACGATCTCGTGCGCTCTCCGATGACGTCATGTTTGAACAGGTTATTTATACAGGTTAGAATGCGAAGGAGAGGATATTTCTCGCAAGAAAAATTTCTTCGTTACTCTTATCCATCGGGCTCTCTAAAGTCGACAATGAAAATGCATGATTATAATTCAGTACCGCCATCCCACAAGGGTTACGGAAAATAACGTGTGAAAGCAAAGATGATATAGAAAATATCTGAGTTCACCGAAATGTCTCGAGTCTGATAACTTTTTTCACTCGATATTTTATTTATTTCAAATTTCATCAGTTTGCCAGCGACCATTTTATTTATATTATTTCACAAACTTCAGTTAAAATCGTTTGTTGGCAATAATTTTGAAATTCATCGGATATTTAAGAAGTATTAAATTTCGGAACAAACCCGAAAACAGAAATGTAGCCCTTTTTAAGCGTACAACTCCACGTGCCAGTACCGAGGACAAACATCGGCATCATTGGGCTCACATAGTCACGAACATCAGATTAGGGTGGCTAGATGATATCTTTATTCTGTCTACGGATGAAATGCTACATGCTTTTTAACGTTATTTTCGTACTGTACTGTAACGCGGAAGAAACTTCTACATTCGGGTATTTATGCGAATGTCGAGGCTATGATGGAATATGAGAGGTGATGGTAATAGAGAGTGGACGGAGAGTTGATTCGCACCTATATGTACATATATACATATATAGATACGAATCAACTATCTATACATGTATATAGCATTTCGTTATGGGATGAAAAAGGTTACGCGGGTATGGCTTGCACGAGCGCGAAAATTCGATGCCTGGCGACTCTCTCGGGTTTGAGAGTCGATATCGCAGAATAGAAGAGACGACGCGCCGACGGAGATAGTGGTTGGGTTCGTTTCGGGCTGCTCATAGGGGGTGCAAATATATATAACGTAGACAAACACACGCAAATGTGATGATGGTGAACGTGAATCTGGCTTTCCGAGCTTCTACTTCGTGAAGCGAAGCGAGCGCGTTGTGGCGGTGACTTTTAATCAATGCGATTATTGTCAATAGGATTGGACTTGGCACCGTTCCTTCACCAGTCTCCAATGTGCATTTTTTTCTCTCTCTCTCTCTCTCCCTCTTTTTCTTGTTCTCTATAGTATACAAGAGTTTAATGTTTTACCACATATTGACCCCGGTTTTCTTATTTTCCTACATATAGCTATAATCCTTAACTTTCGCTTTTGTAAATTTTTCCTCGCCGTTATATCCGGTGTTTATATATTTTTTCCCGTTCTTTCATTCGGACAGATTTATATTTCCTTTCTTTTTTTTTTATCTTCATGAATTTTCGATGTGAACACGTCTATCCCAATTTAGCCGACAGCTATAATTGAATTTTCTAACTACGTTTTTTATCCTCTAGATGCGTTCGGCATATTTATAAGATCGACGGATCCGCGCAAGAATAGACGCAAATAGATGAGAATGATGCCGGAAGTGTGTAGATGTGTGCGAGAGCGATTGTGTTCGAAGAGAATCTCCTCGATGTCCCTTTCATTGCCTACCACGTTTCACGAATTCACGTGCACACATGTATCTTTAAGGCATTATTTAAACCAGATTAGATTTGTAAACGACGGGAGATTTACAACCCGAGAATTTTCCTTTGAAAGTTGCCTGAGTAAAAACAAGTTCACGATTTTTCAAACACTCTACAAGTGCAGGGATCATGGGCAAGTTTTAATTTGCATTCAATTTAAGTCATTCTATCGTATCTTAAGTTTTCAGCTACTGCGGATAGAGGTTTTTCGAAAAAATCAATATTTTACACAATCTAAACCCCTTGAATTGATTCTTGCCACAGTTAATAACAACAACAGCACACAGACATTTTAGAGACTTTGCCACAAATAGCTCGGAAATCTTTTTTTTTTCACCGCCACGAAACTTCCTCTATCTGGAAGGAAAATATCGAATATTCAAGTGGCGATATTATTTCCGTTTTTCCCGATTAAGGGGGGAAATAGGGTTAGACGGTTCAAAAAATCGATTTTATTTTTATTTCGTAAATTGTTAGTCAAACTATTGAGAAAATATGTTCCCAAAATTTTAAATGAAAATTCCGACTCGTTCTATTGTTATAAGCCATTAAAGCGAGTAGCTCTCCTTCAGGCCCTGAGCGCGCCACTTGTATAACCGAGCGGTACTATTTTTTCAAACGCGTTTTTCTGAAAACGACTTTTTTTTAACTTGCGTACACGCTAGTTCGAAAAGTTTTCAACCAATCGTTTTGAACATTGGCAGTTACTTTCTTCATAGTATTGCCCTCTATATGAACCTAAAATCATTATTTAAAATAAATTTTTTTTTGCAAATAAAGTTGTAAAAATGTCAAAAAGTCACGCTTTTTTGTTTTGACCCCTGTAAAAAATTCAACTTTCTATTTTTTTGATAGCATTTAGGTTCATATAGAAGAGAGACATATAATAAAAGTAAATTCCAACCTCGTTTGATTACAGATGAAAATTGCGGCTTCCAGAATGTATGCAAAATGCTGAGTCTGATTGTGACCTGCAAGATGGGGTCGCTAATATCTTCGGTGTTTTTCAAGGAAATTTTTCAAAAATTTTATAGTATATACTTAAATATATGTATAAAATATTCTCAAAGTTTCAATAAATTATATTCATTTTTTATACTATAAAAAAATTCATGAAAATCATTGAGAAAACGCTGTCCTAACCCTATTTCCTCCCTTCAGGCGAATATTTTTACTTTCGTTAACAAAGTCCGGGATAGATAATGCACTTTGTTTCACCGCAAATTCTTATTTTCATTAGACTCACAGACGATCTTTGTCAGGCAAACAATTTCCTTAATTGCTACCCTCATGAGATAATATTGATTAAAAATTATGAACATAAAATTCGTTTTGATTCAAGTTTACTTTATTGAAAATAAACAAATCAGTTTCTCTAGGTATGCGTGCTCACGTTTGGTATACAAAAAATCTATTTGTCTATACACTATATATTTTTCCTCCGGGAGCTGTCCACTTTTAAATATTTGAGTTATTATTTGAGTATATATCGATTGCGGTTGTTGCCATGTTCGGCCCTTCTGTATCTTTCTGTGTTCGAGTGTTTTATTTCGTAATGCGAGAATCCCTACAAAATTGAGTACGGCAGACGTAGGGTGAGCGAGCTTTTTGCATGTTGATATGCAAGTGCAACAAGAGAGAATGAGGAGAGCGAACGGGAGAAAGAGAGAGAGAGAGAGAGAGAGAGCCTTGGCAATATCGCGCCCTCTCGTCTGCCACCTCCCAACCCCTCCGGCTTTTGCTGCAGCCTAGCCTGCTCTTCAACCCCGTGAATTCTCCACCGACTCTGCTGCACCCTCTCTTCGTTGAATCATTCGGCTTCTACGGCCTCTCATATACGACTCGATCGACTTCAACATACATACACACACACACACATACTTAATGCTAATATAATACATATAGGTAAATTTGTATAGGGACATGTATATGTGTGCATTTGAGTAACGTGTATATACATATGATAAGACCGCGGCTCCGGATCGAGTTCTCCGCGTGATCCTGCATTATTATTGCATGTATATTTGCGTACGAATACTCTCTCATTATATCTCGACTTCGACATGCGCTCTACGTGAATGTGCGTATTTGCGAATCAAATCGACTCTTTCTCTCTCTCTCTCTCTCGCCCCCGTATCTTTCCTCTCTGTGTGTTATACCACGTTTCCCCGCACACAACGGTTCCACGGGCAAGGAAAGAAGTGGACAGCCTGGCCCTGACACTCAGAAGCACCATCAGTTATATAGAGATCGTGGCGACTGCTGCGCGGACTCGACCCCTCTGTATGTCGGTGTGAGGGCGGTTGGCTATGATGTCACGCGGAGTTGAGAGTTTCACAGAGGCCTCTGGCTCTGACGGAGGGAGAAGTCGCGATTTCGCGCGTCCCGGAGTAAGAGAGAAAGAGAGAAAGAGAAAAAGGTGGGATGCTTTTTTAAATTTAGCCATTAAGGATCCGTAACCTGGCATTTTCGCTGAATACCCCCGGATGTCTCATGTCTCTCTGCAAGGGCTAGATGTATAATATTTAGTACTAGATGTATAATATTTAGTATATATATATATGCCCATATATTTTCATCGACTGCTAGCAAGCGTAAGAGCGCAATGATCACAATTTAACACGGTTCGTGATGTGGATTAGCTATTTCCCTCGCTAGCAATTAAAGGGGGAAATAGGGTTAGACGGTTCAAAAAATCGATTTTTATTTTATTTCATAAATTGTTAGTAAAAGTATTGAAAAATATGTTCCCAAAATTTTAAATGAAAATTCCGACTCGTTCTATTGTTATATGCCATTATGGGGGGAAATAGGGTTAGAACAGCGTTTTCTCAATGATTTTCATGAATTTTTTTATAGTCTAAAAAATGAATATATTTTATTGAAACTTTGAGAATATTTTATCCATATATTTTAGTATATACTATAAAATTTTTGAAGAATTTCCTTGGAAAACACCGAAGAAAATTTATGACTGCCTTAATTTTGTTTTTCTTGGTACTATTTTTTCAAACGCGTTTTTCTGAAAACGACTTTTTTTGAACTTGCGTACACGCTAGTTTGAAAAGTTTTCGACCAATCGTTTTGAAAATTGCCAGTTACTTTCTTCATAGTATTGCGCTCTATATAAACCTAAAATCGAAATATTATCATTATTTAAAATAATTTTTTTTTGCAAATAAAGTTGTAAAAAACGGCAGAAGTTCATGCTTTTTTGTTTTGACACCTGTAAAAAATTCAATTTTCTATTTTTTTCATAGCACTTAGGTTCATATAGAAGAGAGACACATAATAAAAATAAATTCCAACCTCGTTTGATTTCAGATGAAAATTGCGGCTTCCAGAATGTACGCAAAATGCTGAGTCTGATTGTGACCTGCAATATGGGGTCGCTAATATCTTCGGTGTTTTTCAAGGAAATTCTTCAAAAAATTTATAGTATATACTTAAATATATGTATAAAATATTCTCAAAGTTTCAATAAATTATATTCATTTTTTATACTATAAAAAAAAACATGAAAATCATTGAGAAAACGCTGTCCCAACCCTATTTTCTCCCTTAATATATGCACGTATACATTATCTCCATTACTAGAGAATGAAAACGATGTATCCCACACGATTTGACATGCCAAATGGAGTGCGTTACGACATTTTATTTGCTATCTGTCGATCTATTTTAGTTTTTACGTACTGCTCTGCATTCCATAGTTAGACGTTCAGCAAAATAGATTGTATATTATGCCACGTGAGTGAGAATCATTGAGAGAAAAAAGGTTTCTCTTGTTCAGCACGATACCACATCACTTTATCGTTTAATTGCACCGTCTATTGTCCGCGCTCGCCGTTCAATTAAGAATAAATCGAGGGCAGAACATTATTTCCTCGTTCGAAGATCATATTCTATGTGGAACGCTATACAGATTTTGATCATATTACTTTACGCGGTTCTTGAGGTCATAATATCCCGGTTTGCGTCCTCATGAAAAAGTCGCCGCTTGGAAAAAATATCCTCAATCGAAGAAGCTTACCGGACATAATACTCGAAAGAAAAATATTACAGAACGAGATATTCAAAAAAATTTATAGAATTTGAAGTTTTATGTTTTCAAAGGAACGATTCGTTTCGGCTTGTCCGATTGACTGATTCTCAGACAAGCGTTACAATCCCAGACGTTCCAGCTTATATTATTTTTTCACTAATTATTCACATAATTCATTGTCTGCGAATTATGCAATTTCCATTGAGAATTTCTCTTGGAATCTCGTCGTGTAATGTGAATATTGAAAATCTGTTATTTTATTGTGTATCTTTAATATTGGTGTATAGGTTTTGAAATGACGCCTTGTCGTACGAACAACTTTAATTGCCGCGGACTTTTTTCGTCTCCGATATTTTTAAGCTGACGTATTTGACAAATTGCAAGTACCGAATTTATCCATCTTCGAAACTCGTCGTTCGTTAACCACAGGTATATAGACATAATACAGAATATTTCAGAATAGATAGTACCGCGCAACATTGACGAAAATAATATTCGCCGAAATACTGATTGGAACATTGCTCCATAATACACTATAGGATTGTATATAAAATTATTCGCCTGTAAAGCGATGACAGTCGTTTCGTTCAATATTCCCGTATCTTTGTGTATTCAGTGTCGAACGGTTTTGCTTCTTTTTTATATTTCAAATCCATACATTAAAAGAAAAACGACAAAGGTAATCCGACTGGGCTGGTCGGAGAGCAATTCACGACGAGTCACAGATCATTGTTTGTACGAATATTTTCCGTTTTATCATAAAATCTTTTGTCCATGATAAAAATAATAATAATATCGCCGAAAAAATGGGACTTGATCGGACAGTAGGAAAAAATAGATTTAACTTTGAATCTTTTTTCCGAGTTTTTTTCAAAATGCTGAATTCTTTTCTCGTTTATATGTAACCGATCTTTCAATATCGATCGTTGGTAAAAAAAAACGCATATCGCCAAGAAAAATCCTACTCATACGGACAGAGTGAGAAAAGGAAATTTATATTTCACGTCGAGCTGGGAGTACGATGACTCGCGGGATCATTTTTCAAAATGTCTGACGCGTCGGGCAATAGGGGTGGTCGAGGGTTGAGGGTGGGCGGGGTGGTCAACCCCAAGCGTATAGGGTGGCAAGATGGCGGCTCACGGTAAATCGATGGAGGCTAGTCACTGCAGGCGCCCTCGCTTTCGACCAGCAACAGCAGCACCAGACCCAAACTCACCCGCTACCCTCCGCGACCACCGACGCCGCCGCCGATCTCCCCTGCCCTCCGCTCTACCATTGCTAGCAAAACGATTGCCCCCTTTGCCATCCCTGCCGCGAAACGCCCTCCGTCGACTCCGTCGACCTCGACGATCACCTCATTTTCGAGCACACGCAAGCGCCCCCGAATACCACCCTCTCCGAGCCTGCTTTTCCTCCTTTTCCTCTCTCTCTCTCTCTCTCAGTTCTATGCTATAGTCTCGCCTCGGTCCCCTGTATATATGTACACCAGTATTATTCTCGTCGCTCGTTGCCGAAACTAGACAAATTTTAATATGCGTTTGCTTTGGAAAAAAAACAATTTTTTAAATTAATAAAAAAAAGTTTCTTTTTCATTCGTTTTCATTGACGGTGTATAGGGGGATGAGAGTCGATAGTGATATAACTTACTTGCCGTCGAGCAGAATAATACTGACATTCACGTTGCAGAAATTGGAACTATCGGAATAATGAAAAACAATTAAAAATCATTTGCTAACAAGATATTAGTGGGAAATTGTTCTGAAAAATGTGAATATTTTTTTCTAAATCAATGGATGTACTTAAAATTATTTATTTTAAGTACATTCTTTCAAAAAAGATTATAATTTTCGTTTTTATTTCTATCTTAATTATTCATAATTATTTTGTCATAAAATCTTTTTATTTTCTTATGATTTACAATTTTTACATTCCGATCGTTCTTCGCTCACTTTGAATATTCTCGTTGTTATTAAAAATTGATTGAAGGTTCTTGATGAGGAAAATTCAGCGCAATTTGATTGAGAGAAAAATCACCGATCGGTTCACTTTAAGGGGGGAAATAGGGTTAGGACAGCGTTTTCTCAATGATATTCATGAATTTTTTTATAGTATTCAAAATGAATATAATTTATTGAAACTTTGAGAATATGTTATACATATATTTAAGTATATACTATAAAATTTTTGAAGAATTTTCTTGAAAAACACCGAAGATATTAGCGACCCCATATTGCAGGTCACAATCAGACTCAGTATTTTGCGTGCATTCTGGAAGCCGCAATTTTCATTTGAAATCGAACGAGATTGGAATTTATTTTTATTATATGTCTCTCGTCTATATGAACTTAAATGCTATCAAAAAAATAGAAAATTGAATTTTTTACAGGGGTCAAAACAAAAAAGCATGATTTTTTGCCATTTTTAACAACTTTATTTGCAAAAAAAAAAATTATTTTAAATAATGATAATAATCCGATTTTAGGTTCATATAGAGCGCAATACTATGAAGAAAGTAACTGCCAATTTTCAAAACGATTGGTTGAAAACTTTTAAAACTAGTGTGTACGCAAGTTCAAAAAAAGTCGTATTCAGAAAAACGCGTTTGAAAAAATAGTACGCTCGGTTATACACGTGGCGCGCTCGGGGCCTGAAGGAGAGCTACTCACTGTAATGGCTTATAACAATAGAACGAGTCGGAATTTTCATTAAAAATTTTGGGAACATATTTTTCAATAATTTCACTAACAATTTATGAAATAAAAAAAAATCGATTTTTTTAACCGTCTAACCCTATTTCCCCCCTAAAGTCGACGAAAAAAATTTATATATGCGAATTTATACTACCTTTTGTTGCCGGATAAATATATATTATCAATATATTACTAATATTTTACATAAATAATATAAATTGTCATTACATATATTTCGTGGAAATATTAAAAATATATTTTCGCCTATAACATTTTTTTCGCGCGTGTTGATTTTCTACTTCGGCGCTATAAAATACTGACAGAACGTCATATATCTAGTATGAAGGTAAAAAATATTAAAAACTCGTCCACGTACAGACAGCGAAGAAAGGAAGAGTGGAAGATTAAAAAATACCAAAGACAAACAGTCGACTCTTGTGAAGCTTCCGTTGAAATTTCTCCCTCTCTTTCTATTTCTCTCTTGACATATATGTACATATACCCAATATATATCGCATTTGACTCGCGACCCGGTTACTCTCGGTTCGAACAGCTCGAAGCACATCGACGACTTGGGGGAAGGGGTTAGGCAAAAGCTATACCACCAGTAGGCGAAGGGGTTTGTAGAGAGGGTGGATATTCACGTTTGAGAGCGACAGGGGTTGCCGATCGCTCTGCGCGGTCAAGATTAAAATCCCGAAATTGACGCCGAGGGAAAAATTAAAGTTGTAAAGTTTCCGGTATCTATCAACGTTGGACGGGTCCATACGTCAGGCAATGGCTATCGTGGCTGGTGGTTTTACCGTGTATCGGCGTGTGCCGCCACTCACTCTCTCTCTCTCTCTCTTTCTCTCACCCTCGCACGCGCTGCGGGACAGAGCTGTCGGGAGAGCAGAAAAATTATTGGCGGTGCGATCCTCTCGGAACACCAGTAGCACACGTTCAGCACGAACAAAAAAAACCGCGTAATATACGCATATATAGTATCGGCCCATAGCATACGATCGTTGGAGCAGGTCACGATTTATTTTTCTGAGAGGACTGATGTCGCGGCTCGTACACCCTGGAACTATTTACATATATCTACGAGCTACAGTGATATCCACGTATTATACTTGAGGTGGTACAATTTTTGACCAAAGAGAATTATGTCCAACCGTTTAGTGCGCGAAGAGCTGCTGTACAAAAAAAAAACGTTGTGAATAGGGCTTACCAAATTTTATTTTTAAACTTGTCTTTCGTCAATTCGCTTTTTTAAATTTATCTCTCATGAGTTGAGCAGCGTCGACAATTTCCGCAACGCTAAAACAATAATTCACGATTCACCAAAATGCCGTCATTATGAACGGTCATTATAGCATTATGCCAATATTTTACCTTTAAGCATTATAATTTCAACACACTTAACCGTGTGAAATTGATACCGATGATCTCCTTTCAACGGTTAAAAAAAAGAATGTAAAGAGGAGCCTGGCCGATACGTGGAGAGGAAAATGTCATGTGTCTCAACAGGTGATTTTTCAACATCGTCTACTTTACGCCGTTCGTTATCAATTGGTGTGACGATACATAAATAAGGTTTTTTGGGGTTTTCTTTAATACATTTTTTTCTAAACTGTACACCAAAAATTTGTTCATTCAATATAGAATATCATATGTAGGAATTCCTCAATGTGTATGTAGGGGTATACGAGGTCTGTTCAAAAAGTATCGCGAATTTTGAATTACCGCGGGCTACGTATATTCGATTTTCGATTTTTTTCTGGCGTTAGGTTGGTACTCAGGTCTCTCACTTATGCTGAAAAAATCGGCCATTTTGAATGTTTAGTTAATTGTTGACAGCTGTTTTGGTTAGACGTGTTTTGGCTTGTCTTCGATTTTTGCCTATTCCAAAAAATGGATCAAAGAATCTGTATCAAATTGTGTGTGAAAAACAAAGTTAATTGCGCGGACGCATTCCGAATATTGACTGTGGCATATGGTGAAGCTACCTTGGACCAAAGCAACGTTTATCGGTGGTACAAAATGTTCTCAGAGGGCCGAGAAAATGCGAACAACGAAATGCGTTCCGGACGCCCGAGCACATCAACAACAGACGAAAACATTGATGAAGTGAAGAAAATAATATTGGTCAATCGTCAAATCACCGTTAGAGAAGTTGCTGAGTAACTAAACATATCGATTGGCTCGTGCTATTCGATTTTTATCAATGATTTGGGCATGAGACGGGTCGCCGCGAAATTCGTGCCAAAATTGCTCAATTTCGAACAAAAACAGTGTCGCGTTAACATTGCTAAGGAGCTGTTGGACTCGGTCCGCGACGACCCAAATTTGCTCCAGAGGGTCATAACTGGTGACAAATCATGGGTTTATGGTTATGACGTGGAAACCAAAGCTCGATCATCGCAATGGAAGCTGCTTTTTTGGAATAGGCAAAAATCGAAGACGAGCCAAAACACGTCTAACCAAAACAGCTGTCAACAATTAACTAAACATTCAAAATGGCCGATTTTTTTCAGCATAAGTGAGGGACATGAGTACCAACCTAACGCGACAAAAAAAAATCGAAAATCGAATATACGTAGCCCGTGGAAATTAAAAATTCGCGATACTTTTTTAACAGACCTCGTACTATGTATCGATATCTCTCTGGCAGTGCCTCACTCTATCGCTGTCGCGTTATCATTCGAGAAGAATGTGAAAAAGTCGAGCGAAAGAGGCCGAGTGGTTCGATTGCCAGAGATCTCACTCGTTTTCATCTGTTCTCTTTCTCTCCCTCTCTCTCTCACTCTCAATACGCGAATATGTGCATCAACTCGTCTCGCTCATATCGTTCTCGCAATGACGCGGATTAATATCCTCGATTGGAAATGGCCACGGTCCAAAAAAAAAAAAATGTTTGGCCCGCCCGACAGACAGGCCACGAACTCACTTTTCATGTAGCGAAAAAATAAAAATAAAACAACAAAAGCACGTAACCTCCGGTGCAAAAGAGTAACAATAATGGAATGAAAGGAAATAATACCGTAATCCAGGGACAATTTAAGTTGTCTCGTCAATACATATAGGTAGAATATACAGAGGGTACAAATACGTCTGGATTTCGTGTATTATCGAATGGTAGATAAAAACAAGAATAATAGCCGTGAAAGATGCGTTGGAAGATTTTTTTATGTTTTATATGTGATTTAACGAGCGAGACCTCTCTCTATAGTTTTGCCACGACACATTTCCAAGGCGAGCAAAAGTGGCGTAATTTAACATCGTAAATAAGTAACTCGAGTGTAGCGTTCACCCTTACGTGAACACTGCATTTAACGCGTAATCCGAGTTCCTCGAGAGGTTCACTGTTTCTTAATTGATCGTACGGTTTGTTGTTGGATGGCCGTGTGTCGGACAATCTATAGAATATTATATGGGGATCATTTTTTTCCGAGCAGAGGTGCATACAGATAGGAGACGGAAAACCTGTTATGAGAATTATGATGCGCCCCTATTGAGATCATTCATGAGTGTTGTATTTTTGGCACGGGAAACGGATAGTAAATGCACCGTAAGTTTATGAATGGGTTGCCATGAGCGGATGCCAAGAATGGTACCAGTTACTGGAAATAGATGACATGTCGAAAGACGCTGATGGCAGACTCGACATTTTATTTGTAGATGATAAGATATCGATTTACTTTGAAGCGCATCAAAAATTCTCAAGATGTTCCTTTTTGTTTATCAAACATTTATTTGTTTATTATTTTGTTTGATAAAAACGCGTGGGAAAGAGAAAGAGAAAGTGAGAGCTCTCTCACTTTCTGTTTTTATTAATTTTAGTTTTTTAAATTTTCGGTTTTTTTAAATTTAATTGTCTGAGATATTTATTATCTCAGACAATTAAATTACCGGCTCATAGCCTACACGTCTCTCCGAGGATTACACCATCGATATTCAAAAAAATACCCTTTGAATTATTATTTTTCCACAAAAACAAATGATAACCTGGAAAAGGTTTTAACGAACAAAAATATTTCGGTAATCGAACTTCCTGGTTTGATCTCGCAGCTCATAAAACGGTTTTTTTGGAACGTGGGATAATGCAGCAAGCAAAAAATTAATAATAAAGAATAATAAGATAATGCTAATCGAAAAAAATCGATAAAAGGGATAAAAATATTGACGGAGTGATATTCACACAGTGAGGAATGATTCTGGTCTTGAAATACGAGTACAAGACACGTGTCATTTATATACGCGAAACGAAGAATGATATAACAAAAACATATCTTCATCGCACCTTCGTGACTCTTGATATTTCTTTTTTTTTTCTTTAGATTCCGTCTGCTGGACAAAAATTAGACTGATCGCCTCTCTCGTCCTATAGCTCTCACTTTCTCTTTCTCTTTCTCTTTCCCTCTCGTGGTTACAAAAGGGATCATCAAGATTTATTTCACGGCTCGACGTCGGATTTCCTCAGAATGCCGGGCTCTGGTGGACGGTGGCGGCGGGGGGCGGGGGGCGGGGGGCGGGGCGGGGGGGGGGGGGGGTGAATGCAGAAAAAAGCCTCGCGGTTACTGCCCACGTAGGACGGGGGTTGGCGGCGTATACACGAGAGATGAAGGATCGTGACTCAAGAGGGTGGGTTTGGTCCGAACCGTCATGGAAGACACGCGCATAACCCGGCGGACGGGCGGGCTACTGTCGTTAATAAACCCTGAAGAAGGGCTATTAATCATCGAAGCGAGGTTTCCTATCTTCTATAGTGGATTCGGGTGTGAATATATGTACGCGCGCACGCGGGTGTCCGGTTCGTGTAAACAGTACGGAGATATTTGCTTAAACACGCAAACGTATAGAACGAGATGAGATGAGAGTGCCACGACAAGAGGGCGGGGGGGGGGGGGGGGGGGGGACTTTAACGCGTAGTTTTTATCCGTTCGTCTATACGACCTGACGACGATCCGCCATCTCCGTCGAGCAAAGGAGTAATGAGATGAACGTGCTTGGAGAAGGACAAAAAAAAAGCGGAACGAGAGCTACGAGCATATCCTTAATTCAAATATTGACCGTCCATTTATCAAGCGTCGTGGTGGTATTCGATCCAGATGCGCACGCTAATTAGATTTCTCTCCCTCTCTCTCCCTCGGTCTATCTATCTTTTTTTCACAAAAGTTATCAGCTTACATTCTTGTTCCGTTTCCTTTCAATCGCCATTGGATTCTATCGCCACGGGTGCTCACTCGCTTAGATCAAACATTTACCCTGTATCACTCGACCTTTGACTCTCTCAATGGATATAGATATAGCCGTCACTAGAAACTTTTAAACTCCGATGTGTGTATGTGTGTAAGTGTGTGTGCATGTAGATTGGATGGAAATTAATACACCTGGATAGAGGGAGGAATGAGTATGCAAAAGTTGGACGTTATGCGCACACGTGATTGGGCGTTACATCGTATCGATACGAAGAATAACATGAATTCACAATAAATGTAAATTTGACATTTTTTAACCCGCCGTATTAAGCTTAGGACTCAATTATAATTGTTATTACTATCAGTGTTGTCATCGTACACCTTTTCAGGTTTTGACGTCCCTTTCCCTTTGTTTCCATTTCCATTCCACTTCCAGAGACACCCCCGTCCACACTACCGTATCACATATGAACGAGAGCACCGGGAAACTTCGAAAAAGCTTCTTCATACAAGCGGCAACACATTTTACAGAGTTTTAGTTGTATTGCCATTAGAAATTCAGAAAAACCACCTGACGATTAGTCGGTGTGCAAGCGCGGTGCACGGTTAAGCGGTCATCCATCCCAGTATTGACCGGGGCCAATCCTGCTTAACATGCGAGACCGCCGAACCCCGGCACCGACCGCGAGTCCACTGCTCACGATTGACTCAATTACTATAACTATGTTACTACGATGTACTAAAAATTATATTCTTCTTCAAATTAATTCGACTATCCACCGTAAACATTATCGAGAAAATATAGTCAGAATCGCATTTAATTATAAGATTAGCAGGTACGAAATATATAGAATCGATCATGCGTACATTTCGGGAAATTTTGCAAAAAGAAAAAACCCAAATAAAATATATTCACGTACCTCCGAATTGGACGTTCGTCAATTGTTGTCATTCTTCGATCCTCAAGATCCTCGTTCTCCAATTTAGCGTCCGGTGCAACCGCCTGTTTGTAAACGTCTGCATAGTCAGATCTTCTACATTACGATCCGGATACTTATAATACTAATATGTTCTCAAAATTGGTACGTCTTCACAAAGATGCTGACAAAATTGGTACGACAGGAAAAATTTTTTTTTTAAATTACTCACAAACGACAGAAGAAATGTTTGCATGACGAACGAAAACTCTGTCGTGTTTTCATCACTAGAACGAACCTGCTACGACTGGCTGGTGATGCAACATAAATTAAACTGCATTGCTGGCCTGCACCCCAATCATCCCGTGTCCCATCATCGTATATATACATGGTATTATCGAGTGAATCTATATATATATATGCAAGTATAAACATCATCTACATGTATACCATGTGTACATATTTTTTGATACATAGATATAGAATACAAAAGAGTGGCGCGCGCTGCGAATTTCGGCACGCGGATTTGTACGAAATAAAAATTGGCAGGACGATACGTCCGCCGGCAGAGGGGTGAACATTTCAACATCGACAGAGAATCGTCAACTCGATATTCGGTGCTGTATAGAGAGAATGTTCACTGATAAAAGGATATAACCCAGATCACTTTAAGTATGGAATTTTGTTGATTACGGATTTTTTTGCCCATAAGTCGATACGCGTACAGTCGAAGAACTCGGTTGATTTCCTAAAGATATAAAAAAATATTATCACTTTTCCGTGCACGAGAGGAAAAAAATAAGATAAAAATACAGAACATAAAAGTAAAAATCAAAAAACGTTACCCTTTTCCGTGCAACGTTAATGAATGCAGTGTAGAATACCACCCTGCTCTCACCCTCGCTCTTCAGTCCTCGAATTAGCGCGGACAATATCGCGCAGCATAGCCATGTATCTTTCGTCACCCTTATATAACGGCAATGTGTTTTATTACGACCTGCTACATCGTGACAGAGTATAATAAAATACCCTCTGAGACGTAACATCCTTGTCAGGAGTTTTTTTTTTATTATTTTTTTACATCACCTGTAGCAATAAATTGGAGAATGTCCGAATTGATTGACGAATTTTTTGTTCGTTCCTCGATTAAATTATTGTATACTTTCATCAGGGTCGCGCATATTCATTTTCTGTAATTAATGATTCGATGGTTTGGAGAATATTTTATTCAATATCGGTATATTTTTAATCATTTTTTATTATTATTCTGCATCCCATAGTTAAATTCTTTCCTACGAAATGCCCTGACTATGGTTCCTAATCGAAGATACAAATTATTTCGTAAAAAATGGAATAAACAAGAAAACTAATTCATTAAGGGAATTATTTATTCTTCTCATTACGTTGCTTTTTACGATATTTTTTTTTTATCATTGGAAACAACAATCTTCTTTTTTTCTGACACCCACAATATAGTAAGTTTGAAGAGGGCATAGTTGGAGATATGAAAAAAATTACAGGAAAATGTGAACATTAAAAAACATTTTGTGCAAAAATGACCAAACGGTATGGATTTTAAAAGCAACTTTACAACCTCAACACCAATTTTCGCTTCTCTTCCACTTAGTCATCATTCGCTGTGATCACGCAGATGTAGGATACAATGAAATGAGCAGAGTGAAAGATATTTCACCAACAAGTACCCTCGAATATACATATTAAGGGGGGAAATAGGGTTAGACGGTTCAAAATATCGATTTTTTTTAATTTCATAAATTGTTAGTAAAACTATTCAAAAATATGTTCCTAAAATTTTTAATGAAAATTCCGACTCGTTCAATTGTTATAAGCCATTAAGGGGGGAAATAGGGTTAGAACAGCGTTTTCTCAATGATTTTCATGAGTTTTGTTATAGTATAAAAAGTGAATATAATTTATTGAAATTTTGAGAATATTTTATACATATATTTAAGTATATACTATATAATTTTTGAAGAATTTCCTTGGAAAACACCGAAAAACTTTATGACTGCCTTGACTTAGTTTTTCTTGGTACTATTTTTTCAAACGCGTTTTTCTGAAAACGACTTTTTTACGAACTTGCGTACACGCTAGTTTGAAAAGTTTTCAACCAATCGTTTTGAAAATTGGCAGTTACTTTCTTTATAGTATTGCGCTCTATATGAACCTAAAATCGGAATATTATCATTATTTAAAATAATTTTTTTTTGCAAATAAAGTTGTAAAAATGGCAAAAAATCATGCTTTTTTGTTTTGACCCCTGTAAAAAATTCAATTTTATATTTTTTTGATAGCATTTAGGTTCATATAGAAGAGAGACATATAATAAAAGTAAATTCCAACCTCGTTTGATTTCAGATGAAAATTGCGGCTTCCAGAATGTACGCAAAATGCTGAGTCTGATTGTGATCTGCAATATGGGGTCGCTAATATCTTCGGTGTTTTTCAAGGAAATTCTTCAAAAATTTTATAGTATATCTCTCTTTATTATATAAATATATCGCCGAGCGGGATTGAGTAGGTTGGGTGAGGGGATTGAGCGGGGCCGGGGCGGCGGGGCGGGGGGGGGGGGGCGAAGCGCGCAGGGGGGCAGAGCCCCCCTAGTTTATATATATATATATGTACATAAATACGCTCGCTGCCCAAGGGGAGTGAAATCGCGAAAGAGCTCTCATGGTATAGGGACTTAAGGCTAAGGTTCTCCTGAAATTGAGGCAAAGACGTAGGTATAATGTATTATACTGCAATGGACCAACGCTTCCCTTAAGAATCCCTCCAGCATCCCCCACCCCCCGAATCCTTTCAACGTTTCTCACGTCCTACAACGCCTTGGATACGTTATCATCTATATAGTAGAACATTATCCAAAAAACTACCGGGAATTCTCGATCACAGTGGTCTTACAATCAGGCTTGGATAATGCTTATAGCAAAGAATAAACAATATTTCACCAAGCATTACAAATCATTTATCGACCCTTAGTGACCCCTTAATAACTTTCCGTGTACAAGGGTATAACGTTACCATAAAATTACGATTGTGTTAACTTTGATTCTCTGAACATTTCAACAGTATAATTCACTGTTATTAACATTTCAACAATGTCGAAACGCTGCTAAAATGTTTGTTTGCCTACAAAATCTCGAAGTGACCGTTTCTTTCGTGGCAATAAATAATGCCGGGGCACGGAAAATGTGCAGGTAAGAATAACTTCCGAATCGTACTATCCTGAATACAGTCGAAACAGTCTTGAGTAGACTTGTAGTTATAGACGAACACAGACTACAGAGTTTTAATAGACTCCTGGTAGATTTATTAATATAGAAAGTCAATTTCTATGGAAGGGGATATTTGTGTTGACAATCGTTCCATTCGCAGGGGCCGGATCAAAGTTTCGAACCGTAAAAGCTTCGACGGCGCAAAACTCCGAATTTTAATAGTACGAATTACATGGTTCATTCCGACGAGTGTATTTCTGACTGCAAAGCTCATCTCGCGTACGGGCCGCACATCAGGCTCGCGGGCCGCATATCAGCCGTGCGGGACGCACATCAGGTGTGCGGGCCGCACATCAGGTGTGCGGGCCGCACATTAGGTGCGAGGGCCGCACATTAGGTGCGAGGGCCGCACATTAGGTGCTTCGGCCGCACATTAGGTGCGCGGGCCGCACATCAGACGTACGGGCCGCACATCAGACGTACGGGCCGCACATCAGACGTACGGGCCGCACATCAGACGTGCGGGCTGCACATCAGACGTACGGGCCGCACATCAGACGTACGGGCCGCACATCAGGTGTACGGACCGCACATTAGGCGGGCGGGCTGCACATTAGGCGTGTGGGCCGCACACAAGCCGCGCTCAGGCCGGGCACGACCCGCGCCCGCCCCGCACCCGAACTGTACACGCGCCGCACCCGTATCGAAGCGAGATGCATTGTAACATTATAACGACCTCTTTTGCATAACGACGAATGTTCTTTCCTAACAACTTTGTGTATCGCATGCTCGCTAGTATTATATTATATTATTTATATATATATATATATATATATATATATATATATATATATTATTTATATATATATAGATTTATCGTTATATATACATATATATATATATATATATAACGATAAATCTTTCATTCTCATCGCTCTTTGCATTTTTTCAGAAATCCAGCAATACGTTTATGCTGGAGTCGTACAAAAGTAAACAGCTCCAAGTTTTTTCTGCAGAGGAGACTTTCCCTCCTAGGGAATTAAAGGGGGAAATAGTTTTAGACGGTTCAAAAAATCGATTTTTTTTTATTTCATAAATTGTTAGTAAAACTATTGAAAAATATGTTCCCAAAATTTTTAATGAAAATTCCGACTCGTTCTATTGTTATAAGCCCTATGAGTAGCTCTCCTTCAGGCCCCGAGCGCGCTATTTTTTCAAACGCGTTTTTCTGAAAACGACTTTTTTTTTTTAAATATATCGCCGCCGCCGTGTACAAGAGGCGAGCGGGATCGAGGAGGGCGGAGAGCGGGTGGCGCGCGAAGGGGGGGCAGAGCCCCCCTAGTACTTAAATATATGTATAAAATATTCTCAAAGTTTCAATAAATTATATTCATTTTTTATACTATAAAAAAATTCATGAAAATCATTGAGGAAACGCTGCCCTAACCCTATTCCCCCCTTGAACTGTGCAAATCGAATCGATAGAAATTTTGGAGTACATGGAGTAGATATGAAACGCTGTACGAAGGACGACTTCTTTTTTTTGGTTCTCTTCTGAACCGAAATTATTATATCGCCGTGTATATTGCAATTTCCCAATCTGATTAACTTCAAGGGTCGGCTTCGTGCTTCTTTTTTTCCGTTGCATATATTCCCGAAAGGAAGAATTGATGAAAAAATTGATACGCTCCGAGGATACTGTGTTTCCGAGTGTACTTACGCAAGAATGCGACTGGGAAATCACCACAATTTTTTAGAAAAATGCAATATACCTCAGAAGAGGTATAAAATAAAAATAAAAACTTTGAAGCAGCCGCGAATCAGCATAGGAACTCGTTCTGTTATATCAGGCATCCCATGCAAACTCAAACCTGGCTGTGAACCTCATAATTTTTTATTTATTTTTCCTTCACATATGTTATAGAGTGACGCAGAAAAAATTACTCCAATGAATGTTCAGATTTTTTTCGCAATTTATTCGCATAATCTAAATTGTTGATTTCACGATAAGGACCGTTATCGATTTTGTTTAAATTCGCCCAGTATATTTCTCGATAGAAAGCAACATTTTTTAGAGTATTTCGTTTATGCCTTTATTTTACGTAGCGAAGTCGAATCAAGATACAATTTTATTCAACGAACGTTGGAATGTTTCTATTATAGTTTATTTTGTATTAAAAAAATTATTCTATTTGACAAGGAGAGATCGTGAATGAAAGAAAATTAGACTTCGAGTTATACATTATTTTTATGGCATAAAAATTATAATGAAAAATGCCATAAGAATAATATATCTCGAGGATTAATTTTTAATTCAGGCTCTCTTCCTGTCACATAAGAAATATTTTTTCAATAAACAATAAACAATGAACGAAACGTTGCAACATTTGTTGAGAAGAAAATTGTATTTTTATTTGATTACCTAAAACAAAAGGTAGAGACATAATCGAAATAGTCTAAAAAATGTTATTTTCGACTACGCGATTTTTCGAGAGTCTGCAAATTGAAAAAATCTGCAAATTGATGTGAACCATGTTTTTCTGCCATTCTTGTAACATAGTTGAAAGAAAAATAAATAAAAAATGGTGAGCTCGTGGTCAAGTCGAGTTAGGGTGGGAAGCCCCATATGCACCAACGAACTGGATAAAAGGGAAAAAAATGTGATCTTCATTGCAGTGAGACTGGTTACAGTATAAATTCGGTAACGAAATTGCGAAAAGAGAGGGAGAATCAATTTAAAAAATTGTACACGTAGATGTACGCAGAACTCGAGCGTCAGTTGAACCGCGTAGCTAAAGCGGGCGATTCGCTTTTAATCGATCGCTCGAGTGGGGGCTACTTGTCCGGTCTTAATCAAGGGTTGGCTGTGTATAGTCAAAAACTCATTCGTTGCGAGCGCGAATATCCGTTTGTATCCTGCTCGCGTCTATACCTTCGTATCAGCGTGTGTGTTCCGCTCTATCGGGAATCAGCCTTGCGCGTGATAGCACCGTTCGACAAGAGTCGATCTAAAGTGCTCGTTGAGTTCACTCACAGTATAGACGATTGCTCTCACCGTTCGTTATACACCTTCGCCGTTTATTGTCAAATTTTCGGGCTGGGCATAAAAAAACATTTATCTTAAAAAAACATACAATATTCCTATTCAGGACATTGCCCGAGAGCCCGCTGTATGACAACCCGGATTGCATTCAGGAAATCCTTGAAGTCGTCGGGACTGAAGGACAGAAAAAAAAACAACTTAAAATTGTTACGGCATATCATATTATTTCCTTTCCTTCCAATTGATAAGAGAATATTTTTATACGTTCGCCAAAAAATAATAGCGGCTTTTTTCGTCGCTAAATGACATTATTTTTGTAGGAAATTGGCCGAGAGCCTGCCGAATGGCAACCCAGATTGCACTCGTGAAATCCTTGCAAACAACCGAAAGGAAACAAAATTATCGATTATTCCATTTTTGCCAATTGAGAAAAGAATTATTTTACGAAAATCTTACACTGACAGAGGATTAGCGAATAAGAAACCTTAAATGATCGTCCTTTCGTCGTGGTTTTTTTTTTTCTTCGTGAATCATAGAATTCGTTCTTACCGACGTAAATCCCTCGCTCTTCATAAACCACCCCGCGGTTCTTCGAGAGTCTCAAGCGCTCACGGACTACAACCCTTCGTAGGTTTGTCCACGAGCAAACAGATGGCACCACGAGTTGGCATAATTCAACGGATATTTATTGTCTTGGAAGATTTTGAAATTTACGAGAACGTAGAATTTCTGTCCGTTATCATACGTCATATGGTAAATGTCATAATTTTATTCTCAAGCATTCATCACTGAAACAATAATATATATTGTGTATATTAGGGCGATTATTTTTCTCGACCACTTTTTTTTCTCAGTCACCACTTGAAATTTTGTTGGATATGTCGAAAAACAAATTCCCTAAAAGTTACAGCCCTTAATATTAATTCTAAGTACTTCCCTTAGCGTAAAAAGATTTTCCATCTAAAATACACGTAAATCGAATTTTTTTTTTTTTTTTAATTCTATAACTCAACCGCATTTTATGCAATCATATTGTACTTGGTTTCGATTTACTCAGAATAAAACAATCTAGAAAAGTGTCTATTGCGGCGAAAGTGTAAATTGTACTGGTGAGTCGGTACGGGTCACTGAAGTTGATTTTTACCCAAAATTCTCGTTTTTTTGCTGTTATCTCCGAAACAATTAATTTTACGAAAAAAATGTAAATGAAAAATTTGTTGGAAATTTAATTTCCTACAAAAAAGGTCTCATCGACCCAATTGCTTAGATTAATATTTCTTGAGATATTAAACTTTATTTTTTTTAATTTTTGTTATTATTTAATATTTCATATGTTATAAATTTTATACTACTCATAAGTTAAAGTTCAATATCTCAAGAAATGTTAATCTAAGCATATTTTATAAATTTTATACTACTCATAAGTTAAAGTTCAATATCTCAAGAAATGTTAATCTAAGTTAATTGGGTCGATAGGACCTTTTTTGTAGGAAATTAAATTTCCAACAAATTTTTCATTTACATTTTCTTCGAAAAGTTAATTGTTTCGGAGATAACAGCAAAAAACGAGAATTTTGGGTAAAAATCAACTTCAGTGACCCGTACCAACTCACCAGTACAATTTACACTTTCGCCCCAAAAGGCACTTTTTTATATTGTTTTATTCTGAGTAAATCGAAACCAAGAACAATATGATAGCATAACATGCGGCTGAGTTATAGAAAGTTCAAAAAAAAAATCCATTTACGTGTATTTTAGATGGAAAATCTTCTCACGCTAAGGGAAAGTACTTATAATTAATATTTAGAGTTGTAACTTTCAGGGAATTTCTTTTTCGACATATCCAACAAAATTTCGGGTGGGGGACTGAAAAAATAAAATAGCCGAAAAAAAAATCGCCCTATTGTATATATGTATATCGTATTTCCAATAGTTATTTCAATCAACTAGAAATATTAACAAAGTGTCGATTTTTTAAAATTATTACATGAAATTATAGTCAATTATAATATTTTTCGTTGTTTCAGTATTGGCAGGCCATTTATTTTTTATTTTTAATAAATCATACGTCAATGTTGAATTGATATTCTATATAGTACAAATAAAGCATTTCAAAGTAATACTGCTGCTCGTTTAATGTGACAAAAATGGTTTTTACAAACGGTCGCAAGGTCCTATTTCAATAGACCCTAGGGAAAATTTAATTTCGAATGAAAAGTTGATGTAGGAAATATCGCATTTAAAGCAGATTACACGTAAGCGTATGAACTCAGCCACGGAAATTCAGCTAACCGGAAATTCAACATTTCCTCTTGAAGTTGTACGAATAACGAGAAAGAAAAATGGGTAGTGTAGTCGCTGACAGTGACCAGTGTCCCGAGAGTGTCTCGGGGAGGCATTAAGGACTCGCATCTGGACACAGAGCTGGTCGTTGAATTATTCGTGGGGAGGTCATTTATATAACCCGGTTTTCATTCCTACAATGAAACTAGCATTATCCTAAGTTTATATAAATAGAAAAATATATATCTCGCCACTTTAGTTTTAAACCAAAGCGACGAAAATATAATGAATTATTAATTTTTCTCGACCAAACACTGAACACCAATCGTTCGATGACTATCAACGAAAGTATTAAATTAACGCTCAAAATTTAATATTTTTCTAACATCTTTAACGACCAACTTTTGCGACCCTTTCGAAGATAGTTTTTTACTTGAATGGTGGCCACTATTCACATCCTCAGTTGATATATTTTTTTTGTGATAAAATTCATTTTTATTTAAATGGGGTATGATGAGAATTTCAAAAAAAAAGTTCACACCTTTCATACGGTTACGTAATATTTATCTGCGCTTGTATTAATGGTTAAAAAGTGATACAAGGACAAAATAGACGGCGAGTGAAAAATTGGTTAGTTGGCGGTAGAAATGTTTTGCAGTAAGAAGTTGCGATATTTTTTTTCTACATTTCACGTTTTATCGTATATGACCGCTGATTATTAATCAATCTATTCGGCTTATACCATATCTCACACGATTGACATATAGTTCTCCCACTATCTATGAAGTGTTACAAATTATATCTCGGTTTTTTATATGGATACATATATCTATATATATACCAAAGAGAAAAGTGGTTCGCCTGCTGTAACAGCAATAATAATATTTCTATTTTTATAAATATGTTGTTCATAATTTCAAAAAATATTTTCATTGTAATTCTTCACGAGACAAGCGAAAAGAACTATACTTTCTTTAAGGGTGGAAATAGGGTTAGGACAGCGTTTTCTCAATGATTTTCATGAATTTTTTTATAGTAAAAAAAATGAATATAATTTATTGAAACTTTGAGAATATTTTATACATATATTTAAGAATATATTATAAAAATTTTGAAGAATTTCCTTGAAAAACATTAGCGAAAATATTAGCGACCCCATAGTGCAGGTCACAATCAGACTCAGCATTTTGCGTACATTCTGGAAGCCGCAATTTTCATCTGAAATCAAACGAGGTTGAAATTTACTTTTATTATATGTCTCTCTTCTATATGAACCTAAATGCTATCAAAAAAATAGAAAATTGAATTTTTTACAGGGGTCAAAACAAAAAAGCACGATTTTTTGCCATTTTTTACAACTTTGTTTGCAAAAAAAAATTATTTCAAATAATGATAATATTCCGATTTTAGGTTCACATAGAGCGCAATACTATGAAGAAAGTGTAATGGTGCGACACATTTCCGTAATTGTAATGAGTAAGACTCGAGTTTACCCGGAATAATCCGACGAAAGTCCCGTTACTAGGGCTCGTGAGGCTCGCTGATCTATCGAGGCTTGCGAGCGGATACTCCTCATCGACCCACCGTAGAGATCAGAAGTAATTAGTAATCACGGCTCTCGAGACCGTGCAATAAACGGCGAGATATATCGATATCGACTAGTGCGACGTATATTTTTATTGGAGGATTATTCCAAACATCGCTTGTCAAGATTTCGCTAATTCGGACTACATCAGAGTCAGCCGCATAGTTCTAACGCACCAGGCCTTAACATCAGATATGCAGTGCGATGACATCGTGCGCCCGAATTAATCAAAAAGCTAAGTTTTGGATAATCTCGCTAAATAAAACCATTATTATTATAATCATATATGTATACACTTTTTGGCATATATTAATTATAGCATGATCTGCGGTGGGTAGCTTTTCTTTTATTTTTGATTGTATTGATTTGTTCATGAATAAGCGATGAGAGAGGAAACATTTTTTGTAACATAATATGAGCGATGAAGTGTATGTCGTTATGCCGGATCTGATATTAATAATAGTAGCGATTTTCTGTATTTTTCAAGTTCGAACAAATCTTATAAGTGAATATATTGTTTTTCCCATAACGAGCCTTCTGTTAATTACCACCCTTTTTATTTTGTACACCCAGAAATACGTTATGTTCGAAATAACCATATTTATCAAAACGCGTTCTGAAACGCCTTGAAGCGCAACTGGGATAAAGGTTTTATTTTCTCGTAAACAATTCAGTCTATATTACAAATCATATCCAAAATAAAAATATTAAAATAGTTTTGTTACAAAAGTAACTGCCAATTTTCAAAACGATTGGTTGAAAACTTTTTAAACTAGCGTGTACGCAAGTTAAAAAAAAGTCGTTTTCAGAAAAACGCGTTTGCAACACGTGGCGCGCTCGGGGCCTGAAGGAGAGGTACTTACTTCAATGGCTTATAAGAATAGAACGAGTCGAAACTTTCATTTAAAATTTTGGGAACATATTTTTCGATAGTTTTACTAACAATTTATGGAATAAAAAAAAATCGATTTTTTGCACCGTCTAACCCTATTTCCCGCCTTAATGCTCGCATCACATATAGTGTTTAATAACAAAAGTGTTGGCAAAATTAAAAAAAAAATTAAATGAGAAATAATCGTAGCAATCGTTCAAGGTTGTAGTACTGTGTGATACAATTAACTCCACATCGACGGCTCAAAAATTGGGATATATCTGGGTATAAAATGCAGTAAATATTTAAAAAATTTACATCCGTATCTTAGAAATTACCGATGACATGACGATAATGAGGTTGCACACTTGTCAAGTATCCGACCACAGTATTCCACCTGTATTGCAAAATCGCAAAACGTTGTCGGACTCTTTTCATGCTCCAATTAGCAGTGTGCATCGTAGAATCATGTGTCAAGAATATTCAGCTGAACAATTATATCCGTAATCATAAAAAATTGTTTTAGCGCCATAGCAAAAGAGTATCGGTTGGTATAAATACCGCGGAATCATCAGTACTGATGTGGGTAATTCAAGAGTCCTGACGCATAACCGCATAGTTCTGTGAGTATTACGACGTGTAATTACGAGGAAAAGTTGACAAAACCGTATTGCGTCATGTAGATTAATTTAAAAAAGAACTACACATACGATCGAATTATTTGTATCTACATAATATGACGAACCAATATTACCTTTTAAATGTAATAATTAAATGTTTCGATCATGTATCGAACATATCGATGCTTGATGGGATTTTATTTCAAGGACTGACTCCACCAATTTTACACCGGTTAATATTTGTTACAGATTCAGTTAAAACCGAATTAACCGGGCAAAACATATAAAAACAAAATTTTCAACATGTCGAAATTTCTGATGCTTTTGCTGTCAGCCTTAATTGGTTTATTCCTCGTTATTGCCGCTCCTTCTGAACAAGTTTGCTGCACCAAAGAGGGTGGGAAAGTCAGTACCCTTTACTCTCGTTTATCCGAAACACGTGAATGATGTATCGAATTTTTGTTATTTAAATACTAATTATTATTACAGCGATTAATGATAATTATAATGATTTTCAGTGTTACGTGGATTCTTCAAAATGTTGTTCCAAGTTGACTTGCTTACCTTACACAGGCAGATGCGCCCAGTCGGGTCAATTGCCATATGTACTATAGCCTGAATCACCAAACTCCTAGGAGCTATGAAGTTCACCCCCTACACAATTTTTTACTACGCTTCTCGAAAATTCAATGACGATATTCGTTAAATTGTCGATCTGTAACTTATCATTGAATATTAATATTATTTATGTGTAGAAAGTAATGAAGACTTGATTCGTAAATTGTTCCATCGTGTTAATTTCTCTGCAAAAAGAACATCGACTTATTGCACGTATCCAGAACAGAGTTGAGTGCCATTCGAGTGAGAAACCATTTGAAATAAATACGAATTGATGTAAAGAAACTGTGAAGATTCCAAATTATAAAAAAAAACAGTTTTCTAAAAATCAAAATCATTAATCTTTTTTTATTCTCCATCAAGTCCTGTTGAATGTTATTTTATTTGAATGGAGTCCATATTTCCTTCAGAGACGCAATAATTGGACTTTGGTGTAAGTGAAATGGCTGTCAGTGACCGTGGTGGTGTCCAAAGCGTAATCTACGAGGATGACCGCCAAAAGGGTGAGACCGTTGTACCCGTTTGGAAGTTCAAAAGTTCACGTGAAAAACAACCTCAGGAAATTGCTTAGGAAATGGCGAGTGGACGTTGGTTCTCGGGACCCTCTTCCCGTTCACCATTCATATTCTTTCCCTCGTTACTTTTCCCGACAGATAATATATATTGCGTGGTACTTCTTCAAAAGTACACAAAGAGCACCCGTGCGGTGAAGTAGGTTTTAATAAGGGAGAATTAGCACGTGGCAAAAGCGCCGACGATCGAGTCACTAGACATTATTTTTATTACATATCGATCTCTCGATCGTCAGTGAAAAAAAAACCCAAATAATGCATTTATATTTTGTATCAATAAAAATAATTCGAATCAATTCATTTGTTTTCTTTAAATATCGAAATCAATTTAATTCGAGTCAAATGAATTTTGTTCAAAGCGTCTACATGGATTTTTCTTTCACAACTGTACATAATCGAAATGCAGGGTGTAAACCAAGAAAATTGATGTGTTCTTTTCAAACTGATTGTATTGAGCCCAGAGTCGATGTTGTGTATTTATAAATAAATATTAGTTTGAATAAAGCACCGAAATTGATTAATCGAAAAAGTAATTTTGTCTGGCAAGAAGAGAGCTTTCTCCCGGGTGTAAACTTTTGCCATTATTCCGTTTATTCTGGGTTTCGCAATAGCAAGTAGTTATGTAAATCATGAGTATCCAGGATCGAGTGCTGTTTCGGAGAGGAAATAAAAGTATGTAAAGCAGAGCGATGAACTTACGTTTCACAAAGTTGCGATCGCAAAAGACAATGCTCATTTCAACGTAAGACAGTAAAGACACCACGTTACACGGTGGTAAAATAAAATAACTGTATACAGGAAAGGAAAAGAAAAAAAAAATATATATATTATATAGTTGTATCTTATACTTTCGTCGTAAGTTCTCGATTTCTTTTATCGCTGATAAAAATCTTTATTATCGCGAAACACTCGTGAATGAAATCCGCACCGTCAAGATTTTCATCGTTCTTCACCTTTTTCCCCTCTCTCGATCTCAACAGTAATTTTTATTCTTATTTTATTCTCTCGGCATTTGATTCGAACGAAGTACACTGACAATTGGCCACCAGTGTGTTCATCGAGAAACGAAGAAAAAGATATTTGTTTTCTCATCGCAGTCAGCGAGAGTTATTTTCACGGGGATGTTTAAGGAGCGAACGAGGGTGTGAAGATCCGTGAAAATGTTATATCGCGCTATGGATATACCAAGAGTGTTAAGAGAATAGCGGAGAAAATGCGTACGAGAATACTAGCAATTTACAGTAAAGGAAAAAACTGTAAAAGCGTGAAGGGCATGTAAGCGACGTGCAATAAACACTAGTCATATATATATATATATATATATATATATATATATATACATATACACGGGCGTTTGTCTTGCTTAGAGGCGTTTTTAAACAACAGAAAGTCAGCGAGGGTGAAAAGGGTGAAGGTGCAAGGTGAAAAACGAAAAAAAAGAGGAGGTCGGGCGCGTTTGAGAATACGAAAGGGTATATAAACGGCAAAATGCTAACACAGTAGAGTACATCCGGTAAAATAATCCCGAGGTAAAGCGAAACTTTATATCCTGCTCTTCTCGCACCTCGGTCTAATTCTTCTACTTCTTATTTTCGCACTCTCTTTTTTTTATGTTTCTTATATGCTCTACGCGTGGTTGTATAATTCATATATGTACGTGTGTATAAAAAGAATCCTCGCGGAGCATCTAAGCGCGTGAGCAAAGGTGGGGGTGGAGGAGGTTAAGAAGAAAAAGTAGCAAAAGTAAAAGATCGTAAAAGTGTAATATGCCACACCCGAGAACGATGATTTTAGCCCGGTAATACATACGTACATGGGTGTGTGTTCACCCGAGTATAGCGCGGAGATAAGTTTTAACCACACGTGCACACATTCCATTATCCATGCACGCTCACGATCTTATATATCATATCAGATCTTGAAAAGTTTGATCACACGTAAATCAAGAAAATCAACAGCAGATTACGAACGTTTCATGAGAATAAATACTGGAGAGTCGACGGTGGAGAAACCAGTCGTCGTTCAACTACCGAGTTTATCGCAGCAACATAGTAGTAGATACTCCGGGATTGTCGCTTATCGTCCGGTGAGTACAAATATATGGCATAATCCGTTGCCAAACCGCCCGTTTTTTTCTGGTTCTTACGGGTTTTGAATTTCATTGCTGATTTTTTAATAGATTGTTTAAAATTTTGCATTTTTCTCTTTCGATTGTTATTTCAAATAGTTTGCATAACTTTTGATTGCTACAGCGAATATTGTAAGATGAAAAATAATCGACCACAGTGAAGTCATAAAGAACAATAATAATGAAGAAAAGTTATTAATAAGGTAGCAAAAAATATGTAGTTTACCCCATTTAGAGTAACTTTTTTTTTCTTATATCTTACTACTATAATAAAGGAAGAGAATTTGTTTGTTTGTTCGACCGTTTATTCGAACGCGCTAATCTCAGGAAATACTAATCCGATTTGGAAAATTCTTTTTGCATTAGATAGCCTGTTTATTCAGGAAGGCTCCAGGCCATATAACTTTATGATATGACCCTGATCTTACTATCTTACTACTATATCTATACTATACTATTAGGAAGGCGATCATTTTGTTTGTTTGAACGCGATAATTTCAGGAAATACTTATCCGATTTGAAAAATTCTTTTCGCATTGGATAGCCCATTTATTCAGAAAGGCTTTACGCTATAGAACTTTATATTATGATCGTAAGTAGCGGGGGCAGCGTGTTGAATCGGGGGACAGGAAATTTACCTCGGGTGAAACCGCGAGGCACAGCTCGAATAATAATACAACGGCTAATATTGTTGAATATCTGCATTTTTGTCATAATTTTATCTCAATTTCTCAATTAACAGTATTTAGTATATTTTGAATGTTATATTGATAAAATTTGTTATCGTCAATAATTTTGACACCTCGCAAGTATAAAATAGAGGCTCCTCATAAAAACACGTCAAAAATTTACAAATTTCTCTTAATTTCCATTGGCTTCAACTTTTGAACGACACTGTACACGCTAATAAATATTACGTGCTTAAACATCGGCTTTGGATTCCAATTATTCTTTCAGATTATTTACGGAAAAAACAAAATCACTAACTCAATCATGACGAAGCTTCTGATGCTCGTTCTCGTCGCCTTAATAGCTGTGTCTCTTTTCATCGCGATACCCGCTGGTGCCGTGGACGTTTCCTCGTGCAAAAATCTCCACGAAAAAGTCAGTATAGACATTATCTAGTATTTACGGGATTCAACATACATTAAGGGGGGAAATAGGGTTAGGTCAGCGTTTTCTCAATGATTTTCATGAATTTTTTTATAGTATAGAAAATGAATATCATTTATTGAAACTTTAAGAATATTTTATACATATATTTAAGTATATACTATAAAATTTTTGAAGAATTTCCTTGAAAAATACCGACGATATTAGCGACCCCATATTGCAGGTCACAATCAGACTCAGCATTTTGCGTACATTCTGGAAGCCGCAATTTTCATCTGAAATCAAACGAGGTTGGAATTTACTTTTATTATATGTCTCTCTTCTATATGAACCCAAATGCTATCAAAAAAATAGAAAATTGAATTTTTTACAGGAGTCAAAACAAAAAAGCATGATGTTTTGCCATTTTTTACAACTTTATTTGCAAAACATAAATTAGTTTAAATAATGATAATATTCCGATTTTAGGTTCATATAGAGCGCAATACTATGAAGAAGGTATCTGTCAATTTTCAAAACGATTGATTGAAAAAAAGTCGTTTTCAGAAAAACGCGTTTGAAAAAATAGCAAAATGCTGAGTCTGATTGTGACCTGCAATATGGAGTCGCTAATATCGTCGGTGTTTGTCAAGGAAATTCTTCAAAAATTTTATAGTATATACTCAAATATATGTATAAAATATTCTCAAAGTTTCAATAAATTATATTCATTTTTTATACTATAAAAAAATTCATGAAAATCATTGAGAAAACGCTGTCCTAACCCTATTTCTTCCCTTAATGGCTTATAACAATAGAACGAGTCGGAATTTTTATTTAAAATTTTGGGAACATATTTTTCAATAGTTTTACTAACAATTTATGAAATAAAAAAAAATCGATTTTTTGAACCGTCTAACCCTATTTCCTCCCTTAAACACGAAAAGCTTTCATCTCATCGATTACATTTTCATTCATATATTTTGTCTGATTCAATTTTTTCTTTCGCACAGTGCTATTCCCCCGACGCATGCTGCCCACCATTCAGATGTCTTTTTTACCGTAAAAAATGTGTGACGTAAAGAAAAATCGACGTAAGAACCTGGTACTTGGATCGATCCAACGACCAATCCGAAGATAAATATACGTAACAACGATCAATTCGTAATTTCTGCATCGATATGGCGCAGATGTCAAAAAAACATCTGTCATTATATGGAAACTATTGTTGTAAAAAAAATATATACTTATTCAAATGATTGATGTAAAAATTATTGAATAACCTTATATAACTCTTAATTCAATGGTGTCAACTATTACTTCTGCATATCTATACTATCTTTTTTATTCGACCTACTATCTTTTTTATTTCCGCTCTTCACACGATTTCCCAATATTTAGGTTCTTCAAACTTAATTGCGAGACTACATATTAATCCCGTCATTATCAATTCATTGTCGAATAAAAGTCCTGTCTCGCAGTGAGTTTTTTTCCATTCTCCGAATGTCATCGTCCTTTGTTTTTTCCGTATTACGTTATATACGTTTTTCAGAATTATTACACAACGGAGTATCTCCAAAATTACCCAGAGAACATCGCGTATATGCAGCATTCTTCCTCCGCCACTTTTCATCCCCCACATCATCCATGAAAGCTCGTGGTACTTTTACGACGATCTTATTTGCGACCTCGTTCTTCTCTCTCGACTTTATTTTTATTTTACAGTCCAGTCGTCTCGTTCTTTGACGCAGATTTGATTCAACTTGAGAGCAACCCATCCTGCGTACCACTTCTATACTCTTGACTATACACATGATATACCTATACACGTATATATAACCTTCGCGTCCCATTTTTTATGACCCAGCACGATGAAATGACCTTATACTATGAAACCACAAAGTATCCCCAGCTCAACGTATACTGCACGTCTCGGTCGGGTCGCGGTGGCGGCGCCGGCGGGGGGGGGGGGGGGGGAATCCTATAGAGATCGTTTTCCATTTTCTTGCATCTGCCTTATTTTTATTCCTCTGCAACTTCCCGATAAAAGCGTATGTGGCAACGATAACGTTTAGCGAAGCCGAGTAACGAAGAAAACGTAAAAATCCTCGTTGCGTTTGTGAATAGATGTCGTCACCATTCAAATATACAGTTCCAAATGAATTTTCGAGAAAAACTTTATGAATAATCATTCTAATAAAATGAACTATTATTCTAAAAAAAATAAAGATTCAATATATGTTGAATTCATACAAGACATTTTGTTACTTTTAACAATAATTAGTCGTAATTATTATGCCATAGAATCATGTTTTTTTTTTATTGGACAAGTGCTCCTATGCTTGTGAAATCATTTTTCTTTCATGAAGGCATTTAACAAGATTTTTCGCCTCGCGTAATCTTGAGAAAGGGAGAGTCACCAGAAGTGGCGATTGGATTGTCTTCGTAAAACAATGTCTCGCCAAGATCTTGGTGGTTATACACGTTTAGCTAATTCTCGTATAGTCTCTATGCAGTGTACATATACATATGTAACTGAGTGGCTCCCAGAAGCATCCCATCGTTTCGACGATGCTGGTCAGCCTCGTATATACCCTTATGCGTTATAAATCAGTCCGCCGCCGAGGATCCAATTATCAAATTGTCCGGCCTAGGAGAGAGTGGATATCTCCTACGCGGGTTTTCCCGACGATAACAATGTACAAAACGAGCAATAGATTTCGTATACGAGGGAGCAAAACCTTATACAAGACAGGCAGAAGCGACAAACGGAGCTTCAAAGATTTATCACGCTGTGCCAGGGAATTTCGTAAGAGTGGTATATTCCCGTGTTGTCTTTGTAAAGCAACAACACGCGGAAAAAAACATTCAAAACTATGTAACGAAAAAATAAATATTCGAGAGTTTTTCTAATATTGAATATCAATAATAATAATAATGCGTAATAAAGGGAATAATAATGTTAATGATTAATACTATTGATATTCTATTTAAAAAATTATTTCGTAATTATTTTGTTGTAGGATTATATTTGAAAAAATGATGCCGAGAAAAATAATAATACAGAAAAAATGTATCAACTCAAGAATTAAGAATAAGAAATTGTTGCACGCGCAACAAGTTGTTAATTCGTGAATTAAGGATGTACGAATTACTGCACAGCATTTATGATAATTTCTAAACGTCGTACCACGCGATATAGAATTAAGGGTGTGCGTGAGCCGGAAAAGGGCCTTTTGCACGGGGTCTTTGTAACGGAAGTTCGTGCGGAAGTTGCTCGGAACTGCTCGCGATATAAGAGTTCTGATAATGTCGAAAAAATATGTATGCCGAAGACTTAGTCGACTGATGTCGTAATCGGCTCAATTTGAATTTAACATATACCGTCACATCGATCATTGATTCGATTAGAATCACTTCCGTTCTATATTTCTCAACACGTATAGAAAAGATAACATTTCGAAAACTTCCACGTAAGTTTCGAGACAGCCGATTATTAATCAGTTAGTTCGTTGCGTCAGGCACTTGACGAACATTGTTAAGATTCATTATCACAGATAGAACTCTCGATATATACCACGACGCCATAGCGTGGTTTCTTTGAAGATCGTTGAAAGTGAAAAGCCCGTAGTCCACATCGTTTCACATTGGTAAATGACGTCGTGCACTCCGTTCTGATTTTAAGCAGTCGATATTACAATCGAGATCGTCGTGTGTGACTCATACTATATGTGACCGTGTACAAAGCGGCCCTGATGTGTAACTATCTATATAAGCTCCGGGTACGCGCGTTACAGTCTAATCTCTCAAACGGTACGATACACATGGCGGATAGTGCGTACGATAAAAAAAAATATTCTATTAGAAAAAAAGTAATCACAATTAAGAATGACACACCGAAGATTTGATGGCCAGATAACAATTTTCGTTCAGATAAACATATTATATTTTCTGATTTATCAGTGGCATGATTGTTTCAAATAGATGAAAGTGAAAAGTCTTCCAACCTTGGGACCATGTTTCTAGAAATAATCGGGAATAAATGACCTGCTGAACAGCGTATTAGGTTAGTGGGATTTAACTGTATCACTTATTTCTCGAATTCTTTGGGTTCTCTTTACACGTGAGCAACACCGATGTTTCATCAAAAGAATTGCGCACCTGGTTGTCATTCGAGTATTTTATCTTTTACCAGAAAAACAGAATAGGTGACGAACAACGTGAATTTATCGCACAACTTTTTTTTTCTCTAGTCACTTCTTGGGTACATGTAAACAAGACTATAAATCCATCCGGAGATATTATAGGTCAGACGTGATTCGACTCGGAAAAGTAATAATATTGTTATTTTTTAATAACTTGACGGCAAACCCGCTTCCGCGTCTTTTTGACAATATCGACTTACGTGCACTCACGGTGTCGATAATTAATTCAGCGATTTGATCCCGACAAATTTAATGCGCATTATATGGAAAATTGATTTTTTTTTAGTTTAAAGGGGGAAATAGGGTTAGACGGTTCAAAAAATCGATTTTTTTTAAATCTCATAAATTGTTAGTAAAACTATTGAAAAATATGTTCCCAAAATTTTCAATGAAAATTCCGACTCGTTCTATTGTTATAAGCCCTTAAAGTGAGTAGCTCTCCTTCATGCCCCGAGCACGCCACGTGTTTCAAACGCGTTTTTCTGAAAACGACTTTATTTTAACTTGCGAACACGCTAGTTTGAAAAGTTTTCAACCAATCGTTTTGAAAATTGGCAGTTACTTTCTTCATAGTATTGCGCTCTCTATGAACCCAAAATCGGAATATTATCATTATTTAAAATAATTTTTTTTTTGCAAATAAAGTTGTAAAAAATAGCAAAAAATCATGCTTTTTTGTTTCGACCCCTGTAAAAAATTCAATTTTCTATTTTTTTGATAGGATTTAGGTTCGTAGAGAAGAGAGACATATAATAAAAGTAAATTCCAACCTCGTTTGATTTCAGATGAAAATTGCGGCTTCCAGAATGTACGCAAAATGCTGAGTCTTTTTTATTTTGCAGTATATACTTAAATTTTATAGTATATTGTATATAGTATATAGTATATAGTATATACCAATTTTATAGGATATACTTAAATATATGTATAAAATATTCTCAAAGTTTCAATAAATTATATTCATTTTATATACTATAAAAAAATTCATGAAAATCATTGAGAAAACGCTGTCCTAACCCTATTTCCCCCCTTAAAAGAAACATGACTGTCATTTTGTTCTAAGGAAAAATATATTCTTCAAAAGTATACATTTTGTAAATAGATCTTACGATTTAAAAAATAATGGATATTGACCAATTTGGGATTTTGCGAATTGAGCGTTATTTAAATGAATATATTCCCTGTTCATTGAAACTTCACAAATCATTTCGTGAAAAAGTGGCTGATTCCTGATTTATGGCCAATGACTGTGGTGCCACTTTGTGATCTTCGTGTAATCGCAAAAAAGTCTTGTACTCTGTGGGAGATAACCCCGCGAGCTTCTGTCAACATTCATCACGAGCTATTATAAGAACGATAGGACTGGATTTTTCAGCGAATTCTGTGTACGATGGGAATTCCGTCTTATCGGCAGCACTTTCCTAGGACTGGTGATGGAGAGGAATGTTTTTTGTTGTTTCGTAAAAAATTGTTGTATTCATTGGATTTAAGACGCGATGTGACAGGTCACCGTAACTCCACAATTTATCCTGACGAAATTATTCCCTGAGATCGTTAACATTTAGAAAAAAATAAGCCATTAGAATATCAATTAGCTTTGCAAAATCGATTGGCTATTGTCCTGTATGTCAGCTCTGAAAAGTATTTGGCCGCAAATTTCAGCTATAAATCTCTGTCGCACTCTTGTATCACACTCGGTACACCTTTCATATCGTCTTAAGGGGGGAAATAGGGTTAGGACAGCGTTTTCACAATGATTTTCATGAATTTTTGTATAGTATAAAAAATGAATATAATTTATTGAAACTTTGAGATTATTTTATACATATATTCAAGTATATACTATAAAATTTTTGAAGAGTTTCCTTGAAAAACACCGAAAATATTAGCGATCCCATATTGCAGGTCACAATCAGACTCAGCATTTTGCGTACATTCTGGAAGCCGCAATTTTCATCTGAAATCAAACGAGGTTGGAATTTACTTTCATTATATGTCTTTCTTCTATATGAACCTAAATGCTATCAAAAAAATAGAAAATTGAATTTTTCACACGGGTCAAAACAAAAAAGCATGATTTTGTGCCATTTTTTACAACTTTATTTGCAAAAAAAAAATTATTTTAAATAATGATATTATTCCGATTCTAGGTTCGCATAGAGCGCAATACTATGAAGAAAGTAACTGCCAATTTTCAAAACGATTGGTTGAAAACTTTATAAACTAGCGCGTACGCAAGTTCAAAAAAAGTCGTTTTCAGAAAAACGCGTTTGAAAAAATAGTACCGCTCGGTTATACGCGCGGCGCGCTCGGGGCCTGAAGGGTGCTACTCACTTTAATGGCTTATAACAATAGAACGAATCGGAATTTTCATTTAACATTTTGGGAACATATTTTTCAATAGTTTTACTAACAATTTATGAAATTTAAAAAAAATCGATTTTTTGAAGCGTCTAACCCTATTCCCCCCTTAAGGGTGAACACCACTGTGACCCCCTGTTTATTTTCACATTTTTCAAGAATTTTTTTTTGTGAGAAAAAAAACAGATATTCGAAAAATTTTGTTGGGTTTTGTTCCTTGTTTATCAATGTATCAAAACACATTTTTTTCGCATTTTTCACGCCGCATGGTGGCGCTGGGGAAGCTCTCGCGTCAGGTGCTGCCATCTCCGCGGCACGCAGCAGAACTCTCTTCAACGTCAATCTGAAAAAAAATACCGAGTGTTTTCGTTAATAATATGATATTTTGAAGAGAAGTACATAGGGATTTGGAAAAATATTGTTTTAAAAAAAATTGGCACGCATTTGAAATTAAAGTTAATTTCAAAGGCGTGCCTATTTTTTTTTAAACAATATTTTTCCAAATCCCTATGTACTTCTCTTCAAAATATCATATTATTAACGAAAACACTCGGTATTTTTTTTTCAGATTGACGTTGAAGAGAGTTCTGCTGCGTGCCGCGGAGATGACAGCACCTGACGCGAGAGATTCCCCAGCGCCACCATGCGGCGTGAAAAATGTGAAAAAAATGTTTTTTGATACATTAATAAACAAGGAACAAAACCCAAAAAAAATTTTCGAATATCACTTTTTTTTCCCACAAAAAAAAATTCTTGAAAAATTTAAAAAAAAACAGGGGGTCACAGTGGTGTTCACCCTTAACTCCAGTATAAAAAAAATGTACACAGCTGTGCTGTTGATGAAGGAAAATTTTGTCGGCAGTTGTGTCCCGAGAAAAACGTTAATACGAACAAGCGTTTAATTTTGTTTTCAATGAATCACCATTACCGCAGGACGACGAATAAAATGCAATTGGACCTGTGGATATGTATGTACGAATATCTTTTTATATAATGAAAATGTCTCGGCGCCGCCGTTTGCGACAATTTTTACAGAATTTTTGGACCACGTTTCGGGCCTTTGGGGCACTCATCAGGAACTTTTAAAATCTTCGAAATGAGTTCTGGGGATTTTTGGAGAATTTCAGGAATTCCTATAAGAAGTTTCGAATATTTTCAGGTCTTTCGGAATCGGTAATAGTGTCTGGATTTTGTAAACGTTATGGAGGAAGGGATGCAAAGAGGAGAATAAATATTCACCTCTGGAGGGTTCGCGTTTCTTGGAGAAATGTTAAACTTCTTTCAAGACAGAATGCAGTAATAGCGCTAAATTTTTAATGAAATAGGGGGTCAAAAAACGAGATGTTTAGGTCAATAAAATGTCCACCCTACGTTGAGTCATACGCTTTTAGTGGCTGTAGCAGAATACTCAGAGAATTTCAAGAGTCAAAAATTTCAATTCGGAATGATTTGATCTGTCCTGAAATTCAGTTGCCCTTGATTTTGTCCCACTTTTCGACAGTTGTATACCATTTATAGAATAATTATTCGATATGTCGCGATGTCGTTCGAATATCGACTCAGGAATATGACTTGAAAACAAAAAAAATGTCGTATCGGCCATGCATACGATGCACGTATATATCGTTTTAGCGAACTCATAGGAGACTGTCGGCACATCGGAAAATATCAATCGAAACCAATTCGAGCGAGCGGTTTCGGAACGTGCTGCGAATGATGCCGCGATCGATATATAGTAATACGAATACTGTAGAATAGCTTTTGGTTATCGCTAGGCCTCTCTTGTACTGTAGATTTACATCGTGGCTATTTTCAAGCGTTACCCCGTTCTCCAGTTGATTACGTTTGCGGTGATGGCAATTATAGTTTTCTCTCCCAAAATCAGTAACAACATTCGAGATATCGAACACTCAAAATTTGATTAAGCCTTCTCTAACGATGTTCGGTTTCGAATACACGTTCGGCACAGCAGTTCGCTTCGAAAAAATATCAAATATGCTAAAAATTTCGTATTTCGCGTTACGGATCGAAATATATAAAATTCTACTTGTACTGGATTATTGCAACTATAATAAAGTCAGGAGACCGAAAAAAGCGATTTTTGAAGAATCGTTCCTGGAAAGACATTTTACTTCATTAAGGTAAAAATGTATATACATATTATAGTAACTTTTAACTTTATTTTCATATTTTTCATTTCTACAAATGATGGTTTTTAAAGCTGCTACGAGGTCTGTTAAAAAAGTATCACGAATTTTGAATTTCCGCGGGCTACGTATATTCGATTTTCGATTTTTTTGTGGCGTTAGGTTGGTACTCATGTCCCTCACTTATGCTGAAAAAATCGGCCATTTTGAATGTTTAGTTAATTGTTGACAGCTGTTTTGGTTATACGCGTTTTGGCTTGTCTTCGATTTTTGCCTATTCCAAAAAAGCAGCTTCCATTGCGATGATTGAGCTTTGGTTTCCACGTCATAACCATAAACCCATGATTCGTCACCAGTTATGACGCTCTGGAGCAAATTTGGGTCGTCGCGGACCGAGTCCAACAGCTCCTGGACTCGGCACTGTTTTTCTTCGAAATTGAGCAATTTTGGCACGAATTTCGCAGTGACCTGTCTCATGCCCAAATCATTGGTAAAAATCGAAAAGCACGAGCCAATCGATCTGTTTAGTTCCTCAGCAACTTCTCTAACGGTGATTCGACGATTGGCCAATATTATTTTCTTCACGTCATCAATGTTTTCGTCTGTTCTTGATGTGCTCGGGCGTCCGGAACGCATTTCGTTATTCGCATCTTCTCGGTCCTCTGAGAACATTTTGTACAACCGATAAACGTTGCTTTGGTCCAAGGTAGCTTCACCATATGCTACAGTCAACATTCGGAATGCGTCGGTGCACTTAATTTTGTTTTTCACACAAAATTTGATACAGATTCTTTGATCCATTTTTTGGAATAGGCAAAAATCGAAGACAAGCCAAAACACGTCTAACCAAAACAGCTGTCAACAATTAACTAAACATTCAAAATGGCCGATATTTTCAGCATAAGTGAGGGATACGAGTACTAACCTAACGCCACAAATAAATCGAAAATCGAATATACGTAGTCCGCGGAAATTCAAAATTCGCGATACTTTTTTAACAGACCTCGTATAGCCGATCTACGGGTGCTCCTCCAAAAAAAGGCGTTTTCCGCTGAGCACATTATCTCTGGATTGGATCATGCAAAATGAAAAAACAAAAAAGATTTCGTTAATATAAGGTAGTGTCTAGTATTTAATTAAAGGAATAAGCAAAATATTAGTTTTTAACAAAATGACGGCTTTGAAAAAAAATTTCGCTTGTCGATAAAAATCTTGGCGTTAAGTTGTTAATAAAACGGAAAATATTTATCGGCGAGAAAAAACCATCCATTAATCACTAAAAAATATATTCATAAAGCTTGTGTAAAAATTTGAGACTGATCGGTGTTGCCGTTTCCGAGGAATCTTGCTCACCGACTTTAAAAACACAGTTTTGAGAAAAACGCATTCAAACTTTCAAAATCATGCTCAGACGCTCCGAGACGTTTTTACAAATACGCGTGTAACTTCGAGAATATTTGTCGGATTGACATGAAATTTTCTGCGTATAAACTTAAATATATGTACATTACGAGAATGAAATTAAATTTTTATTTTTTTTTCAAAATCCTGATTGTGTATCCCTGTCAATCAAATTAGGATTTTAAAAGGGAGGTTGAGGAATCTTAAATATATGAAAAGTCTGAAATAATTTACGTGGACTTGGAAAAATTAGCGACTTCCTTCCATAATAAAATAAAAAGGTTACTGACGTTTCGTTACAAAAAGATTGCGAAAACTCGTTTATGAATAACTTTATGACATTACAATAATGAAAAATCAATATTACTCGCATCTTTAATATATTTAATTTTTTTTCGTTCAGATTCTCGCATTGCGGTCTCGTAAAACTTTTAGTTGATGTTGTACACTCGTGATGTATCCTTAATATAACCGTATCATATAAACATTTTATCTTCAATAAACGCTGTCTCGGTTTAATTGTGTCTCTTCTTTGCCACTTCTCCATTCAATCAACATTTGTCAAATTTTTCTCAATCCACTCACGTCCCGAGTGATTGTTTGAAAAAAAAACAACAAACAAATAAGTTTGAAGACCAAGCCTAGTGAGTCGTATGTTGTAATTCATCAAGGTCTCGACCGTGGTTTCATGGAATTCGTGAGAAACCTTCACGATCTCTGTATATACTTTCAAACCATTACACAACGGGCTACGATGTTTTTAATCCGATTTATATGCATTTTAAAAAACAAACAATATTACAATGTTCTCCTCGCAATTACAAGTTGTCAACGAATTTAATTAATCCTTTTTTTGCCGTAGTTAAGTAGCTGTGTGAATGAATGAGCCTTTACATATGCTGGCTGAACACGCGTCATGATATAACGTTGTCGGCATCTCCCGCACTCGCGCAAACGAATACTCAGAATTTTATGTTGTTGTGTGCAAGTGAGTGAGAATATAAACGACCAAATACTCACAACTGGTTGTATAAATGCCTGTGTTACGTTGCTGAACAAGTCAGTCGTGGTCAAACTACCGTGGAGATCAAGCCAGAGAGAAGAAATTGTGTCACGCCATAATCGCACATACTCCGTTTAGTGAGTATATATACACAAGTATTAATACTAACAGATAAGCGGACCTTAATGAGATATTCACTCACATTAGACTATTTAACCAGAGATGGTCGTCAATTCGATTTAAAAAAGAAACAATAACATACAAAATGTTTTAACGACAGTTCCGATTTAAGAATTTTGATTGGAATATTAAAATTGTTATTTTATTTTTGAATAATTGAGAGAAATTTCCACGAAAGATCCTATTTTAATGAACTTCGATATTTAAAAAATGATTTATCAATGTGTTAGATTATTGATGGTTTTTCATAGGAGTTAATTTCATTTAGTTCTCCGATATGTGTGAGTATGTGTGTGTATGTTTTTTTTTTCATTGGCGTTTCGACTCGGTTATTCGGATCGTGTGAACAAGTGAGCGGTGATTTGACATTAACAGAAGTATAAAATGATATCTTATTAGCTTTCTTTTTTAATTGCTCGATGTGAAGACACCGCCGCGTCTCTTTTGAAACAGACGCAGGCTACGAGTGCGATCGCGCTTCCATGTCCGCACACTTTGAAAGAGTAATTATAAGGCGCGGACTTTTTCACATATCGCGACCTCGACAGTCTGAATTCCAATGGCACTTGTCGGTATTATTATTGCGCTCACGCGGACGATTCATACACAGATTGTGGCATCGTTCGAACATACGATTTTCGAGACGCTAAGTAACATGCAAATAGTTGTCACGACTCATTTTTTTTCTCCGTACACGGCTTGGAATTGGGAGAAAATACATGTGCGAAATTATCGTATTTACGTTAAACAAAATTTTTGCACGAATTAAACTTGTGTAATTTTTAACACTTCGAGGTGATTTTTTAATGGTTGCCGTATGAAAGGGGTCTGTCTAATTGAAGCGACAAAATGATGGAACATAATTTGAATATTATTATTGTAGAATATCTAAACAAATGAACCAACTTTTTCATTTTTTAAAATCCTAAATTTTTCATCGTTCAAGTTCTTTTAAATAAACTGTGCGAGTCATACTCGTGATAAGTGGCACGAAAGAAAACATAGTTCTGTAGTGTGCGTTTAAAAAAATGTATCATCATCTATTGCATGAAGTTGTTATCTCTACGTACAGAGGATACTCCAAACTTCGGGTAGATGTAGTTCTGAACCCCCATCATAAGTTACGAATTTCGAACATACATAACCCCAAAGTTGACCAATTATTTTTAACCTCTAACTTATAATTTTTCCGTTCTATAGAGTGAATATTGAACTCTTACTATTCTGTTTACTTTTTTCAGTTAATTCTCAGTGAAAAGGAATTAGAGAAGCACCAATATGTCGAAGGTTCTACTGTTTGTTCTTGTTGCTTTGATGAGCGTCTCCCTGATCGCAGCTGCGACCAATCCGACGTGCGGTAGACACGGTGACCCAGTCAGTATTTTTTTTAAACTATTTAACGTTATCTCCTCGGTCGTTTTACCCCATTGGGAAAAAGTAGTTACGAACGAGTGAACGTCTGAATAAAATCAAGACATCCGTAAAAACGGATTTATTCGAACGGATTATCTTCGATCAATGAATGTGATCGAAGAAAAACCTGTTGGATCGATTTGGTCAAACATGACACTAGTCAAGTCTTTTTCATTTAACTCATTATTGACATTAGCGTTTATTTTTAAAGGAAATATATACCATTTTAAAAAATTTATCGATTTTCAATTTTAATCAAACGTGGAAAACTCGTAACGGTTCGATGACACGTGTATATCTGCATGAAATTAACAAAAAATATAATTCATCATCATTAACGTGACGATCTATAATTCGGAAACTTCCACATTTTAATGACCATATATCCCAGTAATACGACTAACTTCGTAGCATATAAATAAACATTTGCTCAAAACTTCATTGAATCATATTAATTACATATCCCCACGAGAAACTCGATTTTTCATTTGTCCTAATCCCTAAATTCTATCATTAAGAATATTTCACGTCCTTAATAGCCGAACCTCAAGTTATATTTTCCGAAAATTTTGAAACAGTTTTGAATTATCCTGATGATACGTTTCAATATTGAGATAAGAGTGTGAAAAAAAATTGTGAACATCGAAGCGATTGACAATTGTATTGTATAGAAAAAAGTTTTGCTTTAATTTCAATGAGAAATTATTTGTAATTGCTTTATTAATATTGTTTTTACTATTATCATTGCTGGAAATCAACTTTCTTGGGTTCTTCGACATGGTTTTTTCCAGAATTTCATTCAATTGCCGCAAACCAAAATAGAATTTCACATTTACACGTGAGAGTAATGATGAAGAATTAATTTTCAAATTTAACACAAGTGGAATTAATGCTTTTGATTTCAGTGTGTATCGGACAGCCAGTGTTGTGCCTCGATCAAGTGTCATAGATATGCTAACAGATGTCAAGTACAAATTACGAAGGAAGAGCTAATGGCGCAGCGTGAGAAAATTTTGGGACGCAAAGGAAAGGACTACTAGAAACGAAATACAAAAAGACCAAAGGTCAATAATCGTGATAATAATCATACAGAACACATTCAAGGAATGAACAAAATGAAGTAAATCAATTATGACAAGATATAATATAACCATTGTTCAAATGAAATTGGGAAGGTTCATACCTAAAACCCCGAAAGGGTATACGTTGGAACAAAGGACACTAAAAAAATAATATAATCACTGTTCGTATTACTAAATAATTATTTTCATATTTTATACTGATAAATGTATTTTCTCATATTTTGTAACGATTTCAACACTTTATTTCCGATTATCAATATTAATTTGTGAATGCAAATGGGAATTAAATAAATGGATCAATAAATCTTTGAAAAATGTTATGTGCCAGTCTATCATTAAGAATGTGCGGAAAGTGCTGTAACATTCAAAAGCTAATGTCAATAGCATTTTTAGTCCATTTTAACGAGATAAGTAACAATAAAAAATCCTCAATCATATTGAAGATATCACGAACTTTAAGTGTGTATAGTAATAACATTAAAAATTTGTGAATAAATCGGAAAAAAAATCTTCGCCAAGAGCATACCGAAGCTCTGCTTTACCGACTCTGTATTACCGACGGAATGCATTGAAATTTTTCGCCATTTTTTAACGATCAAACCGAATGATTTGGAATTTGGTCAAGCAATTCTCTATCTAGAACATAAGGACTAGAAAATGCTGAAATTCAAAATAGGAATGTACATTTTCAGTTAAAAACTGAGAGGCCAAAAACAAAAACGGATACAATCATTATTGTATAGCGTAATTCCAAAAAAAAACATTACTTGCACGATATGGACGGATAAAAACTCCAACTAACGAGCATTTATTTGTTGTTGCATCTGCAAAATTAACAGAATGGTATTTCGCCAAAAATATATTATAATCGTGATAAAGTGTTTGGTTTTAGTTCGTTTGTATTCCACTGGCGCTACTTGCAGACCCAAAAGTGAAATTGTGGTAGCTCAATTTTCAGTTCACAGACAATTTTCGTGCGTTTTTTGGGTTCTTTCTTGAAGATTAGAGGTTACAAATATGAAAAGATATAGTACGAGGTCTGTTCAAAGAGTATCGCGAATTTTGAATTCCCGCGGGCTACGTATATTCGATTTTCGATTTTTTGTGGCGTTAGGTTGGTACTCATGTCCCTCACTTATGCTGAAAAAATCGGCCATTTTGAATGTTTAGTTAATTGTCGACAGCTGTTTTGGTTAGACGTGTTTTGGCTTGTTTTCGACTTTTGCTTATTCCAAAAAAGCAGCTCCCATTGCGATGATTGAGCTTTGGTTTCCACGTCAGAACCATAAACCCATGATTTGTCACCAGTTATGACCCTCTGGAGCAAATTTGGGTCGTCGCGGACCGAGTCCAACAGCTCCTTAGCAATGTTAGCGCGACACTGTTTTTCTTCGAAATTGAGCAATTTTGGCACGAATTTCCGCGGCGACCCGTCTCATGCCCAAATCATTGGTTAAAATCGAATAGCACGAGCCAATCGATATGTTTAGTTCCTCAGCAACTTCTCTAACGGTGATTCGACGATTGGCCAATATTATTTTCTTCACTTCATCAATGTTTTCGTCTGTTGTTGATGTGCTCGGGCGTCCGGAACGCATTTCGTTGTTCGCATCTTCTCGCCACTCTGAGAACACTTTCTACCACCGATAAACGTTGCTTTGGTTCAAGGTAGCTTCACCATATGCCACAGTCAACATTCGGAATGCGTCCGCGCACTTAATTTTGTTTTTCACACAAAATTTGATACAGATTCTTTGATCCATTTTTTCGATTAGGCAGAAATCGAAGACAAGCGAAAACACGTCTAACCAAAACAGCTGTCAACAATTAACTGAACATTCAAAATGGACGATTTTTTCAGCATAAGTGAGGGACACGAGTACCAACCTAACGCCACAAAAAAATCGAAAATCGAATATACGTAGCCCACGGAAATTCAAAATTCGCGATACTTTTTTAACAGACCTCGTATATTGCTTTTGGCACGGTTAACTTGCGTATTTGGTGAATGGACCTTGACTGTTACGCCGATTTCAATGGTCCCCACAGTATCGACGCTGTTAGAGTTCCTCATCGTTTTACACGTGCTCTCAGCCCATATAAACCATATTTTGTGTTTGTTCTTAATCTTTCGTTTTATCGATCTGCTTTTATAGTTCAAAGCCCTCGTGCATCCTAACAGCGACTTTTACGTGTTATCAGATGTTATAACGTTCTCCGACGATATTATAGGTGAAATAGTAAGATTTTTACACTACTTAGTACATTTACACGGACTCAAAGCTTTCACCTGTGAATGGGAACATACAACGTATTAGCGTGTGCATATCGCCTATCGTTCGGCTTATCGATTGATCGTTAAAGCTCGAGCTTGGGGTCTTGCTTGACGGATTGATAACAAGATTTCACGTCCACGTATGTATACACGTAGAGAAGGCATAAAATCGAGATAGCGAGAAGAGAGAGAGAGAGGGGACGAATTCATCAATCGAGAAACTACGCAGTAAGTTCGCATGTATATACAAGCTCGATGTACAACATGCACGCAGATATAAAATATAGCATGCATGCAAAGGACAGGTGCGAAGGTGGCTTAATTGCTTACGACTTATCGGCGATAAAGCACGGCGTGTGTGACCGCTCGTCGCCATATGGCGAGTCTCGAAATCGTCCCAAAGCCCCTTCACCAACGGCCCTAAACAACAATCTAAGTGTGTCCATATATATATATTTTTTCATCGAATTTAATATCCTGTTGTCTCGATAAAACTATTCAAAACTGTTACTTAGAATAGCGAAACAAAAAAACATATTACAAAAAAATTTACATCATTACACAATTTGCGATGGATATTAAATAATTCATGTATTTCTCTATATTATTAGTGATTCCATCGAATGCCTTTTCAGGTTTTTACACCCCTTCCCCATTGTATCCATTCCATGAAACCCACGTCCCTATCATGTTGTCCGCAGCCACTTTTTTCTAATGCACCACTGTGTCGTGTTTTCACGAGGCACAGGGAAACCGCACAAAACCTGTCCAATACAGACAGCCACATTTTACTAATTTTCAATTGTATTACCAATTGAATGTTAACCAATTGTATTTTCAATTGTAGTGAGAGCCAATGCCCGGCTAAAAGAGGTCATCCATCCCAATATTTACCAGGGTATTGGCCCTGGTCAATACTGCTTAACACGGGCGATCGTTGAAACCGGGCACCTTACGCGCGTTCCTTGCCCTCGCTAAATAATCATGTATTTATATATCATGAAACTATAGTACATAGATTTTTCATGAAGAAATTTTGTCTCATGATCTCCAAACAACAAATGTCGTGTATCGTTGAATGGACATTTTTTTCAACGCGATATTTTACGAGACTCGTTACGTCAAGCGAGAGTTAAGCAATATTTTATAAGCGGTTTAAAAAAAATATTTACAAACAGATCAACAAAATGTTAAATCGCAAAAGTTCGAACCCCTTAGTGACGAAGGAGAGCGTAGAATTATACGTGTTCAGCGTCCGAGTGGACGAAGCTTGGGAAGCATTTTGTTAAGAGTCTCGTCGAGAAGTAACGGGTAAAAGTGACCGGGGACTTTGAGTTTGAAAGACCGAAAGCTACTTGAGCTTGTTATATAACGACCGGGCATCGCTGCCTTTTTCAGTCTCTCATTAGAATCGGCTTAGGACCATAAGCGTCTCGACGTTTGCACTCTTTTTTCATTAAACAAAAAATGTTATCATCATTATTTGCCTGGCAATCATATCGTTTCCCTTTTCTTTCAAGAATTAACCGGTAAATGAGTGGCGGATTAAAAAAAAAGTGGTATTAAAAACATGTCTTCGAGTCGATACGTCCAACGTTGAACGGAGACCGCATTGTATTTCTTGTAAATTGGAACTCTTTTTATTGATATTTTTCTTTGTCAGCACGCGTTGATCGAGTAAGTTTTGCCGGGAAATACCCTTTCGCGAGGCTCGCTGGAGAAAACCACCGCGATAAGGAATGAACGAAAAAAATCCTAATGTATACGCGGCGGCGAAGGTGGTAAGGGGGTGGAAGAGGAGGAGGAGGAGGAACATGAACGCGAAGGCGTCAGACTGCCGCAAATATTTGTCCGGTATCCTCTTATCTTAGCAAAGCTTAACGGCCCATATGTCGTTCTCTCACCGATTCACCTTTCTCTCTCTCTCTCTCTCGTTCGCATTCTGGTCACCCCTTCACTCCATACTTTCATCCGAGAGTATAATATACCTTACCAATCACCCTCATGTCGCGTGTCTCTAATACTCTTTTTCTCACAATCACACACTCTCGTTCTTTCTTTCTCTCTCTCTCTCTCGCCCCCTATATATCACCAAGTACACGTGTAGGGGGATCGCGTCATACCACGCACCTCTCGGCACGCTCAAACCCTTTTTAATAATTCATCGATATATTTCGTGAAGGCCCGAGAAATAATTTCTCGTTTTCCGAGCCACCAGCGTGCAAGAATAACGTTTATTTTTTCCTTCGTGCCGATGGGATCAGCACAGGAAAAAGTTGGTAATTGTTCCGTTCTGACCCAAAGATAGGCAGCTTGTAATATTGAAGAGTGTGTACCTAAATACTTCTATATTGGACAAAGTTGAGCTCCTCCATTGGCAAAGCTTTTCCAATAATTGTTGATTTTTCTGGAAATAATTAACTTTTAATTGTGCTGTTTTTGCGGCCGTCAGTAGTGGCATGTTAAGGGGGGAAATAGGGTTAGAACAGCGTTTTCTCAATGATTTTCATGAATTTTTTTATAGTATAAAAAATGAATATAATTTATTGAAACTTTGAGAATATTTTATACATATATTTAAGTATATACTATAAAATTTTTGAAGAATTTCCTTGAAAAACACCGAAGATATTAGCGACCCCATATTGCAGGTCACAATCAGACTCAGCATTTTGCGTACATTCTGGAAGCCGCAATTTTCATCTGAAATCAAACGAGGTTGGAATTTACTTTTATTGTATGTCTCTCTTGTATATGAACCTAAATGCTATCAAAAAAATAGAAAATTGAATTTTTTACAGGGGTCAAAACAAGAAATCATGATTTTTTGCCATTTTTTACAACTTTATTTGCAACAAAAAAAATTATTTTAAATAATGATAATATTCCGTTTTTAGGGTTATATAGAGCGCAATACTATGAAGAAAGTAACTGCCAATTTTCAAAACGATTGGTTGAAAACTTTTCAAACTACCGTGTACGCAAGTTCGAAAAAAGTCGTTTTCAGAAAAACGCGTTTGAAAAAATAGTTTCAAGAAAAACAAGCAATATGGGGTCGCTAATATTTTACAGTATATCTCTCCGTATTATATAAAAAATATATCGCCGCCGCCGCCGTGTACAAGAGTGGAGGAGAGCGAGCGAGATCGAGCGAGATCGAGTAGGCTGGGTGAGAGGATCGAGCGGGGGCGGGGGTGGCGTGGGGGGGTGGGGGCGCCGAATGGAATGCCCCGAGGGGCGGGGGGGGGGGGGGGGGGGGGGGGGGTACGCCGAATGGAATAGCTCGAGGGGGGGTTGGCGCGCGAAGCGCGCAGGGGGGCAGAGCCCCCCTAGTACTTAAATATATGTATAAAAAATGTATAGTATATACTTAAATATATGTATAAAATATTCTCATAGTTTCAATAAATTATATTCATTTTTTATACTATAAAAAAATTCATGAAAATCATTGAGAAAACGCTGTCCTAACCCTATTTCCTCCCTTAATGGCTTATAACAATAGAACGAGTCGGAATTTTCATTAAAAATTTTAGGAACATATTTTTCAATAATTTTACTAACAATTTATGAAATAAATAAATCGGTTTTTTGAACCGTCTAACCCTATTTCCCCCCTTAAGAAATATTGGGTGTAGTCAATACTGGGATGGGTGACCGCTTAGCCGTATAGTGGCTTGCAGGTCGACTATATCTCGAACCGGAGGTAGCGTGTTCCAGTTTCCCATGGTAGGACAGGGAATCTTAAAAAATCCAGCGTCCTGCATTGGCCAGCTTTCCAGAATTTCCCTATGCCTTCGTGCAAATGCGATATGACATAGTACTGCGTTATAAGAGTGACTGTGGACTCTCTGAGGGACAAGAGGAGGAGGTGTCGATAGAATGGAAATAGGAACAGGGGGGTAGGGCCGTAAAAACATAAACACTAATGATAAAAAATAATACAAAATAGCTATTGAAACATTGACTGATACCATTGTCGAAATATACATATATATATATACCCATACATTGATTAACAATGTAAATTGATGAAATTTAGCAAGATCAATCGATGCTTGTTGAAGAAAAAAAAAATTTTTGTCATTTTTCAAACAACGGAAAAATCCATTTATCGACTCTTACAAAAATCCATTACTAAAAATCATGAATGATTACACACGAAAATGACATATATGTGAAGTTTGAAGATTTCGTCGTTAAAACGAGCAATTTACTCGAATTCAAAAAATCGTTTCAATATGAAAAAGGAACTTATTAAAATCAAATATCTTTTGTTCAATTTTGGTTATACTTCATTTGTCGTCGAATGAAAAAATTTCCACAGAATGACGTTAAAAATTATTCTTTAAGTGACAGTGAAGAAAGCTCACGGATGAGAAGAATATTTATATATATATACCCGCGGGACACAAAGCCTTTCTCGTAGAGTCACCGCGGGGTCTCCGCATTTTACTCCGCCAGCTTTTAATCCGACGAAAGCTCTCGGAAACTCTCGGCTCTCGAGTATCTCGGAGAACTGTCGAGCACGGTGGCGTTTCCTTTCAAGTTTTCGTCGTTGGGATATAAGCGCTCGGAGAGTGTCCCGCGGAGACACCACTTTTGCTATCTCGATATGCTTTTCCGCGCTTTAGAAACAGTTGAAAACGCGACACGCGGTTGAAGTAGAGAAAAGAAGATGAGGCTCTCCGAAGCTTCGCCGAGAGAACAGTTAAGAGAGCAGCCCACACACACACACATACAAACAAACAAACACATACCCAGCGAGAAAGAGAGTCTCGTTTCCAGATACACATGTTTCCTCTCATCCCTCTTCGTGCTCTATAATATCTTTGTATATAGTGGAGAAAAGCTTTGCGTGCGTTGGTCGCTTGTCGTGTTTTCTGTGGACCTCTCTGTCAACGCTCTCGCGTACTATAACACGGGACCACGACGTTGCACACACACACACACACACACACACACACACACACACACACACACACACACACACACACACACACACGCATACGCATGCTGACATACAGAGGACAATGAGGAAAGCTTACGAGGAGCCAACCTGAGGTAGGGAATGCAAAATTTTCCACGATACCAAATCGTGATGTGCAAAAAAAGAGTCAGAAAGGAAATAAAAAAAGAGGAGAACACGATGAGCTCTGTTACACACAATATGAAAACATTATCGCAGCCTCAAGCCGTTAAGCAAACAGCAATAGTGCGAGCTTTGGTGGCTCGGCGTCGAAGCTCACTCCCCTCGCGACAAGCGAGAACTAGAGACTCCCGGCTGACTGTGCTTTGCCACGTCAGGACACCGTCAGGATCGCCGGATCTCTGTAGATTTTACAATGCTTGCTCTCAATTTTTTTCGTTTCTTTTTTCGCTTGCTGTTGTTTTTTTTTTTTTTTCTACGCTCTCTCTTCTTCATTGCGTTTTTGCTCAAAGAGAGAGAGAGAGAGAGCGAGAGAGGCGGCGGCGGGGGAGGGGCGAACACTATAACTGCTTGATATGTGCAGAGCACATGTGGCCCGATTACGAGGCGAGCCAAAATTGAGGTTCGTAAAGAGACCGAAAAACAACGAGGACTCAAGGAGATACCGGCGATAGAGGCCAGATCGGGAGGGGACGAGACTTTAAACTGGAATAAAATGAGCAGACGGGAAAAGACATATATGGACGTCGATATACACTGGCTGTACAGTCATTTCCAAAAAGTGATAGATTTTTTTTTAACTGGGTTGTGCTATATGTTTCCAGGAGACGACAATATTAATTATCCGATTTTTTTCCGATATAGAAAAAAATGTACAAAAGCACAGAAAGCGAATTGCCAATTAGGTTTTTTCATAATTCATTTTATTTTGTTTACAGAGTCCTTGTACGATCTTGGTGACACGGATATTCAATAAAATCACCATTAATGTGCGGGCTATAAACAATTGGCTTTTTTAAGCAATGAATATTATGAAACATCGACTGCAGTGTAATTGTACAATATCGTTCAACAAATAGAATTAACCGTGAACAGTAAAAGTGACATCCTTATTATGGATCTTTAAAGAACAGAACCTCAACAAACTTCTAACGTATTTTTCTCAAAGACTGCTTATTCGAAAAAAAGAAAGTGGGGCCATTAGCGGAACTGATAAACGCAAGGGACGCAACTATTTTTTGACCTTCGATTAAGGGGGAAATAGAGTTAGGACAGCGCTTTCTCAATGATTTTCATGAATTTTTTTATAGTATAAAAAATGAATATAATTTATTGAAACTTTGAGAATATTTTATACATATATTTAAGTATATACTATAAAATTTTTGAAGAATTTCCTTGAAAAACACCGAAAATATTAGCGACCCCATATTGCAAGTCACAATCAGTGACCTGCAATTTTCATCTGAAATCAATCGAGGTTGGAATTTACTTTTATTATATGTCTCTCTTCTATATGAACCTAAATGCTATAAAAAAAATAGAAAATTGAATTTTTTACAGGGGTCAAAACAAAAAAGCATGATTTTTTGCCATTTTTTACAACTTTATTTGCAAAAAAAAATTATTTTAAATAATGATAATATTCCGATTTTAGGTTCATATACAGCGCAATACTATGAAGAAAGTAACTGCCAATTTTCAAAACGATTGGTTGAAAACATTTCAAACTAGCGTGTACGCAAGTTCAAAAAAAGTCCTTTTCAGAAAAACGCGGTTATACACGTGGCGCGCTCGGGGCCTGAAGGAGAGCTACTCACTTTAATGGCTTATAACAATAGAACGACCCGGAATTTTCATTTAAAATTTTGGGAACATATTTTTCAATAGTTTTACTAACAATTTATGAAATAAAAAAACAATCGGTTTTTTGAACCGTTTAACCCTATTTCCCCCCTTAAGTCCTCTTTGAGAAAAATGTGTTGGCAAGTTTATCTGTCTCTTTCGTACTTACAAGCGTGGAAATGCCGGGGGACGGGGCTTAACTCTCCCCTTAAATGACAGGAAAGTGCTAAGAATAGTTGGATTTAACAGATCACGTATTCAAATACTCTATTCTTTTCATCATAATTACTATTTCGAATAAAGCTTCTAGCAACCTGATATAAAAAAACGCGCATTACCAAACAGATGGGTTATTGCAAAGGAACGTATTGGACGGTACAACGGAAGTATATTGATAGGAACAATAAAGAATATGTTTGGGTTTGTTTGATTCGCGGAATCTGTTTGTCCGCGAATTCAGAGTTGTATTCAATCGACTACGCACTTTTAATTCCATCAACTAGACATATTTTGCCAATTAGCTACAACCGATGTAGCTCTACATATATTAACTAATATTTTTCCCTACGTCATCACAATTGGGTAAAAGTCTGGACTGGAAAGACTGGATATAATTAGATCGATCCACAGTTTTATTCGCTCTTACGAAAGATATAGTTACACATACGAAAAATTGGCTTTTTAGTACGGAAATTAACTATTGTTCACCACACAGATTACTTTCCGTGTGAATCGTTACTGATTCGTGCTTTTCAATGTTATTTCACACATTCATTGGAGCGAAAAGCGAAAGAGATTAGTGTAGAGATTAATGCAGTGTGTGTTATTGGAAAATTATTGTACAACGTAGTTATCAAAATTTAGTATGTTTTGAGCATGACTGTACGGCCAGTAATGCATCCTTAAATGAGACGTCAAGAACAGACGTAAAAATCGTTCTCGAGTCTCGCGTCAGCAAGCTTCGTATGTGACTGCCATACCTGCTAAAACAAAAGTACCCGATTTATATCCCTCTTCGACCGTTTCAAAACTCAGTTTCGTTCCCATGAAATTGTCTTTTGTTTTCTTCCAACAAAATTCCGGACAACGTTATGAGGAGAAAATTCTCATTCTCTAATGATCCACTCAGCCACGGTAAACTCCTCTTTTTCGCGAATCTATAAACTGATAAAAATAATTACTTGTACTATACGGAAAAAATTATATAAATTAATTTATAAATAATATCTTGATCGTAACTTTGGATAGAAAAAAACAATAATAGGTTCTTGGAAGAGTTCAAGTAAACTTCAGCAGGAGTCCCTTCGAAAAAAAAACGATCGAACCTCGCGCCTAGCGATTTTTATTTACTACTTTTTTTTATTCATCATCTTAACGATGCAATCAGAGAATGCACGAGATATATAAATATAGGAGAGAATGGGGCAAAATGGGCTACGGGGCTAATTGGACCACTGTATCGGAAAATGATGAATTTTATGAAAGTCTCATTTATCATGGGATTCGCGTAATTTGTAAAATTTTCTGACTACTCCATTAATATTTCTTACATTCCAGGATCGTCAGAGAGTCATCAACTGTTTGGCAACTTAATTGGCATATAATGTTGTGATCGATAAGATATTCTACGAAACTCGTTCTTTTTCAATAGTATTCCATTTTGTCTGGTAAAATCCGTTTTTCACCGCTCTCGTGCGAGCGAGGATACGAACAAGGGTATGACCACAAACGGTTTGCACGTGAAGGACTTCGTAGTCATATGTGATTACGTCGATCGTCAAGATATCCATCTCTCTCTAGCGAGAAGTCCAATAGGTCGAGATATAATATATAGATACAAGAGACGTATCTAATATATGAAAGCGAAGCTGCTTGGAGAATAGGCAAATGGGAACAGAGCCATTTGGGGCAAACTACAATTCTCTCCCTTCGTGATGCGACTCTATATATCTTGTGTATATCTACCGCAAGTCTCTCTCTCCCTCTCTCTCTCTCTCTCTCTCTAACGCGACGACCCACACACGCCACCGCGATCTTATCAATTCGCGGAGTGGTTGTCTGCTCGGACAAACTACCAAAGCATCGAGCAAAAGGCTATATATAAAGGTGGTTAGCGAGTACAGCGTGTCTCGCGTGAGTTTTCGTATCTCCACAATGGAATTGATTCCTCCCGTTAATAATTGATGACTGATGTTTTTCCTTCTGTTTTTGTATATAATATATATATATATATATATATATATATATATATATATTTATATATTGGGGCGATTTTTTCTTCGACTATATTTTTTTTCAGTCCCCACCCGAAATTTTGTTGGATACGTCGAAAAAGAAATTCCATGAAATTTACAGCCCTCAATATTAATTCTAAGTACGTTCCCTTAGCGTGAGAAGATTTTCCATCTAAAATACATGTAAATCGAATTTTTTTTTTTTTTCAAATTTCTATAACTCAGCCGCATTTTATGCTATCATTGTTCTTGGTTTCGATTTACTCTGAATAAGACAATTTAAAAAAGTGCCTTTTGCGGCGAAAGTTTAAATTCTACTGGTGAGTTGGTACGGGTCACTGAAGTTGATTTTAACCCAAAATTCTCGTTTATTTGCTGTTTTCTCCAAAACAATTAACTTTACGAAAAAAATGTAAATGAAAAATTTGTTGGAAATTTAATTTCCTCCAAAAAAGATCCTATCGACCCAATTGCTTAGATTAATATTCCTTGAGATATTGAACTTTAACTTATGAGTAGTATAAAATTTATAAAATATGAAATATTAAATAATAAATAAAATTTTAAAAAATAAAGTTATTTGCTACAATTTTTTATGCAAATCCATGAAACGGCTCGGTTTTTCCCGCGTTTTGAAATTTTCGAATAATGTCTGTCCGTAAGTATTTGTGGTGCTAAGCAAACATTAAGTAAATGATAAATTATTTATTTAATCACTTGCGCATGGTCCGATAAAAGAGCCTTCGAAAATAAAATTGAAAGTCATAGAATATACTTTCGGAGCGTCGCTGTGTTGAATCGTTTTTCTTTCTTGAAGAAGACTTTTCTTGGTTAAGAAAATTTGGCCGGGTACTCCGTGGCTCGTCGCACATGGAAACTCGGGCGAGACTTAACGCTCGGTTGGGTAACAACCCTTCGAGATGCCTAAACGAGGGTAGTTTCAGTGGCGATTTTCCGCGCGGATATAGTCCGAATTGCGGACGGGGAACGTAGAGGGTTGGTTATGGCACAAGGCGAGTGTTTCATGTATATATATATATGTAGCATGGGGTCGTGGAGAGATCAAAATCGAGAATCTCCCGCCTTGGAGATGCGCCCGGAGTCTTATCGCGATTTGCATAAATTCATAGTTTAAGGATTTAGGCCGTGGACCTAAGGACACTCTGGGAAGTCCTCGAACACACACGGCCATAAGCGCGTTTACGTGTAGAACACGTTTGACGCGCATGTTTCCCTCTTGCGAGGAGTTACCGGTATTAGAACTCGAAAAAGTTTTCCCCGATTGTCCTGCCAACAGCGTCACAGGATTATACACGTCCGATCAGACTCAATATCGCTCAAAGTTCTATCTCATATCCGTCTTCATAAGGCAAAATAATGTTTCGTCACTGTTAACTAAATCAACAGTAAAATACGCATAAATAAATTCTCATCAAAAACAATATTCAAGATTTTTGTGGCAGAGTACTGATAAAGTTCTAAAAAATCCAGAAACGACATTCAAATGAAAACATGTCCGGATGATGCGTGCATGTGGGTGCGAAGGAGATACCAAAACGGAATACATTATATTTCGAGGCCAGTTTAAGCTGTCTGGCTGAAATTTACGTCACTAGTAGTGATAGCAATCATTATCATTTATTAGAGAATACTTTCGTTAAAATTCATGGTGTTCTCAAGATTTTATGATATTTTGAATGTTCCCACAGATCAATATTTGAATTTGCTCAAACATACTCGATTATTAAGATGTCTGAAATTTGGCACAAAACTCGAATGGAGTATAAGAATGTTCGGTATTATTGTAAAGTACACATATGTTATATTAACTTCACAGAATTCTTAATACCATGATAGGAATAAAATATTTCCTCGGGGCTATGAAATTGCCTTCGTGAAGCTTTGCGCTTTCGTGCTAAACGAAAGAGTTCACTCTGTGGCTCCGACGATCATATACATATGTTTATCACGTGTTTAATGTATATATGTTCTTTATATGTGTGTATGCATACGAAGTTATATATATATGGCACGTGTGACGTTTAGTCGTGCTACCCTTGGCTTCGTGGATGAATAAAATATTTACTCGTTAGACGAATGGCAAAAAGTAAGCAGTATAATAATTTTCTGACACGCCATATCAACTTCGTCGACTTCGCGACAAGAGCGTGTGTCAGCGCAAGCCTGGTGGATCTACGATACCACGAAGTAGGCTTGGAGGCCACAGTATACACGTGGCACGGCAATCGAGCACAGGAATCAGATTGCTTGGCGACATACATATATATGTGGGGAAAAAAAATCGCTAAAGCATGAACTAAATAATTTATAGTTTATTTCGAATTACGATTTTTTTTTTCTTACAATTTTTAACATGAACGTTATACATTTTTATTATTTAGTTTTTCCATCGTATATTTTTTATAGGTTTTTACGTAACCTCTCCTTCGGTTCCATTCTTTCAGACCTCGAGTGTTTGTCACAGACATATTTTTCTAATTCATGACTATATCGCATTTGCAATCGCTGTTAAAATAGCACAGGGAAACTACGGAAAACCTGACCGACACAGAAGATTTTACTTTACGGACTTTCAGTTCTATCACCCTCAGAAGTGCATCGCTAAGCAGTATTCCATCTTAGTATTGACCAGACCCAACTATTATTTAACATGGAAGAGCGCCAAAAGTGCACGTCCACTATTGTCGGTACAACGTTGTTTTGTTATTGATCTATTTCCAACGGGTATGGATTATAAATGATGGGGACAAATACGAGGTATCGAAGTCATCATTGAAATTGTGTAATGATGTCTTGGAGGTCCAAAGTTTCAGAGTATTCAAGTAAAAAATAAATTGAAAAAATTGACTCATAATAAATTTGTAACAAAATAATTGCAAATACACTTATGGCTAATACACTACTTGGCAAAAATATGAGCATACATTAAAAAAGGAGAAAATAAAAAAAATATACTTTTATTTTTTAAATGACCGTTAATATTTTTGATTTTCTAAAGAAATTGAATTATTTTGAAATAAGAGAAGAAATTTTACAATTTTTTTTTTCACATCAATATTATTCGTACAATTGTCGAATCCCTTATTGTTGATTCTTAAGGTAGTAGTCTGGTAACTTAAGCCGATTTTCATGTCTTTTTTGGAGGGCGTTTTTTTGTAGGAAAATAAAAATGAATCGTTTTGGATATTTAGGATGTTTTTATTTACATATTAAAGATACAAAAAAAAATTTGTTTGAAAAAATTCACTAGTTTATTATTATTATTATTATTGATCGAAGTTGGCACCTCGAAAAAAAAGCGCGTGGGTGGCCCCGGTGATTTTGGCTCTTGATGTTATCTGAAATCAAAAATTCTTGATAATTCTTAATCTATAGACATGTCATTCTGGTCGGAACTACTGAAGTTAAATTTCATGGATAAATAACAAAATGGAAAAGGACGTTTTTTTTCCAAAGTCCGCCATTTTGTTATTTATCCATGAAATTTAACTTCAGTAGTTCCGACCAGAATGACATGTCTATAGATTAAGAATTATCAAGAATTTTTCATTTCAGATAACATCAAGAGCCAAAGTCACCAGGGCCACCCACGCGCTTTTTTTTCGAGGTGCCAACTCCGATAAATAATAATAAAAATAATAAACTATTAAATTTTTTCAACAAAATTATTTTTTGTGTCTTTAATATGTAAATAAAAACATCCTAAATATCCAAAACGATTCATTTTTATTTTCCTACAAAAAAACGCCCTCCAAAAAGACATGAAAATCGGCTTAAGTTACCAGACTACTACCTTAAATGGAATTCTCGTCCATGTATCTCTGATTTCTGTACAGATGTGGGCATTCGACTATTTTTCTTTCTCAACGAAAAGAGATCATTTATTATAAATGATTGTGGAAAATGAAAATTGATATTGTCCCGAAAAAGACGGCGGCTCGATGTTTAGAGTTTGCGCGATAGAGCTCAGGTGTTTCGTAGACTGTGCGAAATTCCCATAATTATTAGACGTCGAGACACAAGGGTGACTGGGCAAGCCACCTCTCTGCCACCCACTAGCTCGCCCTCTCTCGTTCAAAACCCCTCCGCCGATCGCCCTTACGCTTCACCGACAGGAGCAGCAGCGGCCAGCGCGAGAGCACGGTTGGTCGGTGCTATGCTGGCGGATCGCACTTATCCCATGAAATTCGGGGGAGGTTTGCCCCGGTACAGGATGCAGCCTCGCAGAGCAGTTTCTCTCTCTCTCTCCCTCTTCCTCTTTATCTCTCGCTCTCTCTCTCTCTCTCTCTCTCTCTCTCTCCTTTCCCTATCTCGCTCTCTCGAAAACTCGAACTGCAGTCATGGGGGAGATGCACAGAGGAGGGTGGCGACGGCGAACGAGGTGGTGCAGTCGGTTGCCATGGAAACTCATCGTCGCTGGACAAACCTACCCCCTTTCCAACGCGTTTCGGCTTATTCCACGCTCTCTTCGTATACCGCGGTGATCGGACTGCCGGACAACATAAACGGCGACTTCGTCGTCTCGTACTCTTTATACCGACGACGAAATAATAAGATAGAAAATTTCAAACAAAAATGATTATAACAAACAAACTTAACGCGAGGCTTGCTCTCCATTAATCGTTATCCTTTCCTTATGTTTTTATGATACTTCATCCCAAAAACTTTGGATAGATATTTGTTTTTCGCTTTTGATAAAAAAAAACTTGAAAAACCTAAATACATGGAAGGTCAGTTTAGTAATATAATCGATATTGAATAAAGGTTAGTATTATTAAAAGACGTCGCCTCTTTCCAGGTAACGACAGAACAGTTATTTCTTGTTCAATGTTTCGTGGTTATTCTACTTGGCTCGATTTATCAATTATCAAGCACCCTTTCGGTACCGCGCCTCAAAGAGAGGCGTGTGAGAGCAGACGACGATGCGTGAGAACACCGTTAAGAGCACCGAGACTTGTGGCATATACATATATACAGGAACGTTTATACATTCAGATCCGCTTTACTTAACAAATTAAGGCGCGAGCTTGAACGTAGCTTGAAAAGTCTTGTGATGTGTATTCAGCGAGAGGTCGGATGACAGCGGCGCACCCTCAACCGCCGGTCACGCGAGATAAAGAGAGAGAGAGAGAGTGAAATGGAGTGAGAGTATAAAGAGACGAAGGCAGCTTCGAGTCAACGCACCCCTTTTTAATCGAGATCCTTGATGTTCCCTCTGGTTAAAGTATACCGGTATAAGATTACGTTTCCAAGGGTCTAAACTATAAAATTTGGATCCAAGGCAAACGAGCGTGATCATATTATGGCCATCATCGCGTCGACCTTTATTTTTCAATTCTCTCTTGTAAATATACTTTTTTATCACTTTAGTTATTTGAAAGGAATTTGTTCAATCTCATCTTCGTTAGTATTTTTTATGCAGTAATGTCAAAGTACGAGAAAAACCAATGCCAACGATCTAACGCATAATCATAGGCTAAAAATAATAATTATTTTAATAATTGTTCAGAAAAGAAGGATTTATATAATTTTTATCCGACGCAAAACTCTGTCAGCTAAAATACAATATTTTTGACAAAGCGACAAATGCTCTGAATCAATTTACCAGTCTATTAAAATTCATTTCATTCGAATAAAATTTACGCGAATAAAATTAATCAATTTTTGTCATGGTATGCGAATACCAGATAAACAATCAAACATATAATATTATACAACGAACGTTTTTCCAGATAATATTATGGGCGTAATGATTTGATTAATATCAACTGCTGGCAAATAAAAAATTCGTCGAACAAATACATTTGCATTCTATTCGAATTGAATGCATTGTGCCACAATGATGACCGATGTATTGGATCAAATAAATTCATTTACGTCAGATCAATACATTTCTATTGTACACATATAGATATATATATACATTTTCGTCAATGGTAGGGGAATTATGAAACGTTTTCGAAGATCGTTTACACTTTTATCAATTCATATACCTGCCCCATATATATATTACATGGTACACTACAGGAATCCCATACAATTCTCATCCGGACGAACGGTCGAGTGATAATGGCATTATAGGAGAGTGATCGAGGAGGGAGTGTGATAGAGGGGTTGAACGCACATACCCCCGGACATAATATAGCTCAACACGGCTATTTGGCACAGTGACCCCGTTTATACGGTACATATAGTACCGACACATGTGAATTGCCAACGATAGAGTGAATTGCATGTGCACGTTGTCAACACGCTCGTACGAGATCGCATAAACACGTATACAAGCGTCGAAAACGTTACTATACACATATATATATATACGTTTGTATATATATATATACGCACACACAGGCACAGATTGGAATATAGGACTCCCGCATATCCATCCCTAAACGTCAGGGTCGTCGTCGGAATTCGCAGAGAGTGAGAGTGAGATGAAACGCGGATGCACACGGAGAAGGGATGAAGGTTGAACTGTCGGCGCGGTTTGTGTACAGCCTGAACACCGAGACAGCGTTTGCAGTGTGATTGCTTGAGCGAACGGTGAAAGTGTATGGGGTGTATGTGTCGTTGTGTCTATGTATAGGTATTAGGTACCTATCGATACCAATCAAATACCGAAGATTCTGAGGCGACCCGACTACCGACGCGTTTCACGCGAGCACGCGAGAGACCAGAGCCTGTTGCTCAACTGGCAGAGAGAGTGAACTCTATCATCCCCTTCCACGGATATCGTATAACAAGGTATCTTCGCATCTATATATATATGTATATATATATATCAAAGTATACATATATGTGTACTCTCGTGTGAACGATCGACGTTCCGGTTATTTCTGGAATTCCTGGCTATGTTCATGCTAAATTCATCCGGTTGTCCGTCCGGTCACCGGCACTATCGTGACAAAATTCCGGTTTCGAATGCTCAATGGTGTTAAGATGCTCAGTGTCCCGGGCCATAATTTCGCGTAAGTGAGCGCAACAAAGATAGCTACACCGTCACTATTAACCATAGCTGTCGATACAACGATAAATACAAATTAAAAATAAAGAAGATAAAGATTCAATTCTGTGTGCTTTGTCGTAAACGTTTGTCAGCGATAAAAAAAAACAAAAAATGAAATACTTGACCCATCACATGCTGGCGCAATTCTGCGTTCCTTAAGCGAAAATTTGGGCGAGATGAGAACGTCACTAGTTAAGCACCGATCGTGTAAAGTAAAAGTTGAATTAGAAGCTAGAAGTTGCATTTAAAGAAGAATCTTGTTTTTACAATTTCCGCAAGAGTACCATTCGTAATTATTTCCATTAAAAATAATTTAAAACAATAATTAAGATTAACGATAACTTTGTACATTTATTTTACATTATTTTTCAACCCTAATGTTTGTTTTATTTTTAGCGACAATCGATCCGAGGATATTACGTAAATGCATTTTAAGGAAGGAAATAGAGTTACACGGTTCAAAAAATCGATTTTTTTTTAATTCATAAATTGTTAATAAAACTATTGAAAAATATGTTCCCAAAATTTTAAATGAAAATTCCGACTCGTTCTATTGTTATAAGCCATTGAGGGGGCAAATAGGGTTAAGACAGCGTTTTCTCAATGATTTTCATGAATTTTTTTATAGTATAAAACATTAATATAATTTATTGAAACTTTGAGAATATTTTATAGATATATTTAAGTATATACTATAAAATTTTTATACATATATTTAAGTATATACTATAAAATTTTAGCGACCCCATATTGCTTGTTTTTCTTGGTACTATTTTTTCAAACGCGTTTTTCTGAAAACGACTTTTTTTGAACTTGCGTACACGCGAATTTGAAAAGTTTTCAACCGATCGTTTTGAAAATTGCCAGTTACTTTTTTCATAGTATTGCGCTCTATATGAACTTAAAATCGGAATATCATCATTATTTAAAATAATTTTTTTTGGCATATAAAGTTGTAAAAATGGCAAAAAATCGTGCTTTTTTGTTTTGACCTCTGTAAAAAATTCAATTTTCTATTTTTTTGATAGCATTTAGGTTCATATAGAAGAGAGACGTATAATAAAAGTAAATTCCAACCTCGTTTGATTTCAGATGAAAATTGCGGCTTTCAGAATGTACGCAAAATGCTGAGTCTGATTATGGCCTGCAATATGGGGTCGCTGATATTTTATAGTATATACTTAAATATATGTATAAAATATTCTCAAAGTTTCAATAAATTATATTCATTTTTTATACTATAAAAAAATTCATGAAAATCATTGAGAAAATGCTGTCCTAACCCTATTTCTTCCCTTAATAATTACGAAATTTTGATCACCAGATATATAAACGATTACAGAGTGAAAACAAAGGTTAAGAATTTCAATATGAGGTCGTTGAAAATTCGAAAGAGAATGCTTTTCCGGTAATCATATGAATTTGGTCGTAATTATTCTTTATTATAGTAAATATGAAATGGAAGAATTGTTGTTAATAATTATAGGTTTGATAATTGTTTTGTTGGGAAAATCTTATTAATGGTTGTTTTAATCACAAACTGATGCGCGAGGATTATATCATACTCCTAAAACATCGTCATAAGATTTTGTATGGTTGAATCAACGTAGGATATATTACATTATTGTATATGTGCGGATGTTTATGTTATATTTCCCGATCATATTCGTATTAGACATCCCGACCATTCTCTCTCACTGATTTTCTGCATAATTTTCTACATGAACACGCGCAGGTTACATGTGCTTTGTCATACCATGGATAATGTAATAATCGATATGTGCATCAACGGGAGCAAGGATTACAACAACGAGAAGCGCTGGCCCCAGGAAACTACACGCCTGTTGCGTACTCCATTTATGTCCTATAGAGCACGTAACTGTATATGTACTGTATAATATAATATATACATATACGTCTCTACGACATATGTGTTGCATAAACGTCAGTATATATCGGTCTACCATGAATTCATGGCTTTATGAATTTTCGTCTCGTGGCTTGATGCATATCGCATTACCGTTGAATATATCGCTGATTAATTAACCATTGATTATCTAACAGGGTTCCGTATTTTTCGTTTATCCCCTAATTGAAAATTTCACCAGAATTTTGATCCTCTCTCGTACGAAAGTCAGGACGATAGAGCTCTGACGATTATTCACGTGCGGAAATGCCAAAAGTGTAGTTACGTTTTATTTTATGAAGAGAAAAATAATAATCAAATTTAGCGTTTCGTTAAGATTTCATATTACGTCACAAATGTCTGAATTCTTTGAAATATGTACGTTAGATTGAAAAATGCTAGTGTTATGGAGACGTCGATTTATTGAGGCACGGAACGATCGACCGTCCGTTCAATTTTATTTACAATAACTCAAACAAAGTTCAATAATATTAATGAAATATACAAAGAAAAACATTTAGATTGTTACAATATGACATTTTCCGACTACTTTCTCCGTAATTGTAACGAATTTTGTCATTCTAATGATATGAAATTGTAGCTTGGAAAAAGTGTGTCGCAACATAGTACGGAATCATGATCAAACATTCAAAAACTCGAAAATGATTCTTCAGCACTCGACGAGCCTTGACACTAATCTGCGATTCGATACAATGTCGATTAAACATAAAAAAATGACTTCCTTACTCTCAACACATATGACGAATTAAGCGGTGTATATGTATAAACGGTGAGATGGAAGATGGAACGGTATAAACGGAAGATGTATAAACGGTGAGACAAAGAGTCACAGTAATATGCAGCATTAGGGCGATTTTTTTTTCGACTATTTCTTTTATTCATTCCCCACCCGAAATTTGGTTGGATATGTCGAAAAAGAAATTCCCTGGAAGATACAGCCCTTAATATTAATTCTAAGTACTTTCCCAAAGCGTAAGAAGATTTTCCATCTAAAATACACGTGAATCGAATTTTTTTTTTTTTCAAATTTCGATAACTCAGCCGTATTTTACGCTATCATATTGTTCTTGGTTCCGATTTACTCAGAATAAAACAATTGTTGGAATGAAAAATCTGTTGGAAATTCAATTTCCTATAAAAAGGGTCCTATCGACCCAATTGCTTAGATTAATATTTCTTGAGATATTGAACTTCTTTTATTTTTTATTTTTTTTATTATTTAATATTTCATATTTCATAAATGTTATACTAGTCATAAGTTAAATACCTCAAGAAATATTAATCTCAGCAATTGGGTCGATAGTACCTTTTTTGTAGGAAATTAAATTTCCAACAAATTTTTTATTTAAATTTTTTTCGTAAAGCCAATTGTTTCGGAGATAACAGCAAAAAATCGAGAATTTTGGATAAAAATCGACTTCAGTGACCCGTACCAACTCACCAGTACAATTTACACTTTCGCCGCAAAAGGCACTTTTTTAGATTGTTTTATTCTGAGTAAATCGAAACCAAGAACAATATGATAGCATAAAGTGCGGCTGAGTTATAGAAATTTGAAAAAAAAAAAAATTCGATTTACGTGTATTTTAGATGGAAAATCTTCTCACGCTTTGGGAAAGTACTTAAAATTAATATTAAGAGCTGTAACTTTCAGGGAATTTCTTTTTCGACATATCCAACAAAATTTCGGGTGGGCACTGAAAAAAAAAAATAGTCGAAAAAAAAATCGCCCTAATGCAGCATGCACTCTCGTCTATATAAATGAAATAATCATATGAATGTTTAATCATTTTTAATATAACACAAAAAGTCCCTATAGTCATTGTGTACGCGCACGTATGTTAATATAGATATATATCTATATTTATATATATGCAATGTCCGTGACATGAATGGATCCACAGAATCGATCGATTTGCGAGCAATTATACCCCGTGGTTGCTCGCTTAACAGGCTTAATGAAGCGGCGTTACTGGTTGGCGCCCCGGTAGCAAACGCGTCGCGACACCGAGCGTGCTCTGGTAGGCACCTATATACATATATATGAATCTACATATATACATACATGTACATCTATATATTGATCGTTTGAGATCAAACAAAAGGGCCTAACACTCGCGAATTAACGCACGTAAAGTAATATGCGTGACGACCTTTTATTCGTTAACATTCGATATATACCAGTGTGTATATATATGGATATCAATACATACGTTACGAAGCTTTTGCCGGATGGTATATTGATGCGCGTTTTCACCCTCGCTCATCAACCGATCGTGTGTTTATTTCCACAATCAGGCGGGTCATAATACCATTATTAGAGGGTGGTGAGAGAGAGACAGAGACGTGGGATGTATAGCTGTCGAGATATCGAGAGGGAACACCCCCGTTCATGCACCCATCCAACCTCTACTCCCTTCCTCTTCAACCCCAACCGCGCGATTGACCCTGACACACTGTAACCGTGACCCTGATAATCCGCTACATGGAAAGGGGAAGGGGAGAGGGGGGTTATGCTCAATGCAACGTAGGGCCATCATGAGCTCATATGGTTCGTGTATCAATCGACAAGCACGAGAGTGCGAGAGACCCTCTCTCTCTCGCAATGTGCTCGAGGCAATGTTACAATAGGCCTCGTGTGTACAACTGTCGGTTCGATTTACTCCGACTCATTACAGATGGGCGTCAAACGTTTACGCGGATGCTTCATCTCGCAAAATTGAGGATTGTTCGAGGAATTGAGGATTGTGAAAAAAACATGATTTAAAATGATTTTATGAAATAATAATTGTGAGGAAAGCAAAGATTGTTGTAAAAAATTCTCTTAATAATTTCGAATCGCAACGAAATGATGCGTATAATGATATATTCGGTAATACGGACACCTATCAGTGGCCGCAGATCGAAGCACTGATTTAGAACTGCTCTTGTATGAAATTTTCATGTATTAACGATTTGAATTTTTTTTTTTCCAATAAAAACGTCTATTCTCGTCGGTTCTCGAGTTAATATGCCGTGTCGCTATCGTTTTATAATAAGTGACCAAATAACACAAAATTACAGTTGGTTCATTAAGATTTTAGTGGGATTAATGGAAACGTTATTAGAACTACATTGTGTTTAAAGAGTAAATAACTGCATTAGTAATAATTGGTTTACAATACATATCGTATTAATAGTTTTACCAACAATTTAATTCACGATTATTTTGTTATAAAATTATTTTCGGTCCCTTTCATCCAACCGTTGCTTCACTGTCATGTTGTCGATTAAATTGTTCAACGAGTTAATAGGGATTAATTATTAAACGTATGAGAAGAGAAATTTCACGAAAAAGATCGACGAAAAATCGTATTGGTTCAATGAATATACGAGTGAAGTATAAAAGCGGCGTTTTTCACGTATATAGGATTGGTGATATTAATAGAATCTCGAACGAGATAAATGCACGCTCTCGAATACAAACGTGAAACGTTACTTTATTACTTGATCAGCACCGTTCTCCGAAAAGATCGAAACTCAACGGAGACGTTGCATAATTAATATCTGATTGTTCTGAAACGGTATCGAGAATGAGATAAAAAGCAAAAAGCCGAGTATCAAGGATGAGGTAAAAAGCAAAATGTTGTTTTAAAATATCCCATCCAAAACGTATATAATTTAGAATTTATAGCACCGTTGCATAGCGGTTTTTTTTTAATCTTGCACATTTTCGTTTCTTATATTCTAAATAGTTATGTTTAAACAAGATATTTTGCGTCCCAGTGGTAACAATCATGCATTGCACCTCATTCTACCGTAGAAATATCTTGCCAGTAGTGAGAATTTTGAAAATCAACTTAGTAAAATACGACGAATTATTTTTTACCATAATTTTTCGCGATGAATCTTGCGAGCATGTTTCAAGAACTGTATTTATGTACTTTCTCGATATAACGATTAGACCGTCTCGGCAAGTGTCTGTTCCCTGTTTCATCGTCCGTTACATCTCTACGAGTTGGTCGAATCTTTCATAGAACATACCATAGTATTATTACGTAGATATATATTTACGGGGATAGGTGATACACCGGAGAAAATCGTCAAGGTTATTGGAGGATAAAGATGGTCCTCGTTTGATAAGACACCGGGCGAGATATCGTTGTTTCAATGCCAGTTTCTTATCTTGATTGGGATCTCCGGACCCTCTCTGTTATATCTATTCTAAGCTAACAGAAGGAAAGGGGGTGTGTACGAGGTCTGTTCAAAAAGTATCGCGAATTTTTAATTTCCGCAGGCTACGTATATTCGATTTTCGATTTTTTTGTGGCGTTAGGTTGTTACTCATGTCCCTCACTTATGCTGAAAAAATCGGCCATTTTGAATGTTTAGTTAATTGTTGACAGCTGTTTTTGTTAGACGTGTTTTGGCTTGTCTTCGATTTTTGCCTATTCCAAAAAAGCAGCTTCCATTGCGATGATTGAGCTTTGGTTTCCACGTCATAACCATAAACCCATGATTCGTCACCAGTTATGACCCTCTGGAGCAAATTTGGGTCGTCGCGGACCGCGAGTCCAACAGCTCCTCAGCAATGTTAACGCGACACTGTTTTTCTTCGAAATTGAGCAATTTTGGCACGAATTTCGCGGCGACCCGTCTCATGCCCAAATCATTGGTAATAATCGAATAGCACGAGCCAATCGATATGTTTAGTTCCTCAGCAACTTCTCTAACGGTGATTCGACGATTGGCCAATATTATTTTCTTCACTTCATCAATGTTTTCGTCTGTTGTTGATGTGCTCGGGCGTCCGGAACGCATTTCGTTGTTTGCATCTTCTCGGCCCTCTGAGAACATTTTGTACCACCGATAAACGTTGCTTTGGTCCAAGGTAGCTTCGCCATATGCCACAGTCAACATTCGGAATGCGCCCGGGCACTTAATTTTGTTTTTCACACAAAATTTGATACAGATTCTTTGATCCATTTTTTGGAATAGGCAATAATCGAAGACAAGCCAAAACACGTCTAACCAAAACAGCTGTCAACAATTAACTAAACATTCAAAATGGCCGATTTTTTCAGCATAAGTGAGGGACATGAGTACCAACCTAACGCCACAAAAAAATCGAAAATCGAATATACGTAGCCCGCGGAAATTCAAAATTTGCGTTACTTTTTGAACAGACCTCGTATGTGTGTGAGAGGGAGACAAGTTGTACACCCTCGGAGTATAGTGAGTACAGAACTCGAGGATTGCACGTAAGACTCGATTGGTCTCCTGTACGGTGTATATCTTATATACAGAAGAGCTTAGACCGGGCTCAACTGTCTCTCTGTCGTACAAACTCCTGTGTAGTAAATACACGGTGGTTACAGTAGTCCAACTGACTATATGGTTCCCTCATATCCTCTCCCTTCCTTGCTCTCAAACATAATCGCTTCTCGCCCCTTGAAATCTTCCCGCCGTGAATTACACAAAGTCATTTAATTCATTTTTATGTATTCTATATAATTTCTCAAATAGTAATTACTTCGAACAATCCATAATTTCATTGTTCCGTGAAATATCGTTTCGAACGAGTATTTTGAATCTGGGTCTCCTTGACCACATGTTTAATTTCGAACGCAACATTAGATACTGTAAATAAAAAATAACGTTTGAATTGTCGTGCTCGATATTATACGACAAATCGAATGTACATGTAAGATTTATTTTATGAGAGTGACGTAAAATTTCTTATTATAAACCGTAGAAGGGATGATGGCCGAGCATCGCACTCCGAGAATGAAATATTCGGTATCTTTTCCCTCCGACAACGTCCTGTCATTATATCTCAATTTAAATTTATTATCATCTCGTCTTTCTCTGTAACTCGAAGAATTCGAGACAGCACGGGAAAGGATATCGTGATCATTCGGACAATCTGTGACACCATTTTTCTTGAAAAACAAGTACGAGTTACATTTGTGTGACACGCCGTGGAGATATGTGATGCCAGCTAGGTATTATGCTGGTTTATGTTTGATGCATGACAGAAGACGATCTTTGCATTAGTCTTGGAATAACTCGAAAAATTATCCGTTTTTTAATCACGATCGTTAAAACAAAATGTGAATGCATATAATTGGGATTTAATGTACAAAAAAAGTAAATTATAGGAAATAATATGTACGATGTGAAAAATATTATAATGTCAGTGTCAATCGTTATTTTTGTCATAAAAGTTCATTTTAATTTTATGTTTGGTATAGGTTATATGACCTGTACCGTATCTTTATCGTTTTTCTTCGTTCGGTCTCTAAACCACTACATTTATTATCTATTTTGCTTACACATTCTGATCTTAGAATATTTGTACTCCGAAATTTATTAACTCTAATGTACAAAATTAATTGATAAAACTAATAACTGATTTCCTCAATTACTTGACACTTTACGAATTATTTTCTAATATATTTGAATACTAAAATTTTCCTTTGAACTTACGAATTAAATAAACATAGAAATATTCTCTACGATACTGTGAAACGTTCATTTTTTTCGTAATCATCGATCTCTTTTTTTCATGCATCTTGCAAATAAATTTTTCATGTTATCATTCGAATTAACTGGCCTGGAGTTTCATTGATACAATTACGGCCTATAATTAATTAGAGTAAGATCGCAGTACTATATATGTTCGAGAAACATAAATGGGACATCGGAGGCGTGCGGAATGAGAAAGATTAAGTAGATGATAGGGGATGAGTGAATAGAAGCTCGAAACCCGATGTTTCGACAGCTGGCGCGTGTGGTTGGATATCGAGGAGAGGGTATGCCTATGCCCAGAACCAATTTAATAGCTTCTTTTTCTCGACTCATCATATCCATTAGAAAAACGCTCTCAAAGAGTCGTGAAGTTCATGGCCGAAGAGAGGCTAGAAAAGGGAAAAATTAAGGCACGCCACGCGGGCTACTTGACCGGGGGGATGTCTTCCGGGATATTTCCGATTGAAGAGGGGTTTCTCAGGTTAGATCGATATTTGGTATTCGATAATTCGTCCAGTTCCATTGTTCCCGTTTGGCCCGGAAAGCGTGATAAATCGTTCGATGAAGTGGATTAACGGTTTTTATCTTTTATTTCCCTTCGTCTTTTTAGTAACAGCTCCGATTCGTTATTTTTCACCGATGAAATTTACGTACATGAAATTCGTACTAACAATAAATGTCATTCGTATAACGGAGGAAAGTGATTTATTTAGTTTAACCAAATTTATTTGAATCAAGTAAATCTTTTCTCTCGTTGTAATTGTACGTTTTAATATTAATTGATATATTATCGAATTTCAAATTTGATGATCAGGTAATTTTTATATATTTTATTGCAATAACGTTCGACTGTAGTATTTAAGAATTGAGTATAATAATTAATTAATATCATCATATATTTGTAAATATAGAAAAATGGACACGAGAAAATGACTCAGTAAGTTGTCAATGAAAGCATTTAGTAGATTTATGTAAAATTGTAAGGGGGATTTTGTACGAATATAGATCATGGTGAAAATCAAGCATTTCAATCACACTTTGCAAGAAATAAAAATCGCAAATGATGTTGTTATTGATTTAATATCCACTACAATAAAAAAATGTTTAAAAAAGTGTTAATGCTTCTAGTCTTTGTTTTATTTCTTCTCCAATAGCTGACTCGATATAATTCTTCAGATTTACAAGCTATACTCAAAAATCGAACTACCAAGATTAGATACTAATGAATTCTCAGAGCATTTCTACGAGCATTTAAAATTCAATTTTGTCAATAGTTATGTTTATCAAACTATAAATATTTGTTTTCGTATCATCGTTTTGAAGAAAAAAAAACGATATATATCATTGTTAGCATCGACAAACGGTTTTCGTGGCACGCGGGCGTAACGACGTTTGCGGTACCGTAGGAGAGCCGTTTGCCTCCACCAGGACATGAAAAGACGGTTGGTATATTGTTTTTTTTTTCTTTCGCGAGATAAGACGCCTATAAGGGACATATACCTCAACGGAAATGTTCGGCACGTGTGCAACACGGGACAAGTAAAATATATAGGCATAGAGAAGGGTATAGAGAGCACGCACGCGGAAAGTAATCGTTAAGAAAGTGTCTCATGCGTTAAAGACACACACGAAGCGGAACAGGCGGCGGGGGATCGGAAGATAACCGACAAAAACCACGTATGAGGGGGCGTAGGGATACGAAAAAGAGTGCGAGTAGCACGGGGTGCACCTGCAGGGGGCCCCCGCAAGTTGCACATGCCCTGGAGGACGATAAAAACCATAAGGACTATAGTAGAAGAAGAAGAAGAACAAGAAGGGAGAGCCTCAGAAAACTTGGTAACGATCACCGCGCGGGCTCGCCAAACCGTGACCCAAGACGTTGGTCTCCATAGGCTCGGATTGTTTAAAGGCCCGGAAGTATTATTATAATGTAGTTACTTTGAAGGTACTACCGGAGAGTCGAGTATGTACGACGGATATACTTTGCGTTTGGTCCTTTAAAAGCCATGGTGTCGCAACGGACGTCAGCAATCTTTAAGGGGGGAAATAGGGTTAGGACAGCGTTTTCTCCATGATTTTCATGAATTTTTATATAGTATAAAAAATGAATATAATTTATTGGAACTTTAAGAATATTTTATACATATATTTAAGTATATACTATAAAATTTTTAAAGAATTTTCTTGAAAAACACCGGGGATATTAGCGACCCCATATTGCAGGTCACATTCAGACTCAACATTTTGCGTACATTCTGGAAGCCGCAATTTTCATCTGAAATCAAACGAGGTTGGAATTTACTTTTATTGTATGTCTCTCTTCTATATGAACCTAAATGCTATCAAAAAAATAGAAAATTGAATTTTTTACAGGGGTCAAAACAAAAAAGCATGATTTTTTGCCATTTTTTGCAACTTTATTTGCAAAAAAAGAATTATTTTAAATAATGATAATATTCCGATTTTAGGTTCATATAGAGCGCAATACTATGAAGAAAGTAACTGCCAATTTTCAAAGCGATTGGTTGAAAACTTTTCAAACTAGCGTGTACGCAAGTTCAAAAAAAGTCGTTTTCCGAAAAACGCGTTTGAAAAAATAGCGCGCTCGGGGCCTGAAGAAGAGCTACTCACTTTAATGGCTTATAACAATAGAACGAGTCGGAATTTTCATTTAAAATTATGGGAACATATTTTTCAATAGTTTTACTAACAATTTATGAAATTAAAAAAAAATCGATTTTTTAAACCGTCTAACCCTATTTTCCCCCTTAAAGCGTGACCATTGACCGTGCACCGGTTGGAGAAAGCAATAATTAATAAAAAATAGGAATGAGATTTTCGAACTCAAAAACAGATTGAACCTTTTGATGCAAAAGTAAGAAATTGTGCAAATTAGAACTTTGAATATTGCTGTCCCGTCTTTTTCAATTTTGGTTTACCCATAGACGAAGCTTTGTGTATGTACAATAATGACAAGGAAGCAATAGATATGAGTTTCAATTTCCATCATTTCGCTAATCCCCTAACTTGACACTATGACGTTTGCATGATTGGGTTATGGGTTATATCGATTTTCTCTAAATTCAATATCCAATATTCTTTCATTGTACACAATTCACACATGAACTTCTGACCAGATAGCAAAGATCATACGAAGTAATTGCTTTAACAAACACCTATACTGATTTTACGGAAAAAAATCGTAATTTCGTAAATTTCGATCGCCTTCATTGATTTTCTTCAAATTCAATAGTGAAAACTATTCGATGATAGTCAATTTTGTGTAGAAAGTTTTAGCTTGATAGCTCACAATCACACGAGTTATGGTCTTAAAAGACATTTTTCGAAAAATTCAAAATCGTGTAAAACCTGAACGAGTTACGCTATCTTCACGAGAATTCCAACAAGCAAAGGGCAACTGCCACTTGCACCGGAAATTTCGTATAGAACACTTTTTTGCATCCTCATTACACAGACGCAGCCACACACATATATTAATCCGAACATTTGTTCGTAAATGTGTTGTTGCGACGTTTTGACATGTTGGCATTGAAACCTGGAATTAAAAAATGTTTTTTACGAAAATAAAGCTTTCTCGATAACGAAGGAAAATGTTCCAGTTTTTGATAGTTTAAAGAAACTGGCAATATTTTTTAAATTTCAATCTCCACATTCCATTGGCTGTTGCTATTGGTTTTGGCCTCCGAAAAGTAATAAAACATGAAGAAAAAAAAAGTCATTTCTCGCTCAGGAAGGAAAACGTCGAACCCGTCAAAATTTCAAATGGCCATAAATATGTTAGAGTTTGCGGCGATATTCAGTATACCGAGTACACAAATATTGTTGTCCATATATAGTAAGCACTATATGCACATACTATACATTAATGTCGAGCTTTCGGCACTATCGAGATCTCGCGGTACGACACCACGCGCATACTCGGAACACGCGTACACAGAACAATTCGGAGAATTCGCGATGGAAGGAGTTCGGAGTGCGGTATATAGAGCGTGTACGACGTAGAACTCACGTTAATGCATGGGGGAGAACGAGAGATCGAGCGTCCCCAGGCACGGGCACCATAGTATTCGAAATGCTATTTTGTCCCGGACGAATCATTGTCCGGCGGAAATCATTAAACTAAAATCTATGACCTGACCGTACAAAAGAGAAGGAGAGAGAGAGAGAGAGAAGAAGGAGACTCGATGTAAAATGTAGCCAATGCAATGGTATATTGTGTATATATACAATACTATAGAGGAAACCTCGACAACTCTGAACGATTCTGTGAGGAAAGCTTTCATATGCCAGTAGCAATTCGCCTTGATAACAGAAACGTGGGGCAGTACAGCAGAATTTAGTCGCAGAGCTGTTTCTACACATCAATTGCCAGACCCTTTCACATGTATATACTCATTAATATATATATTTATACCTATACTTGGCACTTTGAGAAACTTTATAGCCACAGCATTTGATCGTCACACACGATTTATGTACGGAATTGGTCATAGGCATAAAAATTTAAAAAAATTTTCGTTGCTCTGACTAAACCGACGAATAGATACCAACAATTTTCTCGACCGACAGCGACAGGTATGCGATCGGTGAACGTCTCTCAAGTTAAGTTGTAACACTAGTGATCTGTACTTGAATGGATGACCGCTGACATCGAATAGCTGAGTGTGAAGATATTTTTTCCGAAACTGGTGATCACTTATAGAAACACCAGCTATTAAATGACACGCCACGATTATTCCGGAGTTTCTCGATGCCCTGGTGCACTCGTACGAATGTGATGCGTGGGTATTATTTAATTCAAACTTTTATTTTATATTTTCCGTTTACATTCGTCAAGAGTACCAAATATTTGTCGCCTGAATCATAGATTTTGCGGCATTAACGGAGTATATGTTTTTGTGCAACGCTAAGTTTTTGCACGACACGCCAAATGAACGGGTAGGTGACAACGATACGATAGATAATAAAAGCGAGTTACGCGTGAAAAAAAAAAATGTTACGGGTACGTATACGCGCATTCGGTTATAAAAATAAACCACTTATACGGGGTGAGTCTCAAACGTAGGTGGAAATGGCTTTTAGTGTCTCACATATACATACCCCCGTACGTCATACATTGGTGAACAATGTTTATATATGTATACTAAGCGGGCTCTGCCCCCCTGCGCACTTCGACCTCTTTTGCGGGGGGGGCTCCTTCCCAACTCTTGTACACGGAGCGGCGGCGGCGGCGATATATTTATAAAATATAGAGAGATATACAATGGGTCAAAAAAGTATTCATACACCTTGTTTTTTTGCGATAACTTTATAGACATAAGCGATACGCAAAGAAAGCCAATTTTATTTAATAGTACATCAGGTAGAGAGATAAACTGCAAATGGAGAATTTTTTCCCAGGAATAATAGAAGAATTATGCAAAAAAAAACGAACATTTTCGGGCCAAAAAGGTATTCGTACACTTACGATTGAGCTGCTGAACCTCGATATTCACTCACGGACGGTCTGACCTCTGCGTACAATGTAAACAAGTCTTCGTTTACACAATGGTTTTGACCTATTCCATGCGGTGGTAGATCTTCAAGCTCTGAACAGACATGATGGCAAAGAAAAGCGAAATATCAATATCCATGCGAGATAGAGTGATTTTTCTTCGGAAACGTGGTGAAAGTTGTCGAAAAATTAGTAAAGAACTAAATCTAAGTTTCGCAACAGTGCAGGAGTGTTGTTACAGAGGCTACAAAAAAACCGTTCACAAGTGCTCGCAGTTTAGCGAATGATGTCGCGTCAATATCGGGGAAGAGCGTGTGTCCCCGGACTATTCGAAACGTTTTGCATTCTGCCCAAATATACGGCGGAACTGCCCGCAAAAAACCATTAATTTATAATATAAATCGAGAAAAACGTTTAGGTTTCGCAAAAACCTACGTAAAAAAATCTATAGAATTTTGGAAACGTGTCGTATTCTCGGATGAATCGAAGTTTAACATCTTCGGGTCCGATGGAAAAAAATTCGTCTGGCGGAAACCAAATACCGAGCTCCAGCAGAAAAATTTAATACCGACTGTAAAGAATGGCGGAGGAAGCGTCATGGTTTGGGACTGTATGGGATATTATGGCGTTGGTAATCTGGCTTTTATAGATGGTACAATGAATGCCCAGAAGTATATCGACGTGTTGCGCAGCAATTTGAAAGCAAGTGTAGATAAAATGGGCCTGGATGGAAATTTATGCTTCCAACAAGATAACGACCCGAAACATACTGCCATGAAAACGAGGGAATGGTTACTCTACAATGTCCGCAAACAATTGATTACACCACCACAATCTCCGGACATCAAACCTCTTGAAAATTTATGGCACTTGGTGGATGTAGAAATTAGAAAAAGAAAAATAACAAATAAATCCGATCTTCAAAGAGTGCTTTTAGAAGAATGGACGAAAATAGCAAAAGAAACAACGCAAAAGCTAGTAGAATCCATGCCTAAGAGACTCGAGGCGATAATTGAAGCAAAAAGGATGCACACCAAATATTAGTTATCATTAACAACTATGATGATGTAGGTTTTCACTATAATCGTAAGTGTATGAATACTTTTTTTGCCCGAGAATTTTCGTTTTTTTGGCATAATTCTTCTATTATTCCTGGGAAAAAATTCTCCATTTGCAGTCTATCTCTCTACCTGATGTACTATTAAATAAAATTGGCTTTCTTTGCGTATCGCTTATGTCTATAAAGTTATCGCAAAAAAACAAGGTGTATGAATACTTTTTTGACCCACTGTACGTTATGGGTGGTAGGCGACAAGGACTTGAAGGACGACGAGCAAATTTATATAACAATTTGAAAACGTAGAGAAAATGAGCTATCAGAAACAATGCGACAGTTAAAGGGTTTAATTTGAACGGTCTCACAGAAAGAGAAAAAGAGAGAGAGAGAGAGAGAGAAGGTAGAGAAAAGTATGCTCCGCTGTTTGCCCACATATTATAGCGTACTATATATCCGTATATTCTGCGTTGTATTCATCCGGGCTCAGCTCGTATACGGGTTTATTAAAGCGACGTAGGAAGGGTTAACTGACTCGCGAAAAAGAGAGCGAAAAAAAAAAAAATGAGCGAAGCCATAGAGGTATACATCTAACTCTCTCCTGCCACGTCTCTTCGGTATCCGGGCAAAGTACTTCTCTGTGTTATTCCTTCGTGCCGCGGAAATTGTAGTAGGAAAATTACGGTACCGTTTGTATCTACGATGAAGGATTATACATACCTTGAAATGTAATACAAAAAGATTTAAAAAATAATTTCTCGCTTGTTATAGTTTCCATTTATTTTTTTAGTTTTAATATTACAAACCGTCTATCACAAAATGAAATTAACTAACTCGCGATATTAGCGAATGAGAATTTAAAATATACATTTCTTCCTGTTGGATGAGAAGACTTCGATAGATTTACAGAGACGTTGAAAATTACAAGAGACGCGATAGTGCCGGACCATGATAAACAATTGTAATGAATATCTAGTACTCGAATATTCCAAACGATTTGTTTTACATCCGAATGGAAATTTTGATGGGAACATTTCGCGGCTACATTATTTTTTTTAATTAGTAAGAGAACTGTAAAATCCTTTCAAGATATTACATGACGTAGGAACAGAATACGTGGAATGTTGAAAATTATTTCTATGCCTTTTGATAACGTCGGTCGTATATGTGACATTTAGTTATAACGCGGTGGACCACGCTGTATTCACGTGTATGACGCTCTTGAAAAATGTGTATGAAAAGTACTGACAGACCCACGTTTAGTAAAGTATCAGGGCACAAAGTGTATGCTATATGTAGAATACGAAATTTTGACCTCATTAAGAGTGGAAAGCGCGAGACGACAGTGAGAGGATTACTAATACCGTGTCCTGTCAGAAACAGTGGCCACCGTTGACTATGCTTTCAGGCAAAATTTTACACCGCAATATCCATTGCCTCTTTGAACATTTTCCTGCATTATATATAAATGATATAAAATTTGCTTTATTAATGTGACTGACGGAACAATCGAATTCGACCGAAATCCTAAAAAATTCTCTGCACAATTTTATCTTGATCTTCATCTTCATATGCATACTTTCCCAAAAATTGTCGGTACGAGGGCACGGGGAAACTGCGGAAAACCCGTTACGATGCTGGTGATTGAGCAGAAAATTCTTACAATTTTGAAAATTGTAAGAATTTTCTGCTCAACCTTTTCCAATTGATCCGTAGATTCTTATAAAGAGGTACGTAAATTCGTATGAAGTAGGTCGGAAGTACCCACTATGTGTTCTCTAAAATTACAAACAAAAATCATAGACACTTGAATTAGACACTGATTGACAGTTCGTAAAACGTCCGGCCATATTAACCTAACATTTCTATATACAGTCCCCTATTTCGTCCTACCCTGAGAAGTTCTCCTTGAGATCGTTGAAGGTGCTGTACCAGTGATCGAAATAACTCGAGACAACGCTACCCAAAGATGAGATCAGACAGTAACACACCAGGAGACCGTACTTATTGTCGAAACTCGTATTCGAGATAACGATAAGGTGTCGAGGTACTATATATATATGATCGTACCTATGATAGTATTGATGCCACATACACCACCAATTATTATAAAGTTTCAAATCTCAAATACGAAGAATATGAAATATCGTTACATCACTTTTTTACATTTATTTGTTTATAGGCAACCCTTGTGTAATAGAATTTTGGCAACGAAAAAGTATTGCTGCCGCACTTTAAAATGTACTAGGAAGTATATCGATCACGGAATTTGGACATTTTTATTCGATCATTTCATCGAAATATTACAAGTCACCGGGACATTATATGAACGGTGACGAGTGTTTCCTCTATTTTTTTAAATATACCCGTATGCTTAGTTATACCTATACTTATAATATGTCTATAGGAAATATTTATCCAACTCAGTGATTTCCTTATTGTATGATTATATTTCCGGAGTGAAGAAAGCGTTCGCTACGTTTTATTCGTAAATCCGTATTCACTAACCTCGCACATACGAGGTCTGTTCAAAAAGTATCGCGAATTTTGAATTTCCGCGGGCTACATATATTCGATTTTCGATTTTTTTGTGGCGTTAGGTTGGTACTCATGTCCCTCACTTATGCTGAAAAACCGGCCATTTTGAATGTTTACCAAACCAAACCATAAACCCATGATTCGTCACCAGTTATGACCCTCTGGAGCAAATTTGGGTCGTCGTGGACCGAGTCCAACAGCTCCTTAGCAATGTTAACGCGACACTGTTTTTCTTCGAAATTGAGCAATTTTGGCACGAATTTCGCGGCGACCCGTCTCATGCCCAAATCATTGGGCAAAAATCGAATAGCACGAGCCAATCGATATGTTTAGTTCCTCAGCAACTTCTCTAACGGTGATTCGACGATTGGCCAATATTATTTTCCTTACTTCATCAATGTTTTCGTCTGTTGTTGATGTGCTCGGGCGCCCGGAACGCATTTCGTTGTTCGCATCTTCTCGGCCCTCTGAGAACATTTTGCACGACCGATAAACGTTGATTTGGTCCAAGGTAGCTTCATCATATGCCACAGTCAACATTCGGGATGCGTCCGCGCAACAAAATTTGATACAGATTCTTTGATCCATTTTTTGAAATAGGCAAAAATCGGAGACAGGCCAAAACACGTCTAACCAAAACAGCTGTCAACAATTAACTAAACATTCAGAATGGCCGATTGTTTCAGCATAAGTGAGGGACATGAGTACCAACCTAACGCCACAAAAAAATCGAAAATCGAATATATGTAGCCCGCGGAAATTCAAAATTCGCGATACTTTTTGAACAGACCTCGTAGACATCGCTCCTCGTTCAAATAATTATTTGAACGAGGAGCGAGGTGTGGATTGGACCACACATTGCCAGAGACCTGTAGTTAATTAATTACAAGACTTTGACAATGTGTGGTCCAATCCTTGTAACCTGGATTGTCGAAAAATCCTTTTTTTCGTCGATATATTTTCATTGATTAATAATTGTCATTATTATGGTATAGTCCGATACTTGTCGGTTCAAATAGATTTCACAAAACACCATATCAATGTGTTAGATTTTTTCCTTAAATTACATTTCAAAGAAAGTGCTATCATTGTCACGTAAAATTCAAACGGATTATATCAATTATAATCGTACTTTTATAAAAAAAAAAACTATTTTAAATCTATTTTTCATTATGCAAGTTTTCGTTCATATAGTCGGATATAGGGATGAATTATTTACGAAGTCTCGGAATGATGACAAGTTGAATAGAAGGTACAATTTGCAACAATTGAGAATTTCGTTATGCGCTTATCAGGTCCTCGTGACTTGGTGAGTACTCGCACGTATCACACGTTACATAATATTATATCTATTCATCTATATATATATATATATATATTGTATATAGATGCATCGTAGATCGAGAGCATAGATCTCGTAGTCGAGTTTGACGGGGTATAGCGAGAAGGCAGAAAGGACTCTAGGGAGTCGATGCGATCGAGCGATGGACTAGCATCCTGTTCGGATTCTCTCTCTATATATATTCTCTCGATCTGTGAAACCTGGGATCTCACAAATCAACCACACCCATACGCACCCGTGGCTCGCCGCACGTACGTCCAATTCGGATAGACTACATATACTATTTCCTTTTACTTTATATATATACATATATATAATATAGACACATGCTGGCTTAAAGTCGGGCGTATCAATCCTTAATACGCACAGATTCGACGCCCTTCTGACGTTAAACTATCAATGCATGCATAATATCCAATATCCAGTGACTCTGTCTATCTCTCTTTCGTTCTCGTCACGACAAAATTCGACGTACGACAGTGAGATCACTTCCCTCGATACCCAAACGAGAGTATAACCATCATCGACTCGAGAGATACACGCGAGACCGACCCTTTCGTAATTCCGGTGAGTTCTCCCCGTTCATCCACGAATCCGGTCTACTGCCGGATACGCTTCCGACTCTTTTCTCTCTCGTTTTCTCTGTCTGTCCGTCTGTCTCCCTTGCTTGTTCCATCTCTTTTTTCTCACTTGCGTTGAATCTGCGGTGTAAGTATATATAAGAGTAGTTATCCGTACATTATTACTCCGAAATATATACGTAAATAGTATATATATTAGGGCGATTTTTTTTTCGGCTATTTTTTTTTTCAGTCCCCACCCGAAATTTTGTTGGATATGTCGAAAAAGAAATTCCCTGAAAGTTACAGCCCTTAATATTAATTCTAAGTACTTTCCCAAAGCGTGAGAAGATTTTCCATCTAAAGTACACGTAAATCGAATTTTTTTTTTCGAATTTCTGTAACTCAGCCGCATTTTATGCTATCATATTGTTCTTGGTTTCGATTTACTCAGAATAAAACAATCTAAAAAAATGCCTTTTGCGGTGAAAGGGTAAACCGTACTGGTGAGTTGGTACGGGTCACTGAAGTTGATTTTTACCCAAAATTCTCGTTTTTTCGCTGTTATCTCCGAAGCAATTAATTTTACGAAAAAAATGTAAATGAAAAATTTGTTGAAAATTTAATTTCCTACAAAAAAGGTCGTATCGACCCAATTGCTTAGATTAATATTTCTTGAGATATTGAACTTTAACTTATGAGTAGTATAAAATTTATAAAATCTGAAATATTAAATATTAAAAAAAATAAAAAATAAAAAGAGGTTCAATATCTGAAGAAATATTAATCTAAGCAATTGGGTCGATAGGAACTTTTTTATAGAAAATTTAATTTCCAACAAATTTTTCCTTTACATTTTTTTCGTAAAATTAATTGTTTCGGAGATAACAGCAAAAAAACGACAATTTTGGGTAAAAATCAACTTCAGTGACCCGTACCAACTCACCAGTACAGTTTACACTTTCACCGCAAAAGGCATTTTTTTAGATTGTTTTATTCTGAGTAAATCGAAACCAAGAACAATATGATAGCATAAAATGCGGCTGAGTTATAGAAATTTGAAAAAAAAAAAATTCGATTTACGTGCATTTTAGATGGAAAATCTTCTCACGCTTTGGGAATGTACTTAGCATTAATATTAAGGGCTGTAACTTTGAGGGAATTTCTTTTTCGACATATCCAACAAAATTTCGGGTGGGGACTGAAAAAAAAATAGTCGAAAAAAATATCGCCCTAATATATATATATATATATATATATATATACCGTGTATAACGAAACGTATAATACATATGCGTATGCATATACGTATACTACATAATGCATATGATATGGATGTAATATACCGCCTACGCATTACGCGGAATGCACCGTCTAGTGCAGTATCGATGAAGCGTAATAGATTCACTATTATAAACAAAAGTAATTCGTTGTGGCTGATTATCTAACGTTTTTCTCCTACATCTACATATACGTACATGTGTAATATATTTAATAAATCAAGATACAAGCACACAATATCGCGGTTATTTCGTGAAGCGCTCTTGGTGTACCATGTACGAGGTCGCAACTCTAACTCGGCCGGAAGTGACAGAACGATAGAGAGTACACGATACGCGGTGCGGGAGCAAAAGCTCGTATACATAAAAAAAAAAGCCGCAACGCGAAAATTCTCGTTCGTCCCGCGGAGGGACGGAAAAAAACGTGAATACATACGAAAAAGAAAGAAGAGGAAAAAAAAAGAGCGAGCGAAAAAATAGTGGCGAACGCGAATCAAACGAGGATGGCCGTGACTCATTGGGTTCGGCTAGAAGGTTGCCGTGGAGGGGCAGGTGGGGTAGAAGGTTGGAATGAAATCGACAGGGCGTCCACCTATCGGCTCATAGCTCTCTCTCTCTCTCTTTCTCTCCATCGCGTCACGGGTACCATGTGGCTGGTATGTTTATACACCACGAAAGAGAAATACGCATTCCTACACACATGTGTGCATGTGTACGTGGTTATATAGATTGGGGAAGCTGCGAGAGCGTGGAATAGCATTGCAGAACATCGAAGCTTGTTAGTGGTACGGGGAAGCGTGTATTTCCCCCTCTGCCCGACCTCCGCAACACCACTTCTCGACACATAACTAAACAAGCAACAAGTGACCTTAAAATCTGGAAATAAAAATGCCTGACCGCTGATCGAGTATCGTGGGGTAGTGGAGGGAGTACATGGTGACCGGAATCCGTTCCTATATATGTATATGCATTGTTATCATTCGCCAACAGTATATGAGCGGTACATTAAGCACCAATAAGCACCAAGTTAATAAAAGTTTCCATTTGCTAGCCTAATGTCATTAATTCATTGCCGAGTGACACACACTCTAGAAAATTATTCTTTTCTCAACTAGAATCTACTTTATCACAAAAGTACCCTCGTCTTATCTTAGACCTCGAATTCACTCCTTGTACAAGAATCAAAAATATTCCAGTCGTAAGTTCCGCTTATGTGGAGATTTTACATCGTTGTTATATAACACGATTTATCGTGAATGCACTATTCCGTATGAAAGTTGAACATCCACCCGAGAAGGCCAAATGCTATTTAATTCTTTTTTTTTAATTTATTTCGTAGCCATCTAATTCAGCGATGGCTGAAGAAAAGCTCAGCTTTGTTTTACAGAATTATCCATCTCGGATGTTTCACTTGTGATAGCAAGAGCACGACTACGGTATAAGAACGATAAGGTATATTTATACAGTTACTGCGGAAGCGACGAAGAGTGAATAATCAGAACGATAAATTAAAAACGATCTTCTTGTACTAAGAGGAATCATTCTTTGTGGTTGTTGAGTGAGCTAATATCCACCGTTCCGATGCAAATGGTTTAGGAATGTAACTGATTTCCTCTCATTTATAAAGGATTTTTTTTTTATTCCATATAAAGTGGCCTGATTCTTCAGCGAAAAATCTGTACACCCTACTAGTGACATGAGTCAACAATAAAACACTCTATTGGGTAAATGGATTTGTCAAAAGATGAATCTCTGAGATGAGCTTGCACAACTATTTAAGATTGATTTTTCTTTATGTGATGCAGTTCTCACATGCTGATGCATCCACTGCAATTACTGCCACTGATCGGCCCAATTTTCACCTTTGTGCCACACTCCCAATACGTTGACATTAAAAAATGAAAATATGATTTAAAAAAAATAATAACTAAGCATCCTCTATGAGGAAGCAAAAGAAACATTACGGAGTTTACAAAGGAGATTTCCATTTTTTCATAACAATCATGTGAAATAATTGACAAGACGACATGATATAGATAATAAATGAAAAATATGGCGAGAAACAGATAAAACAATAGAGCAATTTTATGGGGGGAAATAGGGTTAGGACAGCGTTTTTTAAATGATTTTCATGACTTTTTTTATAGTATAAAAAATGAATATAATTTATTGAAACTTTGAGAATATTTTATACATATATTTAAGTATATACTATAAAATTTTTATACATATATTTAAGTATATATGGTACTATAAAATATTAGCGGCCCCATATTGCAGGTCACGAATCAGACTCAGCATTTTGCGTACATTCTGGAAGCCGCAATTTTCATCGGAAATTAAACGAGGTTGGAATTTACTTTTATTATATGTCTCTCTTTTATATGAACCTAAATGCTATCAACAAAATGGAAAATTGAATTTTTACACGGGTCAAAACAAAAAAGCATGATTTTTTGCCATTTTTTACAACTTTATTTGCAAAAAAAAAAATTATTTTAAATAATGATAATATTCCGATTTTACGTTCATATAGAGTGCAATACTATGAAGAAAGTAACTGCCAATTTTTAAAACGATTGGTTGAAAACCCTTCAAACTAGCGTGTACGCAAGTTCAAACAAATTCGTTTTCAGAAAAACGCGTTTGAAAAAATAGTACCAAGAAAAACAAGCAATATGGAGTCGCTAATATCTTCGGTGTTTTTCAAGGAAATTCTTCAAAAAATTCTTCAAAATTTTATAGTATATACTTAAATATATGTATAAAATATTCTCAAAGTTTCAATAAATTATATTCATTTTTTATACTATAAAAAAATTCATGAAAATCATTGAGAAAACGCTGTCCTAACCCTATTTCCCCCCATAATGGCTTATAACAATAGAACGCGTCGGAATTTTAATTTAAAATTTTCGGAACATATTTTTCAATAGTTTTATACTATTGAAAAATGAAATAAATAAAAATCGATTTTTTGAACCGTCTAACCCTATTTCCTCCCTTAATAGTTTAAATTTCAATTAGTAAACGAAAGAAATAAAAGAAAAAAAAAGGAACGACATAGACAAGAGCAGAGATATCAGATGTCTTTTACTGTCTCTCGAATATACATCGAGGTCGCGCGGGAGAGGCATCAGCAATCTTTCCAACCGCGACTGCGGCCGGATTAAAAAGCAACAAGTGACCCTAAAAAGTGCGCGCGGGAATAAAAATACCGACGGTTGATCGAGAGCTTCGCGCCGAGCTGCTGCCGCTACCTCCCATCCCCATAACGCTTTTCTCTCTTGCTGCTGGAGAGAACGAGTGAATATACGTGGAATAGAGGGCGCGAGGTAGACGAGGCAGGGGGGTGTGTGATTGGGTAAGCGAGCTTCGGGGTGAGTGAGCGAATCGGTATATATAGGCAGGAAGAATTGATGGAGCGAGAGGATGGCAGGGAGAGATTGACGCGGGAGAGCGAGAGTGTAACGTGGTTTGGGGGAATACTTCCCCCGCGTAACCAACTCGATCGAGGAAACGACAGATCCGTAAGTCGTTGCTGTCTCTCCCTCTTTATTGATCATTCGGACATGTAGGCTCAAGGTTCGATCGAAGCTCTGACTACTATTCTCAAAAAGTAGTTCAAGATGATTTTATAAGAGAGTGTTTCGGAATCATAATTTTTTTGAATACAAATAAGACTATTTTTTAAATTATGATCATCATAATGGATACATAGCATCACGATTTCGTCATGATTATCATCGTGGATTCACAGTATCCTGATTATCATAAGCATTATAATTATTTTCTATTCACTATTACTTTGTTAAAAAAAAAGTATTTCGAATTGAACGAAACGCGAATCGAACACACTTTCGTGTGTATAACCATATTTTTCGTTGTACCATTCGAATGATTGACGATCTCTAATCGTGAAACAGGTGGTAAAACTTTCGCTCTTCATCACTCGTTTTTCCGCACCGTCTCACTCGCGTAAAAAAAACCGAGAAACGTTGTGGTATTACTAGCGAAAGGGGTTTTGCATATAAACACTTTGGAACGAAGGAGAAGGTCGAGTTTGCACGAGGTTGGGATGCCCAGGGGTTTGGAACGGGGATAGGGGGATGTTCTATGGACGATGAAGGAGAGGCGTTACGGGAGTTTGAGTCATCCCCATCTCGGCTCTTAGTTCCGATATCGGCCGCACCTAAGCAAGAGCTCGCCACTGTCCAGCAACCCTTTCACCAATACAAATGTACCTTCAACCCCTTAGCACATAAGTACACTCACTATCACGTGCTCAAGATGATTTTTCTTTGGCGCACCAACACTCGCGTCGAGACCGTTACCAATACAAACTCGCGCGGGGACAGATCGTCTCTCGCACTCGCCCGCTTAACCAACACAAATGCAACGATATACCACCACCGCTAACCCCACCAACGTCACTATACCACCACCGACCCACGTCCACTCGTACTCGTTGCTTCGTCCCTGTTTTGCATCGCCGGAGGGTATAAACTCGCACCCTCTCTGGAACTTCTCCGCGCGCTTTAGAAACGTGCTTCGTCTATCCTTGTCCTGTGCACACGTTTCACGTATACTCTTGTCCGCAACCCCCTTGCCGCAACCTCTCTTTCACCCCTTAGAGAATTCACGAAGGTCCCGTAACGTCAACGACGCGAGTGGAAAATCATCGACAACGATTTTCCAACATAACGATTGTTAATGTTTATCGTTTAAACCATTTTAATATTAATAATAATATCATTACTATCGACAAATCTAAAAAAAAAGTTGTAACTTTGATTGCTTCAGGATTGTTCATAATTAACTAACTGTACAATAATTTTCAATTATTTTTCCATGCATTCGAATAAAATAGTCGACAGTAATCCGTAACTATCGTTTATTATCGAGTGAGAAGATCGATCGATACTAACCGTCGCTTGATCTCTTCACTGTTGTCAACGCGGTAATACGAGTGTTAAAATATGAACCTATATACATACATGTGTACAATACTTATCGGTAGGACGAGGGGAAATATTGTAATAATTGTTGATTATTACAATATTATATCGCAAGGCCATTAATGTAGCAACTCTGGTGTTAAAAAAATTTTTAATTGGTCTACCGCGACCTTCGCAGGTGGTCGTAAAAAAAAAGAAAGAAAAAAGATGAAAAGAAAAACGGAAAGTAAATATGAAAAACAAATCTGCCAAGCGTCGTCGATCTTAATACCGCAAGCTCACACGTACGTAAGGGTATATTTTCATCCCCACTTCGCGCCTCCAGCCTGCTTTCGCATCCCCTGGCATGTCTCTCGCGTGCCTACATCTCACCGATACACTTCGGCATTGACCACACGAGGCAACAACATTCTCATCTGTCCTTCTTGTCGTGAATGTACGTATACAGAGGCTCTCTCATGTACGTACACGAGCAGAGAGCGGGACGAAGGTGGGTGCCAGTCGTCGGAGAAGGAGAGAAGGAGATAGACGGTGAAAACATGTATCCTCTACAAACTGTATCGACTGCTAACAGTCAATGGGATGTATCGCACACAATTTAACTTCTAAATTGATGTTTGTTACGCCCTTTCGTTACCGAGTAGCTGAAGTACATTCTGTATTTTCTCATCGGTGTACGACGTCACCGCGGGGGCAAGACTCTGTTCTTCTCTCTCGGTTGCTATGTGTACCAGTTTTCTGTATCGTAAGTGGTATAACGCGATGAGAAGAGAGGGAAAGAGCGAGAGAGAAAGGGAGGGAGACTCTACCACACTAGATCCTATTTCGTCTCTCTCACTCCGACGCTTACAACGAAAGCTCAACCTCCTTTTCACTCCCTCTCTGTCTCTTTCTCTCTCTCTCTCTCCCTCTCTCTCGTTCCCGCACGATGTATCCGAGGGATACACACGTACGATAGAGAGTCCGAGCGAGGTCGCGGTCTGGAGAGACTTTCTCAATTGCATCTCTCTCTGACTCATGGCAAAAGTGGAAAGCTCGTCGATTCTCTCTCGCTCTCTCTCATTTACAGCGTCCTATCTCCCTCGCTCCCGAGCTTTTTGCGTTTATTCGCGTTCTCCTCTCTCTCTCTCTCTCTCTCTCTAGCCGTTCTTGTATAACGTGGACTATATCGTCTCCCCACCGCCGTGTGCGCGCGCCAGCATCGGCAGCGTCAGTCTCTACTCTCGCGCTTTCTCTCCTCTCTTTCTCTCTTTCTCTCAGTGTGTGCACTTGGCCGAGGAATGCGTCTTTATCGCACCCCCACGAAGCTTTCACAGGCTCTTCTTGCACTCTCCTTTGCACGCTGTTCATTCGCGATCCGCTGAGGGAGAAACCCTGTACGTTCTCTATATCTTTCTCCCTCACTCGCTGGATCGTTCTCTCTCTCTCTCCCTCCATCTCTTTCTCTCTCTCTCTCTCTCTCTTACCCGTCTCTCTTGCGACTTGCGCGAGCTTGCGACAGTAGGCTCGAGGGGCGCCACTGTACGGGCCAGAGGGGCCACCGGCTGCTGGCTGGCGCGTGGTCTCCGCTACAGCATCCGCGATCTTCTCCGCCTACGCGAAACCGGCCACCACCGCCAGTGCGCCCGCAAGCCCGCAAGTTCGCGCGACTCGACGCGCACCGTGTGCAACGCGCGCACGAGGCACGATAAACGAAGAGAGCGTGCGGCGAGAGGTGGTTTGTTGTAACCCCGTAACACGAGACAGGCGCGCTTTTTACCCCCGAGTTACCCGACGAATAAGGACATAATAAGAAAACGGGAAAACGCGTCGAAAGAAAAAAAAATTAATAAAAAATAAAAAATTTACTTAAAAAAATATATGTATAAAAAAAAACTAAAAAAAAAAATATATATATATATAAAAGCGAAAAGTATCAAGTGAATAAGGAAAAATCGTGAAAGGAGCGTCAACAACTGCAAAACAGGAAGAGTTAGCGCCAAACCGGAACAGAGGGAAAAAATAGTGTTTTTTTTAATTTCTCAAATCAAGACCCGGCTCAACTAGGAGCCACACTACAAGGACGCAACGCATCGTCCTCGCCGTCGTCTTACTCGTCCTCATCCTCGTCTCAAAGAAGAAGAAGCCCACGCTGTAAGGGTGAGTAAAACGTGGCAGAGTTTCGAGTAGAAGTATTTTTTTTTCTTCTTCATCACATCTCCCACCTGTCCTTTTCTTTGACTTCAAACGATTTTTTTTGTTCTTTACTTTTTTTCGCGGCACGTTATCAGGATTCAAAGTTTAGCAGATCTCGTGTTTTAAATCATGTCCCTGTCGAATTGAAAAACCCCAAAAAAAAAACAAAATCTAAAAACAGTGGTACGTGTTGAAATTGGTGAGCAAACATATGTGAACGGTGAGTGACGGTGACGACTGGTGACCGGCATTTGGATATACTTCTGTAAACATGACTCTCCATCTGGCCGGGGGTTCGCGATTTTTGGATATTCCGATATTCGCGGCCACGAATAATCACGAGGTTTATAAAAGTAAAAAAAAAAAAACAACAATAACAAAATGGTGATAATCTGCAGGAGCTGGGGCGATAAAACAAAATAAATAGACGCGCGCAGGAATACAATTCTTGTGAATAATCGATACAATGAGTGATCAAAATAACGTCGAAAAATAAATATGAAAAATAATGCATAGTCTCTTATAAAAAAATAAAAAAAAAACAAAACTGAGTCCATAAAATAATTGAACGACAAATTATCGGGGGGACGATTTCCACGATTAAAATAAGTCTTATTATACGTAATTATGACTCTAATTAGTGACAAGAGACTTGGGTTTCATTAATTACGGAAACGCTGGTAAAATGCTTTAATTATCAAACTAAATTTCATCATGTTGTTGTTCTCAAAGGCGATCCATTTATCTAAATATTCTCATCGGAAATTATACATATTTACGGTAGAATAAACTCTTGTTCTTGGTACTCGATGAAATATTTATTATTAGAATAAATATCAAGAAATAATGTACGTAAAAATTGCATCGATTATTCGCCCAAAGTATGTGACATTCGGGAAAAGAAAAAAAAAGATTATATTTTCACATTTTTACGGTTTGTAAATAAAAATCTGTGAGTATATAACAAAAAAGACAGTATCGTTCTCTGCAGTAGTGATAGCCTGTAGTGGTCAGGCGTTAAAAGAAACGCGGCGTTTGATCCTGTCGTCCGTCGGCAAGCGTCGGCACTCTCGGTGACTCTATTCGCTCTAAATCTCTAACAATTTTTCAAGAAAATTACATATAATCGATAATCGTGACGCGAATAATATAAAAATATTGTGCAGACAATGCACGTAAAATCGAAGAAAAAAAATATCACATTCCATCATCGGTTCTTCCTCGTTTCGATTTCACAGAACGAAGTAAATGTTTTCGAGATGTTTTTTTTATTACTCGAACAAATCCTCACGCGATAATAATACATGAGCTATCACGAAAAGTGCAGAGAAAGAACATGGGAAATTAAAAGCAAGTTTTCTCGAAAATTTTATTATTAAAAACTTAAAAGCAAGTTTCGTATAAAACGCTTTTTCTTAACTACAGACAAGTTTACTCAAGCGTTGTGAAAATTTGTATCATTAGTCATGAGCAATTGTGATCGAAAACTTTTATAAACATATAAAACGCTTCATCGAAAGTGTTTCTAAATTAAAACCAAACAAGATTTTTTTTCTTAAGCAAGTTTTGTTTAAAAAACAACAGTTATTGAATCACAAATCAAACTCTCGTTCTCGTGAACACTTTGAACATTATCATGAGGACTAGTTTTTTTTCTTTTTTAGTATTCGTACATTTGGGCCGTTCTATCTAGCCACAAGATAGTATAAGCGCGCGTCATGTGTTTCGTTAAATAACAAAGAAAATAACAACTCAATATCATTGAGTATATGTTTTGTGACAAACAAACAAATCGTTTAACCGTGGCACGTCGACGTTGGAAAACGTACTAAAGTCTGCGTGTGATCTCGTCGAGTATATCGCGTTGAGCATAAGTTCATATTACCGGTAAAACCTGTCCGCACAGCCGTTACGTTAAACAGGGGGATTGAAAAAGTATTAACTCGACGATCCGGATTACGGTGTGAAAATGCAATGCTCTCTCTCTCTCTCTCTCTCTCTCTCTCTCTCTCTCTCTCTCTCTCTCTCTCTGTCTTTCTGTCTCTCTCTCTCTCTCTCTCTCTCTCTCTCTCTCTCTCTCTCTCTCTCTCTCTCTCTCTCTCTCTCTCTCTCTCTCTCTCTCTCTGTGGCTCTCGGTCGCCACTGAATACAAACTGGTGCGCGTGGTCAACCGAGTTGATCGATGTTCTCGTGTATAAACAGCTAATAATGAAATGAATTGTGTCATAAACAATCCATACGGCAGCGGCGGGAAGGGGGGGTCGACAGAGAACATACAACAGTGAACCGTGTGGCAAAAGTGTAAATGAGAGCCGATCGTCGATGTTGATGGGGAGAGGGGGGGGGGGGGGGGGGTCGAACGATAAACCGCGAGGGTGGGGGCAGGGGGAGGGGTTGAGGGTCGATGTATCGAAAAACGAGTGTTAAAAGTGTACAGGATGTTTTTTTTCTCGTTCCAATAACCTTTTTATTACCCAACGATGGAAATAATGGGTAAATCAGCTCAATCTGTCCGATCGACTCTTCGATACTGGTTACATCTCAAAATATCAACTGAAATCTCTGAATTTTTATTTATCTTCGACACTTTGTCGATTCCATGATTCGTATTACTTTAAACCCTTGCTACACCTCGATACATTCGATTTTCATTATTGCACAATTCCGTGAGGTCCTAACTTGATACATTTTCTTCGTAATATTTGACGAAAATAAATTCCTTTTATTTCGGATAGAATTTAAATGGAATGCCGTTAAAAATATTTTTTTTTATGAAAATACATTCACGATAGATCGGTCAAGAAATTACGAATTCTTTGGTAAATTTGAATTTTCGAAAGATTATTCTTTCTATTCTTTTTATCATTCTGAACAAACGCAAGTATTTCTAGCAGAAAAATAATCATTCGAAATTGCTTTCTAAGATAGTCGAAAAAATGGTTTCAATTGTTTTGTCAATCGTCCCATCAACATGCATCGTGTTAATTTTCAATCGTTTTCTTTTATTATCGAAACATTGCCTCTCCGCGCTCTGTAAAATGGTATCTGTAGGCACATTCGATATATCACGTGGAAAACGAAGTAGTTCGGATTCTCAGAACGTGTATCGCACAATCGTATACGAGACATATTAAGTCGATCAGTTTCGATTGGAAAATGAGTTTGGATGACACTTTGTAAGTGTAACGGATGATTGAGAGTCATTTGTTAATGGATATCTCAACGACTCGTGGGGACTGAAACATTAGCTCGTGCTTTTCTTTTGATCCGCATCAAGTACCCTATTATGCATATGTATATTATAAACGAGGGTCGCGCGATAATGCAAGGCCGTTTTCGTTTAAATTATCCACACGATAAGATCAACTTCTGTCGTCGCGAAATACAAAAAAAAATCGTGTAAAACAAAAAATTTATAAGAAATTAAGAAAAGAAAAACGGTTGTCACTGTGTAATCAGTCCCAATCGTCGGTAGATACGTTAAAAAAAAACAGAGCCAAAGGACAGAATTTGTTTTGAGCCAAAAAAGATAGTGTCACAGTAAGATCGCAATTATCAGCAGGTTTGTACAAAAATCTAAGTGAAAATTTGAATTTTTGCAAGCTCAAAAACAAAGAAACTATCATCACACTAAGATCATTTCCCATTACCAACAAAAACTCAAAACATGTCCAGTGAAAAAATCAATTATTCAATACCAAAAATCTACAATTACCGTCACAGGAAGGTAACTGTCATGAGTAAACTCTCAAAAAATTCCACGTTAAAATAAGTAACACTTTTAAAGTAAAAGAAAATGAAAAGAAAATCAATTATTCAATACCAAAAATCTACAATTACCGTCACAGGAAGGTAACTGTCGTGAGTAAACTTTCCAAAAATTCCACGTTAAAATAAGTAACACTTTTAAAGTAAAAGAAAATGAAATTACGATTAAATCTTCACATATTATCGAGTAAAATGGCACAATATTTCAACGTGAAAAAAAAAAATCTGAAATTTCTAGACAAAAAAATATAAACTCTCGTCCATCCGTCTCTGTGTCATATGATACGAAAAAAAAAAAACGCTCATTATTCACACCAAGCCGTAATCCGTCAAGAACTAAATCCTATGGCAAAAAACTTCGAGCAATCCACGGATCAACGTCAAAAGTTCTCCGAATCACCCTACGAGAAATCACGCGGTAAAAGAAGAACTCAAAAAAAAAAAAAAATGACAAACAAACATCCGTATCTCTCGCGGTGTGTCCGTGCCGCTTAACTCGCGTGTATGGTTGTTATACACTGGTCACGATATTCAGCAGGAGTATCGAACATGCAGGAACGGTGAGTGGCGATGTATCGACGAAAAAAAAAAAGTTACGAACAAAAAAGCCTGCTATCGACCGAAGAGACGGGAAAAAACGTGCAAACAGTGAAAAAAGAAATTGAAGGTTGCCCCCGAAAGAATCGAGGTTCCGGTATGTTCGTGAGAGGGATGGGGCGGTTTTTATACATATAGAGTATCACACATTCTCTGAGGGGGTTCCCACGAAGAAGGGGTTGACAGTATTTTCCGGCTTTCGACAAAGAGAGAGAGAGAGAGAGAGAGAGAGAGGGATGGATGGGAGTAGGTGGAGGGAGTGTGATAGTGGTGGACGATCAAGGGATAGAGAACAAGTCGGAGGGCGATTGGGTTAACTGTAAAACTCGATTGTCCGTGTTTTTATCTTAAGACGAGGGAGAAATGTCGGAGAGACATTGATGATACGAAGAGAGGAAAAGAGACGATGGAGTGGGGCGACAGTATATACATATAAAGAGACACGAGCAATTGAGAAAGAGAGAGTGAGAGATGGTTAGAAGGCAAGGGGAAGAACCGCGAGAACGAGAGACGATGGTGGGAGGTAAAAGAGCAAAGTATGTAACGCAGGAGAAGTAAAGGATTTGCGAGAAGGGGTTAAAATACTCCCCTACGCGGGTATACTCGGAGGGGTTGTGTGTCGTCGTCGTCGTGGTCGTCGTCGACGAAACCGTCGGAGGGGTGGTTTTTGCCAGAAAGAGAGTGGTGGTGGTTTCCCGCCGTTTCGTCGCGGTGGCGCGAACGGTGATGCGAGTATGAGAGAGAGAGAGAGAAAGAGAGAGAGTTTGTGAATACGCGAAGAGGGGTAGTAGACTACTAGTTCTGGCGCTGCTGTGGCCGTTACTACTGCTCCTCATGGGAGGCTGTTTTCACTGGTGGGGATAAGACTACCCTTCGGTATAAACGGAGTGCGTTTGCGCGCCGTACAAACGACGTGTGGAGGTGGCATTCGCCGTCGGCTCTGCTGCTAAGGGTTGCTTCGCGGTACGACGCGGTTATAACGAAGAGAAAGAGAGAGAGAGAGAGAGAGAGAGAGACTGTGCGAGAGAGAGATAAAGTGAGATGGAGTTTTCGCGTTACGCTTGGGGTGGGGACCAACGCGTCGTCCAACCGTACGTGTACAGGGTTAGGGTGGTCTTTGGGTCTGTCAGTAGCAAAGCGGCGGCCTCATCATACGGAGCTGCTGGCTGACCAGCTAGGCCGAAATCACTTAAGACGCGTTCCTTGTAATATAACCACTGCTACACGCGCTCGACCCACCCCACCCTCGCCACCACAACCCCCCCCCCCCCATCCACATACACGGTCCCCCGCCTAGTTGGCCACATACACACGTGCATATATAGATAAATATATACATATACATACTATATATATGTATATATGCATGTACACGTATATATATATATATATATATACACATACATGTAAACACACATGTATAGATAAACGTAAATAGCGCGGGAAGGACTTGGGAAACCGTTTACACCATATAAGCCCGTATACATGATAAATATAAATATATACACAATCACGCTGTGAGATACAACGACGACAAAGACTAAGGAGACGCTCGCTCCTGAATAACCGCGACAAGTGCACAAATGTACGGAGTATTTGTCGTAACTACCCCCGTCAACATCGAGAGGATACACGGTGTTACGAATAATCGACAAATCGCGAGAATTATCAATCGTCTTCGTCTAATTAACGCGCCAGACACGTGATACACAGTCATCTTTGACTTGCGCGTTTGCCAGAAGAAAAACCGAGATTCTTTGTTACCTCGTGGGATCACGTCGTAGAGGGTTGCGAAACGAGGGTGAGAGAAGCAACCACCCATGTTATAACCTCCTTCTCGTTCCTCCTCCCCGCACGGCCCACTCCCAACCAAGTGCGAACAGAAGGGGTTGAAAGGACCGAGACGGAGATAGAGTAAGAGGGAGAAAGAGAGGGTGAGAGCTAAGACTACTGGATCGTGGGTGTCTCTGTTTTAATCGTGACGTGACGCTGGCCGAGGGAGGATCGCCTAACGCGATGACGTCTCGGCGACTTCGTGAACTCTGACCAAATCTCGTTTTTATTATTATTATTATTATTATCACTGTCACTATTATTATTATTATTATTATTATTATTATTATTATTACTATTATTATTAAATATATAATACAAAATACACCCGATGGTTCGCGAGTGCCGGATTAATTAATCGACGGGATACGAGACGAAAGTGCGTCTTGGATTGGCAAATAAAATAAACAGTATTTTTTTATTCTTTCAAGTTTTTACATTTTTTTATTTTTTTTCCGTCTTCTTTTTAGTCGGCATAGCGCATCGTCAACCGAGAACAATTGCGCGAACGTGATTGCCTCGGTTCTGTGCGGGGTGGATTATACACGCGTCAAGAAAAAAAAAACAGAAGGGATACTTAAAAAGAAAAACAAAAAAAGTTATAACACGACAAACTGCATTTTTTTTTTATCCCCCAATTGACAGTGCTAAGAGAGACTGAATGTGATACCGGGACATAGTGATAGAAGCTCGACGATAATTTTTCTTTTACACTCACTTGTCGATTTTCAAGAAAGTGATGATTGTTTTTGTTATTCCGACGATAGTCCTTGTTGCGCGATTAAACGACGATTGATACTCTAGGCTCTAATTGCTGACGTACGTCGAGACGAGCGAGAACGAAATCACAGTGTGTCCCACGTGTTGTACATAAGCATATATCTCTCTCGCTCACTCTCACGGATATAATATATGCTGTCGGTGCTTCGTGAATAAGGTAATGATCACACCGGCACGATAATCTCACCGATTTTCAGTGCAAATCGTACGATTCGATATTTTCCATGAAACTTTTAAAATGTTTCAAACACAAATTTCTTTTTTTTGCTTTCAATTTTTCTGTTTATATGTGCGTTGATTTATATTTTTTTAATGGAATTTAAGATTTTTGGACGAAATTTATGATTTTGTTTTTTTCTTCAAATTAGTGTCAAATTTACTTTTGCAACAATACAAATAATGTTTGAAATGCAAAAATATCAGCATAATTAAAATTAGTTATTGCTGTAATGAATTATTTTCTATATTCATTCCGTCGCGTCGCTCGTTTACGATGAAGAGATTTTCCATCGGTCCCGAGCATTCGGAAAATCGCGCCATCGTTCATGGGATTGAATCGCTTTTGAAGCAAGTGCGAGATGCTCGGAATATTTTGCGGTTATATAATAGCAGCCCTGGAAAGTATATTGCCGACGAGAGGATGACACTCGATAAATCGACACACTCGTTGACGGGATCGCAAAAGTACCACGGAAATCCGATGATTCGATCGCGAAAGAGAGAGAAAGGGAAAGGGATAGATAGAGTGGTTACATGAACCAAAAGCGATAAGCGAAAAGTGCCGGGGGTCTCGTCATTTCCTGTTATCCGATGGAGTTTAATTGAAATTTAATTTTCCACCTCATTATTCATCGCGAGTGTGTCGATTTGCGGCGTACAGTATAACCAGTGTGCTTTTACTTACACGCGCAAAACCGCGCACGGACACGAGCACACACACTTTTCACATCCGTTCGCACTCTCTGTTTCACTTTCGTTACAATTATCTTGTCCATGCGTGTATGCGTGCGCGTGTGCATATATGTACGCTGATGTTTATATTATTTTACAATGAAATACAATTTCTGCTTTTCGTCTGTTGTGCCGGTGGTATCGTTTTATTTTTAATTATAATAGTATGATTTAATTCCCATCCGTTTTCCAGCATCCCTTCCTGAAAGAGAACATATTTGCAAATTAGCGTCGCTTCAATCGTCATTATGTGACTCCGATGGAAATGGATTTTTTTTTTAATTGTATTATTACCTTTTTTCATTCTCACGAATAATTGATCTTCATAAAATTATTACGCCATACCAAAGCTTGTGAAACTTATTCTCGTTGTAGTAGTCATTGCCGATGCTCGCTACTTTTTATTTTCTCATCACTCTCTCGATGACTCAATGTCTATTTTCCGCGAAAAAAAATGTCATCACTCAGAGACAATAGTTCGTCGTAAATACAGTGCTCGTTGTGAATGATAACTGTTCAAATTTTTTCAATCGCCGTTTTTCTTTACTGAACAATCATTCTTAATGAAAACATAAGGTAATTGTTATCGTCACTGTGAATGCGAAATTATATGGAACCTATGAATTCGAATAAAGTTTATCCGTCATTATGTTCATCGTATTGTACACAAATAATTTCTATTTTTTCGCTATTTTCGTTTTGTTTTTATTTATGAGTTATTCATCGCGTTAACAATGTCTTCGGCCAAAAGTGAATGAGACTTGTCGTCGTAAAAACCGTCACTATAAATACCAACACATTTTATTTGGTCCAACATCTTCTGTTTTACTCATCCATTGTTTTTAGAAGAACAACAAAATCCCGAAGATTTCATAAATCTCATTGTCATTACAATCGTAACTGTGAATGGGTAAACATTTATTTTCTCTTTTACTTATAATTGTTGATGAATGCATTCCTCGGGAGCAGATAAAATTGCATCATTATCCAAAGTGAACAGTTTCCTAATGAAAGAAAAAAAAACGTTACTAATGAATTGAGTGGAAAAAAAAGGCGGTAAAATGTTGATTAAGAAAGAACAATGGAAAGATAGACAATATCTTCGCGGTATGTTTTCTCCGTCGGGAATGGCGAGACTCGATTCAGCCGCCCACGCATCTGATTTCCGACTTATCTCTCCCTCGTCAGTTCAGTCTCCCTGAAGTGTCTGCTGTATAGCTCGCCGGCAATATGTCAGTCTCTCCATCGTCGTCGTTCGCTTAATTGACCGGAAGTACATTACTGCCAAATCGCTCCTACTGTATGCCATATACCAGACGAAACGTTAGAAGACATCTCGCGAGTTCTGGTTAAATTTATATATACGAGGTCTGTTCAAAAAGTATCGCGAATTTTGAATTTCCTCGGGTTACGTATATTAGATTTTCGATTTTTTTGTGGCGTTAGGTTGGGTACTCATGTCCCTCACTTATGCTGAAATAATCGGCCATTTTGAATGTTTACTTAATTGTTGACAGCTGTTTTGGTTAGACGTGTTTTGGCTTGTCTCCGATTTTTGCCTATTCCAAAAAATGGATCAAAGAATCTGGATGAAATTTTGTGTGAAAAACAAAATTAAGTGCGCGGACGCATTTCAAATGTTGACTGTGGCATATTGTGAAGCTACCTTGGACCAAAGCAACGTTTATCGGTGGTACAAAATGTTCTCAGAGGGCCGAGAAGATGCAAAGAACGAAATGCGTTCCGGACGCCCGAGCGCATCAACAACAGACGAAAACATTGATGAAATGAAGAAAATAATATTGGCCAATCGTCGAATCACCGTTAGAGAAGTTGCTGAGGAACTAAACATATCGATTGGCTCGTGCTATTCGATTTTTATCAATGATTTGGGCATGAGACGGGTCGCCGCGAAATTCGTGCCAAAATTGCTCAATTTCGAACAAAAACAGTGTCGCGTTAACGTTGCTAAGGAGCTGTTGGACTCGGTCCGCGACGACCCAAATTTGCTCCAGAGGGTCATAACTGGTGACGAATCATGGGTTTATGGTTATAACATGGAAACCAAAGCTCAATCGTCGCAATGGAAGCTGCTTTTTTGGAATAGGCAAAAATCGAGGACAAGCCAAAACACATCTAACCAAAACAGCTGTCAACAATTAACTAAACATTCAAAATGGCCAATTTTTTCAGCATAAGTGAGGGACATGAGTACCAAACCAACGCCACAAAAAAATCGAAAATCGAATATACGTAGCCCGCGGAAATTCAAAATTCGCGATACTTTTTGAACAGACCTCGTATATATATCGCAACAGGATATATATGTATTTGAATATTTATGCATATATACACAGGAGGGTTAGCGTTTGCCGTCTACGACAGACGCTATACCGTGCGGAATCGTTTGATGAAACGATTCTGAAGCCAATTCGCAATAACTCCCCAGTAATCTCGGAAAATCGTTCGTTCATTCCATCCAATTTTCCACAGTGAAAACTACAATTACTGGTCAGACTCGCGAACCAGCCAATTTCTGCAATCTCTTTACTTACAAGCTCGCATAAATATCTCCAGAAACTTTTCTGCTTCATACGCTTCGCATTTATATCATTCGACGCAATGAAAGCGGTTCAACATTTTTTTAATGCCGAAATAAATGTGAAAAATAGAGGGGAAAATGAAGAACCAAAATTATTTTATTCCACGAACGGTATAATTTTTATTCATTTTCGATAACCATTCATTTTTCTTAGAATATCTATTTTGTTGGAGCACTATTTTATTAAAAATAGTGCTCCAACAAAATAGATATTCTAATAGCATTAGCTATTCGTATGCCAATAAACTCTGTCCACGAACATACATAACTGCAATATCGTAACTTTTTTCGATGATTTATTTGTACTTTTTTTTTCAATTCGTTCCCACGCCCGATCGTCTTACACGATATATCGATGTATAGCGAGGCCTTTGACCCTTGACAGCAAACGTTGACGGTACATAACCCATAAGAATCGAACGATATAATAGAGTGGGTTGAAACGTCAATCGGCGAGAGGGGGAGGGGGCAGCTGCTGTCACAATTCTAGTCGGAGGAGTCGCCTCGCGCTTCTCTGTCTCTCGGTGTAAACTTCTCTCTATACACCGTTATCAGCATCTGCCTCGTAAAGCCCAGAGTTGCGGTTAACGCGGTTTACACGGCTGGTCGAATAGGCACGCGCACTCGTATTAGTGTAGCAGATAACTACAGTTATAGATACTGCTTTACTGATTCTCGCGGGCTGGCAATGCACAAATGTATGCGTTTGCATTGCAAAGCAAGTAAAAGAGCTGAACAATCCATCCGACAGCTTTTTAACTCAGTAATGTTGCCCAAGTCAACGTTACGATGTTTGTTCTCTTATCGTTTCACTCCTCTCAATATTTGTTTCCCCCGTCCCCCTATGAGGGTGAACGATGGGAACGATGACTTTTTATCGAAACCAGAATAAAAATATTGGTGACTCCTCATAACACTTAGCGGTCATCATCGGACAGGGCTATGCGTTCGGCAAAAAAATTAACTTATTTGATTAAAAATAAAGCAACGAGATATTGCTAACGTAAAAAAAAGTTATTGCAATCAAGGGAATTTCATTTTCATGAAAAATGTGTTATTTATCGTTTGAACTACTAATTGTCATCGGATAGCTCGTTCATAACAAAATGGGTTTGCTTGATTGCAAAAAAAAAATGTTATTCCACTTTAAAATCACAATTATTGCTAAAGAAACAATTTTATTCTCTATCATTCGATAAAAAACATTGGTTTTATTTTTTCGAAATTTATGATAAAATTTATGATAAAAGTAAATATGCTATCGGACTTGATCGTTATCGGCGTGGTATTTACAATGACATTAAGGAAAATTTTGCCATTTGATGTCGAAATGTCCAAAGAAATTAGACATTTCGATTTGGTTGATGGTTCACGGATTTGTTAAGCCAAATCAGTACACATCTCTCGTGAAAGCCATCGTTGGGTTTCGAGTCCTCAAATATATACATATATTTACCCGCCTCGGGCTTTCCGTTCGTTTCTTAATTAATTTCTCTGAGCCAATTAGCCCCTCGGTGGAGTAAAACTGATAGGAGGGTGAGATTGAGAAAGACAAGTGCGGACTATAGAACGACGCGAAATCTCTAGAATTAGAAAACTACCGAGAGGCTGTTGGCGAGCTGGTGTATGTACACGTCTCATCTCAAGGAGACTTTATATAATATACGGAATATATAGAAATGGAAACGCCTCCGTCTCCTTGAAGCGTGCTTGAACGTCTTCTCTCTCTCTCTCTCTCTCTCTCTCTCTCTCTCTCTCTCTCTCTCTCTCTTTCTCTCGCGTCTCTCTACTTACAATTACGAATTCCTTTGGGATTTCAAAGTTTTCATCCTTATGGGAAATTCTAAATATATAGATGAAGAGATGGAGTATTGCGGGCTTATGAAGTTCTTCCTCGTTGTTGCAACTTTCTAATTCGTCGTGAGACACATCCACAGGATTGTCATGTCAAGGAACAAACAAGATACAGGGGGATGTGTCACAGTTAAAGGCAATACAATGTAGAAAGAGAGAGAGACAGTAAGATGCAAGACCAGTTAAATTAACACTGACACTTCTCCCCGTCGTCATTTCACTATTTACGATCCAATTTTACGGGAAACTTTACATCGTTTTTTTCCCTTCCTTCGGAGTTGATATATTTTTTTTATATATTAACTACGTATGTATATATTATACGCAGGAGAGCATCGATCGAGGGTAAAACTGCCGCAAATTATTCTCCTCCGTACTAACGCCGTTTCTTTATATCGTTTTTTTTCCTGTCGGCCTTTATTTTTTTTTTACTTTTTATTACGTCGTACAATTGCCCAAGTCGGCGATATTTATTTCGGGGTCACGTCGAGCGTTGTCTCGCGGTTAGGTGGAAAGAGGTATGAATATGAGGTCGAGAGGGTGTGTGCTCTCTGAGCGACGATTTCACGAGGGAAACTCGAGAGAGCGGGGCCTCATGGCTCGGTTTACGCGTATGCTCGCGGGCGATGTTCCAAACGACTCTGTGGTATTTTCCGCCACCTAGAATACTCACGACTCTGTATATGATGTCATTATATTATAATGGCGGGGCGGGGGGAGGAGAGAAAAAGAGAACGGAAGGTCTTTCGCAAATCTCCGCCTTTCTAGGGGTTATTAAGACCTTTATGTCTTTACCAAGTGGTGCGATCTCTCGCGATTTCTGGCCGAACAAAACAAAACGTCTAATATTGCACAAAACACTCGTAGACGTTTTGGCTCATTCTATCGTTCGAGTTTTCCGGTGTTTGCGTCATTTATTTAAAGAAAACCACTTTAATATACTTTTAATTGTAATTGCAAAAATATTAAAGAGAAAAAAAATGGTGCCAATTGGAAATTGCAACTTCTTCATTGTTTCCATGCACACTCACAAGTTTTCCACTACGAGGAAGAGGATTTTTCAATTGTGGCTTCCTCATAGAGGAAATTTTGTGTATGCGCAAAAATGACGCTGAAGCAATACGATGGTTTCAATTTGCAGTGTTTTTTTCTCCCTCAACTCGATAGTATGAGGTTTTGAATGCATTTTTTCGAAAAATTCAAAATACCATAGAAATAGAATGCTTTTATCAATTTCATAAAAATTCAATATCAAATAACCTTTCTATGGTGCCCAATTCGTGTAGGAAATTTGTAACCGGTAGCCCAAAAATTGCAGGAGCCTTAAGGAAGGAAATATGGTTAGGACAGCGTTTTCTCAATGATTTTCATGAATTTTTTTATAGTATAAAAAATGAATATAATTTATTGAAACTTTGAAAATATTTCATACGTATATTTAAGTACATACTATAAAATTTTTGAAGAATTTCCTTGAAAAACACCGAAGATATTAGCGACCCCATATTGCAGGTCACAATCAGACTCAACATTTTACGTACATTCTGGAAGCCGCAATTTTCATCTGAAATCAAACGAGGTTGGAATTTACTTTTATTATATGTCTCTCTTCTATATGAACCTAAATGCTATCAAAAAAATAGAAAATTGAATTTTTTACAGGGGTCAAAACAAAAAAGCATGATTTTTTGACATTTTTTACAACTTTATTTGCAACAAAAAAATTATTTTAAATAATGATAATATTCCGATTTTAGGTTCATATAGAGCGCAATACTATTGAGAAAATAAATGCCAATTTTCGAAACGATTGGTTGAAAACTTTTCAAACTAGCGTGTACGCAAGTTCAAAAAAAGTCGTTTTCAGAAAAACGCGTTCGAAAAAATAGTGACCGCTCGGTTATACACGTGGCGCGCTCAGGGCCTGAAGGAGAGCTACTCACTTTAATGGCTTATAACAATAGAACGAATCGGAATTTTCATTTAAAATTTTGGGAACATATTTTTCAATAGTTTTACTAACAATTTATGAAAGTTAAAAAAATCGATTTTTTGAACCCTATTTCCTCCCTTAAGGGATAACACCACTGTGACCCCCTGTTTTTTTTTTCACATTTTTCAAGAATTTTTTTTTGTGGGAAAAAAAAGAGATATTCGAAATTTTTTTTTGGGTTTTGTTCCTTGTTTATTAATGTATCAAAAAACATTTTTTTTCACATTCTTGAAAAATGTGAAAAAAAACAGGGGGTCACAGTGGTGTTATCCCTTAAGCAATACCTAATTTTTAGAAAAATTAATATTTCCTAAATTGAAGACGCTTCCAGACGGCAATTCACTAACGATATATGAAAAAATTACTTTAAGTTAGTAGTCTGGTAACTTAAGCCGATTTTCATGTCTTTTTTGAAGGGCGTTTTTTTGTAGGAAAATAAAACGAATCGTTTTGGATATTTAGGATGTTTTTATTTACATATTAAAGATACATAAAAAAATTTGTTTGAAAAAATTTAATAGTTTATTATTATTATTATTATTGATCGAAGTTGGCACCTCGAAAAAACAGCGCGTGGGTGGCCCCGGTGATTTTGGCTCTTGATGTTATCTGAAATCAAAAATTCTCGATAATTCTTAATCTATAGACATGTCATTCTGGTCGGAACTACTGAAGTTAAATTTCATGGATAAATAACAAAATGGAAAAGGACGTTTTTTTCCAAAGTCCGCCATTTTGTTATTTATCCATGAAATTTAACTTCAGTAGTTCCGACCAGAATGACATGTCTATAGATTGAGAATTATCAAGAATTTTTGATTTCAGATAACATCAAGAGCCAAAATCACCGGGGCCACCCACGCGTTTTTTTTTTCGAGCTGTCAACTTCGATCAATAATAATAATAATAAACTATTAAATATTTTCAAAAATTTTTTTTTATGTATGTTTAATATGTAAATAAAAATATCCTAAATATCCAAAACGATTCATTTTTATTTTCCTACAAAAAAACGCCCTCCAAAAAAGACATGAAAATCGGCTTAAGTTACCAGACCTTAATATCCACAATGTCTTTGAATTCATTACCGTCCATTCGATAACGATTCCCAAATCTTTCGATCTGGCAATTCATTTTTTTCACTTTGACCTCCGGTCATCGTCGTAGCCTATTGGCATCGGATCATTCCATATTTATCTCTACTCTCGGTGGTATTACAATACGCTGACGGATAACGCACAGGATATATCGAAAGTTTCGGAATCCGCGAGTACGAATAATGTATCAATCGATGAAACAATTATATCGTGATTTAACCCACTTTCCGAGAATCCGGCGTGACAAATTTAATTAAATCGAAATTATATATGAACACGAATGTATACATACAAGCACGTATATACCGTATATAATAAACACAATATATATACGTATATATGGATAGATATATAGGAATATAATAAACATGAATCGGTTGATCGGTGGAATGAGATATTGGATGAACCCCTTGCCCCCGTCCCTCTACAAAGGTCAATGTTCTTTTAACGCGAATTTACGGGACCGTTTCACTAGCGACATATAGTCAACAATTAAAACGTGTTTGAATGAAAATATTACCGCGGCTTTTTCGCGCGCCAGTATATATACGTATGTATGTTGACATATTTATACATATATATATACATATGAGGGTGTGAGCACCACCGGGCCATTCGAATGCACCCTCGCGCGACATACGCCAACGCATTGTGTATGTGTATACATATAAGCAGTGATACCCTGTGTACATCAGCGACATATCTATACGAATGTATAAATATATATTTACGCATACAGCCATGTAAACCGTGAGCTCATTATGCGAACGAGAGTGAGTTCGTTGCGCCCACAATTTCAATATTCGTTCGGTCCCCCCTCTGCCGATCCCTCAAGAGAGTTAAATAGAGAGAGAGAGAGAGAGAGGGAGAAAGAGTGCGACCTCGAATCCCGGCATTGACCCAGATCATCATCCCGAGAGAGTGTCGAGCTCTCTCGACACTCTCTCGCATTTAGAGTTTTATTTTTGTTGTTGTTGTTATTTTCCTGACGAGCATTGCACTGTCGTACCATTTTTCATCATCCCCTCGTTGTTTGACACATTACATAAGCACTGGATTAGGTTTTGATTGGACGTAACACACAACGAGAATCACGACAACCGATTAACCGCGTGGAAACTAGTGGAGAATCGATTCGAGGCGGATAATTTGATATCTCTGTACCTACTGTACATGGTCTTCGATTGCTAGCGAACAAAAGGTCGTAACTCACACGATTTAAAATCTCGAGTGCAGTGGTTTTATGCCCATTTGTTTGCTGACAGCCGATGTGTATACATGATGTGTAGAGGGGCACGAGGGAGTGACGGTCGCTTAACTGAGGGAAATTTGTATATCCGAATCGAAAGCAAACGTTTCTCAATAAACCAATCCTCCGCGTATCTTTATCGTAAATAAATTTCTCGATTTTATGATGTTCGAAAGTGTTAAATACTCATCGTTGAAAAGAAAAGATTACCAAACTGAGATGGTAATTGAAGATGGTTGTGGAAAAAATAACTTTCAGATGAAAACACTTCGGGTCCTGTAGATTGGTTAACGATTTCTAAATGATATAATAGGATACAAAAGACAGTTTTTACTTCGTTCTCCAATTACCATCCTACTTCGGAGATTATTCACATTTCTTCTCACTGCTGGTGGAATTAAATTAATTTAATTTCGATCAATTTGCGAATGAACGTTGTTATTGTGACAAAATTGTAAGTTACGATCGCTTAAATCTCAAGGAAATTAAGATTCTCGTAACTACCCAAAAATAATTTGTTTTTTTGGAATTTCATTGAAATCTATTGAATTCCAACGCTGATGATAAAACAACAACTATTTCTACTTTAATTTCACATCTAGATCCCTTTGCATAAGGGGTTGCAGTCATTGATCTCTTGAGCGTGATTACCTCGTCACCCGTTCCTAATAGTGAGCGTATTAGTTTAGTCAATTTGTCGGTGCGATAGATCGATTAAAATGAATGAAATTGCGGAAGTTGGGTCGTATAATCGAGTCAGCGGTGTTTCGAAAGTGGCTTAGGTGGTGTTACTCACCCTTTGTTTTCGCGAAACGTATATAGACACTGACAGCATTAGTGAAGCATTCAAACTGATATATTAACAAATATGTATGTATACACACACACACACACATATATATATATATATACAGGTATTTATCTGCGATTAGTTCAACGTGTGGGAATAGTACGTGCAGTGCGTTCCTATGTGACCCCCTTATAACGATCCGCGCGTCTCAACTGTGAACAAACGAGGAGTGAACGCGTGTCCGGGGATCGCACGGTAATTTCAATCCGTTCGCAACGAGAGAGAGAGAGAGAGAGAGAGCACATTGCACGACAGTAATGCGAGAGCTTTTGCTAGTACCACAGACACACACGACCCACACTAACAGCACAGCGAGGCTTGTTACTTGGGATATGCGTGTATGTGTGTGCATTAGGGTGGGTAAAATAAAATTACTAATTTTTTTTTTCCTCGATATAATGAAAAATGTATTGTTTGGCATCTCAAAAAAAAAACCTCCGCAAGTATGAGTCCTTCATATTTAAATTAAGAGGTCCCTCATCGCGAATTTTCATTTCCCATTTAAATAACATGGAAACATTTTTGTTTTTAACTTTGGAATTTTATTAGACTTAAACCGTTGATGTTAGGAGAGTCTTTTAGCACATTTTTGTAGAACATTTGATGCTCTACAAAAAAGCTCTCTTGTGTCTAATCGATAAAAGTAACCGTACAAAAAATAATCGGTAATAATTAGCTCTGTATTCTCTAATATTTGTTTGAAAACAATTAGTAATATATTAGTAGTATATTTATTCATATTGATAACTAAAATTTTGTTAAATTTGAAATTTATGTACTAATAAACGAGATAAGTAGAATCCAGAGCTAATTATCACCGATTATTTTTTGTACGGTTTCTTTTATCGATTGGAAACAAGAGAGCTTTTTTGTAGAGCATCAAATGTTCTACAAAAATGTGCTAAAAGACTCTCCTAACATCAACGGTTTAAGTCTAATGAAATTCCAAAGTTAAAAAAAAAATGCTTCCATGTTATTTAAATGGGGAATGAAAATTCGCGATGAGGGACCTCTTAATTTAAATATGAAGGGCTCATACTTGCAGAGGGTTTTTTTGAGATACCAAACAATACATTTTTCATTATATCGAGGAAAAAAAATTAGTCATTTTATTTGACTCACTCTAGTGTGCATATATATATGTAGGCAAAACCAGAGTTAGAGGGCTGTATATATATACAGGCGGGACGTGCTAAAAGTATTGGTTATGTATATACAGACAAATGCCGAGATAGAGATCGAAAATTATATTTAGTACAATGGGGAAAGTAAAGATTGTTTTCTGTAACGATTGTGAAATCCTTGTCATGAATAATCAATGAAAAATTGCCGGTGTAGTTAAATTCGATTCCAACAAAAATTTCCCTCTATCGAGTTTTCGCGATTATCTTCTTGCGCCAAGATTCTTCAGGGAGTAATTCAGAAAGAAATATTTGTTTAGTTACCGATCGCAAGTAATTCTTCAATTGCAGTTAACGATTATCCTACAGTATAATGTATCAAGGAAAATAAGTTGAGTTCATTTGGAATGAATTGTATTTAAAAAAATCTTCGCCAAGGTATTTGCGCGGTATCGACGTTTAAACAATATTCTTTGGGTCTATGTATGGTAAAGGAGAAAATGTGGATAAAAAAATAATGATATGTACCCTTAGAGAAAGCCGGTTTCCAGATATTCCTCGCGTAATCCACGTACAAAGTCACAATTGAAGCTACAAAAGTCAAAGTGCATATTATACGAGATTCGAGTCAAGACATTGGGGTATGCGTTTTGTCAACCAGCCAGAAAGCCTCCCGCGCATACACACACGCACACATACACGCGAACACAAACGCACAGAAACACAGTCACGTCGCTTAATACGGTAGCTCGTGTGAAAAACGCGTGTGAATTCGACGTCATCGTGTGTGAGAATGATAGAAAGAAAGTCCAGGGGGGTTACTGGAGAAGGATAAAAAGCGTCGTTGCGGTGGAAGACGTCACAGGAGTCGGGGATGGGGTTGAGGGTGAATTTGCCACCGTGAGTCTCGCATGGGTGTCGTCGCGGAAGAGCGTCTCTCCTCCCAGGCTGTGTATATCACAGTTCCGAGAACGCACACAAACGCTTCTAACGTCGTCAACCCCTGTCTATCTCTCTCTCTCACTCTCTCCGGTACGACGGGTCGAGTAGCATAGACCGCGTGCATACTAATTATACGCAACGGCATTGTTTCGACCCCGTTGTATAAAGACGTGCTAATTACATCTCGAAGAAGAACTTTTAAGCCCGCGCGACTCTATATCTGTCATGCTTTCTCCACATCCAACAGCTTATATCCTCGCTCTCTCTTCCTTCCCTTCCCAAATGCTATACACGCCATATATAGACATATACGTATATTAGGCTCCTTCGCCTTCGGGAGAATAAATGAAATGCACCGCCCCAGAATTTCTCTCTGGCACTCTCGTCGTCTCGCGAAGCCCCCGGCGTTTTTCCTCGTTTTCTCAAGCTTTAACACTCATACACACAGAAACGTATATATATATATATATATATATATATATATATATATATATATATATATATATATATACAGGGTGTCCCAATAACTATTAGCACCTTAGATATCTTCGAAACTATAAGGTTCACAGAAATATTTGCCAAATCAAAATTGCACAGTACGAAGGGGGCATCCAATGATACGAAAGTACTCACCCCCACCCCCTGGGCTGGGGGTGGGGCAACTTTGAAATCTTAAATGGGAACCCCCATTTTTTATTGTAGATTCGGATTCCCCATAAAAAAAATACGCAACTTTTGTTAAAAAATTTTTTTCCGATTCGCGATAGATGGCGCTGTAATCACAAAAAATCCCCGAAAGTACAGAAACGCGATAATACTTACGGTTTTGGTAGTAAATAAAATTACTGCGTTTATAGTAAGTGTTCGAAATGACGACCATCAGTGTCAATGCAATATTGGATTATTTTTTCGATTGATTGACTTGCAAGTTCTACTGCGTCAGAACTTATTGATGCACAGGTTGTAATAATTCTTCCCATTCGTTCCCATGCAATTCTTGGCGAAGACTAACATGGTACGGGTGAAATTTGTGACGGTGAAAAATGCGATGTACGCTAGTCCTGCCAATGCCAAATTCATTTTGTAAACACAAGTATAGAGAAATTGAAACGTTTATTATTCCTATTCAACAAAATGACCTCCCTTATAATTTATTGCGGCTTTCAAAATGTTAAGACCAATTTGTTTCGTCCAAAATCTATCTCCAAAGGTATTGTATTTGTAAGAATATACGCGTTGAATGACAACGAGGTTTTTGATAAATAAATTTTGCTAACGTATAAAACGCAATATATTTCATACGGAAAATGCTAAATAAAATTTTAATGTTACATTAACTGTTATTTATGAAAAAAGACCACGGTTTCTATGTCTATTTCCCTTAATATATTAGGAATATAATTATTCCGAAGTAATCACGTTAGTGAAGTCAGAGAGATTGTAGACGACAACGGTGCTTCTCGGATCATAAAAGGGAAAGTTTTACCCGAAACTAAAATAAATAATCCTTCATATGAAATCACAATTGAAGTAAGTTTATTAAATTTGTAAATTAATAGACATTTTCTGTAGGTAATTTTGTTAAAAATATTGGAAAAAAACAGTAAGTTAAATAAAACTACTGTATATAAATAATATAATTAATTAATTAAATTTGTTAATTAATTGTTAATTAATTAATTAATTAGATGTCAGCTATGAAAGAATTTATGAATATTTTTTCTTCTTATAACACGAAGGATAGATTGATGGGACATATGCTTCATCATGCATATTGTTTGATTTTTCCCGCCTACGAAGTGAGCACTGCATACACGAGAATTTGAACTGGGCATCCACAGTTTGCCATCTGTAGTTCTATGAAACAATTATATATCCACATAATAAAAATTTTATTGAAATAATTCTGTACCTTATTTATATATTAAATAATCATACATTAATTTACCTTCTCTTAACGGCTTGAATCTATCGTTTCTTTCTTTCTATTTCATAACTTTTTGATGGAAAACAATAGAACTTTAACTCCGGATTTTTAGGTTCAGTATTGAAGCAATCGACAAAGCTGCAATTTGTATTTGAGCGAATAATTTCTCTGCTATTCGAAGCCATAATGAACGTTTCGTCAGCTGGTTCACCCTTGTGTTGCCAGATCTTACCGATAGGGCGGCGCTGCAGGACATACGCAACAGGCGTATAGGGAATATTGAAAGATAAAGTGTTCAAAGAAGTACCAACTACACTTGACGACATGCAACAAAGAATTATTACAGCCTGTCCATCAATAAGTTTTGACGCGGTTCGATCGAAAAAAGAATCCAATATTGCATTGATACTGATGGTCGTCATTTCGAACACTTACTATAAACGTAGTAATTTTATTTACTACCGAAACTGTAAGTATTATCGCCTTTCTGTACTTTCGGGGATTTTTTGTGATTACAGCGCCATCTATCGCGAATAAAAAAAAAATTTCAACAAAAGTTACGTATTTTTTTATGGGGAATCCGAATCTACAATAAAAAATGGGGGTTCCCATTTAAGATTTCAAAGTTACCCCACCCCCAGCCCAGGGGGTGGGGGTGGGTGTGAGTACTTTGGTATCATTGGATGGCCCCCTTCGTACTGTGGAATTTTGATTCAGCAAATATTTCTGTGAACCTTATAGTTTAGAAGATATCTAAGGTGCTAATAGTTATTGGGACACCCTGTACACATATTATATATGACGATGTGCATAACGCTCTTTTCTTCTGTATCATTTTTTTCTCTCCTTTATTTTAAATACATTTTTTTTTTTTTTTTTCATTAGCGCACTCGTTCCTTCTCATTGCGCAACCCTTATCTCAAACACACGTTCTTCAACGTCTCGTGAGTCTCTCGCTCTTAGAGTCCTGGAGCCTTCCTCCGTGATCGCTGTTTTTCCACTTGTAGGGTTTTGTTAATGCCATGCCAGTTGTCGTTTCTCGTCCCAAATTTCCTTGTTCTGTTATATGTTTCATTCATATATGCATATATTTCGAGAAATCTATATCTCTTTTAACACCCCTTTATTGACTTTTCGTTTTGTTGTCCAGCCTCGTTTGAAATTTGTATCGGTTTCCACTCGCAATAAACTGCACGTTTCTTTGATACCTAATTTTTTTTCAATTCGCATTTTGTTGTTGTTATTGCTCAGAGTCCGTGAAAATTCGTGCCTTAAATGATTTTTTAATTATGTCCCTTTCGGATTTATACGATCAGTCGTAGATAAATTCTTCAACTCGTCTCAAATATTTTTGCATTACAGATTGAAGAATGAGGCCGTAACGGAGAGTCAGCTGGTGCGCGGATACCGTTTACAAACTAGGTAAGTAATTAATTTCATGTAATAACGTCAATTACGAACGACGAACGGTTTTATCATAAAATTAACGATTCGTTGCATTTCGTGAATTTTTGAAATCTATGAATAATTGTATGAGCGCAATTATAAAAATATTAACGACACAGTTATGTATAGGTTTTTTTTTTAATGATTAAAAATTATGTATATATCTGCTCGTGTTGCTCGCTGAATTATCGAAGGGAAAGGACGAGAGTGTCCGAGTCGATCGGACGAGTCCTGCACGGTTCTCACGGTCTCCGCGAGATAGCGCTCCGTTCGAGGGGTAGTTCACCCCTCGCGGGAAAATGAGAAGAGCGCCAAGACAGCGCGACCCGCCACGCCAGTCGCCCGGCGTCGGCGCCCGTGGCAACTGCGAGCGCAGAGACTGGCGGTGGGCGGGTAAGGGTAATCGTTGCGAGGTTCAGCGGTATTAACGAGGGGGGGGGGGGGGGGGAAATGGATACTTTTTTCTCGATTCTTGCGCCACTCATCACCTGTCTCTACCTCTCTCTCTCAATCAATTTGCCAACGCAGAAATATCATTGAATAATAATGTATCACTAGAAGGAGATGCAACGAACGATATGTCCTACAAAACGATGCAAAAATAACGATAACCTCTCAATCTGGTATGGAGGACATTGACATCGCTTTAATCTTTGAAAGATTGACCGTTAAATTATTAATGAATTTTATCGGCATTTTAATTCAGTTTTGTGACAATGACAACACTTTTCGCAATCTATGATTCTATTGATCTGGCAATATTCTAAAAAAAAACTTTTGCTCTTTACGTGAAAATTTACTGTACTATACGCAAATGTAGTATACTTTTATTTTTATCGATATGATTTTTAAAAACGCTGCAAAGTACATAAGAAACGGAAATAAATTTATGATTATTTTTATGAATACTAATTTCACAGTTTTTATGATTATCCTTATATCTTCAAGATAAAATGAGTATTTTTTGCAATTAATACAAATAATTTGATCAACGATTAATAAGGAAGGAGAAATCTATCGACAATTTTTTAACAATATCTTATAACAATGTCAATATTTGTGACAATTGCTAGAATAATTGAACAGTAGCAAAGTCGAGTTATATAATATTTACAATCTTTCCAAGGTATACATAAAACGAATATTTAACCATTCGTAATGAATCTCAGTTAAAAACAATCGAATAAATCAATGTGCCTCGCGATTGTCGGAATAATAAGAAAATTAGCTACATCACTGAAAATTGCACCACGTACCAAAATGTCTTTGTCATCCATTACCATAATAACGACAATTATTTTTCCATATTAATTCTCGTCTGAAAAGTCGAATTTAATAAAAATTAAAAAAAAATGACAAAAGACTACTGATAGAACTTAACGCGTGCGAACAAAAAAAATGCATTTTTTTATCAATCCGCAGCACGCGCATCTCCTTTTCGTTTATCGTCAAGCTTTCAGCGCTCTTGTACATATACATATGATACATTTATGTATATATCGTTCCTCTCTCATTTTATATGTCTTTCTTCTTTTCCTCGCTGTTATCTTTCATGATTTACCGTCCACTTTCTCTCTCTCTCTTCTTCTTCTCTTTTCGTCGTTCTGCCTCATGACTCGTTGTATTACGATGCGTATATGCATACGACGAGAAACTTCGAGAGGGATGGGCGACCGGAAGGGTGAGTTACGTGCAAATTCAGAGCCCTAGCGACTTGTCGCGCTCTCTCGCGTACGAGACAGCCCCTCTGTCGCTCGATCCTCGGTTCGCGTGCATGTGCGCATGTGTGTATATATCACAACTGTGACGGAGAAGAAGAAGAGCTTAACTCTTCTGGCCGTGCGCACTCGGTTCGACAGAGAGAAGCGGTATATATTGCGTCTTTATGAACGCATCTCGAGTAGACAAGTGCATTAAAGCCTCGGGCGTTAGTTCAAGCTTCAAGAGGGTAGATGTACGCTCTTCGGAGAATATGAGAGAGGAAGAGAGAGAAGAGAAGAAGGAAGAGGTATATTGTTGTGGAAAAGAAACCGCGTGTGCTCGGGCTAGCACCCCCTCATGGTCGCTTGGGCGGCTGTAAGGGGGTTACCCACAGAAGCGATATGGTGAGAGAGAGGAAGAGAGCGAAAGAAAGAGACAGAGAGAAAGGACGGAGGAGGAAAGGTTCGTATACACAAAGGAATGCAAAGTAAGAATCTCTGGTACCTCGCGACCCGTCGCCAGAGCTCCCTCCTACACCGTTTGCCGGTACAGTCGTAAACCCTCCCAACGCGAATTTCTCCACCCCTTAACCTCATCGTGGTAGTTGCTTCTTCCTTTATACGGCGTATCCGTTTCTCCCGCTGTTGCCGAGAGGTTACAACGCATTATCATGCAAGGCAAACCTCCTAGCTCTCTTTTCGCTCTTCTTCGCTCTCCTGGGCCTCTCTCTTCCCCTGTTGCGTTTAAATGTTTTTTTTTTTTTTTTTTTCATACTCTCTCGCGCGCTCTTACCACCCCATCTGTGACACGCTGCGCGGAGAGCTCAGAGAAGACAAATAACGAGAGGGCGCGAGAGAGAGAAAGAAACTATGAAATTTATATATTGACTGTGAGAAATTAAAGACGCTCAAAAGCTTTTCTTCCCGCCGAGGAACAAATAGATTCGATATTCTCTTCAATCGTCGATGGCTCCTATACTTTATATCAGTCGAATATTCGGTTTGGTCGATGTTGATTCGTAAATATTTAACGATTGATTTTACTTTATATCAGAATCGACAAACCTGAGGATAAATGTGGCTCATCGAGGAGTGTCGTTTGTTGTTGATGTAGTAAACCGCTTGTTATATCAAAGTCTTGTATGAATAATTGTAATTTTTTTTTGTTAGGATCTGTTCTGAGAATCATAAACGGGCAGGAGTCATGTTTATCGTAAAAAAAAGTATATATTGAGATTGCGAATGCTATTGAAAAATTATTCTCTATATTATATATAGTTTTCATAAAGATCTTCCGTTTTTCTACTCACACCAAATTTTGTACGGAAATTTATTGCAGAATTATCCATCTTTTGTTATATTCCGTAGTTCCAGTTACGATTTTTCAAATATCGATTTTTTCTCATTTCATAGTTTTGGAAAATCTGTGTTTTCGAATTCTTCAACACAAAAACACCTCCGAGAAAAATCTCGCTAGTCGGTGGTTAAGAAACTTATTTGACGAGAAATTCATCCAACGCTTGTTGAGATTACAACCACATATTCACATCACGCTCGATCATTTGTTTTGTTCTCTCTTTCTCTCTCTCTCTCTTTCCTTTACTTGACACACCCGATATGGCGCGAGACGAAAATCGGTGACATTAATTTTCTGGCGTTGTCGGGCCCGAGTTGTGGCGTTTTATATATAGGATATATATGGAGAGCTTGCTATCCTCGTTATCGAATTTCCATCAGCGAAGAGAGATAGACGACCATGCCCGACACGTGAGAACGGACAGTCGAACGGGTGCATAGCCCGGGTGGTTCTATAACGAACTTTTTTGCAAAACTTTTCTCACTCACGCCCATTATCGATAATGGTTTTTCATCTTTTTTTTCTATTTTATTTCTTTCATTTTTTAATTCTTCCCCATTTTTCCATAATTCCCGGCGAATTATCAGACCGAATCGATAAAAGCTGTGGCGAATGCGCGTCGAGAGGGTGTATTAGGTATAAAAATAATGAGAGAGAGAGACAGAGAACCAGAGAGAAAATGAGCGCATTGCAGGACGCCGGCTATGGTAACGCAAAATTACGCAGGAACGTGCATCCAGAATATAAATTAAAATTGTATATCATGCTTCACCTTTCGAATCGCAAAGTTAATACAGGTTAATTAGAAATACCAGAGATATGCGCAATATACCCCACGATAATCAAAAGACGCGGCAGCGTCTTGACGCCAAGTATAAAAAAAAAGTTTTAAAACTGTGCCGATGTCTCTATACAGTAAGGTGGCCTGAAAACCGTTATATTAGAACTCTATATCGACTTCACGCGCAAACGCGTCGAGTTGTAACAAATCTGACGACATTTTTGCGATTTAATGTTATTTTTTTCTTTTATAGACTATACTAGCTGTGCCTCGTGATTTCACCCGCGTTAAATCTGGATTACATATCTGTTTATACGCAGTATGAGTATATAACCAAATGCATCTCATTACCTATGAATCCCATCCGGAAATTATGTGGAAAAATGAAAAGACCAACCACTAATAGATAAACCGACGCCGCCGCCGCTCCTTAGGGTCATAGCATGAAGTTTTATGGTCTAGAGCCTTTCTGAATAAATGGGCTATCTAATGGAAAAAGAATTTTTCAAATTGGATTAGTATTTCCTGAGATTAGCGCGTTCGAACATACGAACTCTCCTGCTTTATTATGGTAGTAAGATATACTCTATACCAACATGGCGATTCTTTCATACAAATACAAATATATATATATATTAGGGCAATTTTTTTTTTCAGCTATTTTTTTTTCTCAGTCCCCACTTGAAATTTTGTTGGATATGTCGAAAAACAAATTCCCTGAAAATTACAGCCCTTAATATTAATTCTAAGTACTTTCTCTTAGCGTGAAAAGATTTTCCATCTAAAATACACGTAAATCGAATTTTTTTTTTTCAAAATTCTATAACTCAGCCGCATTTTATGCTATCATATTGTTCTTAGTTTCGATTTACTCAGAATACAATAATCTAGAAAAGTGCCTATTGCGGCGAAAGTGTAAATTGTACTGGTGAGTTGGTACGGGTCACTGAAGTTGATTTTTACCCAAAATTCTCGTGTTTTTGCTGTTATCTCCGAAACAATTAACTTTACGAAAAAAATGTAAAAGGTAAATTTGTTGGAAATTTAATTTCCTACAAAAAAGGTTCTATCGAACCAATTGCTGAGATTAATATTTCTCGAGATATTGAACTTTATTTAAACAAATTTTTTTTATTATTTAAGATTTCATATTTTATAAATTTTATACTACTCATAAGTTAAAGTTCAATATCTCAAGAAATATTGATCTAAGCAATTGGGTCTATAGGACCTTTTTTATAGGAAATTAAATTTACAACAAATTTTTCATTTACATTTTTTTTTGTAAAGTTAATTGTTTCGGAGATAACAGCAAAAAAACGAGAATTTTGGGTAAAAATCAACTTCAGTGACCCGTACCAACTCACCAGTACAATTTACACTTTCGCCGCAATAGGCACTTTTTGAGATTGTTTTATTGTGAGTAAATCGAAACCAAGAACAATATGATAGCATAAAATGCGGCTGAGTTATAGAAATTTGAAGAAAAAAAAATCGATTTACGTGTATTTTAGATGGAAAGTCTTCTCACGCTTTGGGAAAGTACTTAGAATTAATATTAAGGGCTGTAACTTTCAGGGAATTTCTTTTTCGACATATCCAACAAAATTTCGGGTGGGGACGGAAAAAAAAATCGTCGAAAAAAAAATCGCGCTAATATACATATATATGTAACATCCTACTACGCCAATGCAAATAATTTACGACATTTTAATTTCAAATCCGAAAATTTCAAATCCGACTTTGTGCAAATACACATGTAATTCAGTGTACTTGTCTCTCGTCGTACCGTTCTTACGCGATTCTGTACTTTACGAAAATACACATAATTGGTCGCGGGAGTGAACGTATAGAACAGGTGAGTTCAACCTGCACGCGCGGAACGTTGCTTTTTTTTCTATTTACTTTTTTTCTTTCGCAATATCATTGCAATTATACTTGGATAAAGAAAGAATGGGATTCGCGAACAAGTGGCCGGGAGATGCCTGTACCGTGACGAGGAGGAGGAGTATGAGGTTTTTTTTTGCCCGCCCTGCGAATCGACCTGTTTCGATCGTCGAGTGTCACACGAACGACTCCGCGGCGCTCGGTGCAATTTTACTTTGCGCGAGAATGACCCATGAAACAGAGAATATACAGCGAATGGTACTGCGAGAAAAACACTAGTAGATTTAATTTAGAATAAAAAAATATATATTAATCCACTCGTTGAATGAACAATTTCAAAGTTTTCCTGGATATTGATTATTTCGTTGAAACAAATTTGAAACATAATTCAATGTGGCCACTGAACTAATGGCCTCTTATACTTAAAACGAGCAACTTTCATTCTGGCTACTCACAGTGGCCAATGACTGTTTGGCTTATAATGTATTGCGCTTCGCATTCCGTACAATGTGGGATCGGCAACCGATTCTTCCGGAACGATCCTCAATCGTTTCTACTGTCAAGTTCCGGTCTTGTATAGAAATATACCATTCTACCTACATAACCATTGAATACCAGACCGGATCTTCGGTCTCCGAGTCTCACTCTCTCTCTCGCTATTTCTCTGTATAATTATATTCGATCTTCACCAATGATTACAAAGCGGCGAGACCTAACGGCAATCAAGTGACTATAATAGTAAATTAGGTAAACGCGAAAGGTATGCAAAACACGTTCGTGATGAAATTTCATGTCCAGAAGACGTAGAAGACCGATAGTAAAGGGGCGAGGAAGAGGGCGTCTCCCTGGAGGAGAAGGAGAGGGCGATCTCTCGGTCGCGTGTACCTTTTTTTTTTTAATTTCGTCTCTGGCGTACTCGTCAATCTCCACCGATCCCATCTATCTTTTATTCAATGTCCCATACATCTTCACAAACTCTGATATACACGTACATAGTTGAGGATAAACTCCTAGCGAACAAAATGACGTAACCAACACGATTCCGACACGTAATGCGATGTGGCTTAAGGCCTTTTGTTTGCTCGAAGATCGATACATATGTTGCTATTCGTGATGACCGCACTAACGATATTTTCCGCAAAGTTATGAAGTGCCTCTTATTACCCTGTATCGGCATATTATCATCATCATCATAGTGAACGTATCGCGAAAGAATCGTGGGAATTTTCAATAACAGACGTAATATGGATGCTAGCACACGCATTCATACAAAATGTGTTTGGGCGATTGTGCATAATCGTGTCCTATAAAGAGCATTGGAAGTTTGCCGGTGAGGGAGGGGAAATGATTACGTGACGTGCGTGTCATGTGTGGGTGGGTGTACATAATTTGTATACAGACATTTATTATCTTGTATGTGTGTATATATCATACAGACTTGTGAGACTCCACGTGAGGATTACTTCGTGTCCCCTCTCGTTATACGCTCTTATACGTAGATAACAAACCTTTTAGATTTTCTTTCCTAACAGATTGTATACTCTGAAAAAGAGAAAAAAAGAGGGAAAAAAAGGTCTGTCAAAATTTTAGTCCTTAATATTAATATTCAGACGTTGCCTATCAATTTTCCCCAGATATAAAGAAAAAATTCTCCATGTTATTTAAATGGGAAATAGGAAATCGTGATAAGCGACATATGAATATTAATATTAAGAGCTAAAATTTTGACACACTTCTTTTTTTCCGTTTTTGAGAGTATACAATCTGTTCGGAAAGAACAAAAAAAACGTTGCCCAAAAATGACACGGTCCAAAATTCATATTAGGGCGATTTTTTTTTTCGACTATTTTTTTTTTCAATCCCCACCCGAAATTTTGTTGGATATGTCGAAAAAGAAATTCCCTGAAAGTTACAGCCCTTAATATTAATTCTAAGTACTCTCCCAAAGTGTGAGAAGATTTTCCATCTAAAATACACGTAAATCGAATTTTATTTTATTATCAAATTTCTATAACTCAGCCGCATTTTATGCTATCATATTGTTCTTGGTTTCGATTTACTCAGAATAATACAATCTGAAAACGTGCCTTTTGCGGTGAAAGTGTAAATTGTACTGGTGAGTTGGTACGGGTCACTGAAGTTGATTTTTACCCAAAATTCTCGTTTTTTTGCTGTTATCTCCGAAACAATTAACTTTACAAAAAAAATATAAACGGAAAATTTGTTGGAAATTTAATTTCCTACAAAAAATGTCTTATCAACCCAATTGCTTAGATTAATATTTCTTGAGATATTGAACTTTAACTTATGAGTAGTTTAAAATTTATAAAATATGAAATATTAAATAATAAAAAAAATAAAAAATAAAAAAAGTTCAATATCTCAAGAAATATTAATCTAAGCAATTGGGCCGATAGGATCTTTTTTATAGGAAATTAAATTTCCAACATATTTTTCGTTCACATTTTATTCGTAAAATTGATTGTTTCGGAGATATCAGCAAAAAAACGAGAACTTTGGGTAAAAATCAACTTCAGTGACCCGTACCAACTCACCAGTACAATTTACACTTTCGCCGCAAGAGGCACTTTTTAGATTGTTTTATTCTGAGTAAATCGAAACCAAGAACAATATGATAGCATAAAATGCGGCGGAGTTATAGAAATTTGAGAAAAAAAATTCGATTTACGTGTATTTTAGATGGATAATCTTCTCACGCTTTGTGAAAGTACTTAGAATTAATATTAAGGGCTGTAACTTTCAGGGGAATTTCTTTTTCGACATATCCAACAAAATTTCGGGTGGGGACTGAAAAAAAAATAGTGGAAAAAAAAATCGCCCTAATATATATACTCAATAATATTACTGAATACACATAAGCATGTGTTTGTACATATTTTTTTTACCGATAGTAGTGAACGCGCGATTCTGACGCGACGATCTCCCAAGTTAAGACAGTATTGGCAGCGATCAATACTGGGAGCGCTGACAAGTTAGGCACATCGGCTATTCAGCGAAATGCAGTTATTTCGAGTTTCTGATGGTAACCGAACTGAAACTCTGTAAAATTTAAAGCTAACATTATCGGACAGGTTTTCCGCGATTTGCCTGTGCCCTCGTGCGAATGCGATAGTGCACTATGAAAGAGTATAGCTGCGGACAACACTCTAGGGGCAGTCTCAAGGAACGCAATGATAATGGGTACCAAGGGAAAGGGACGTGAAAACCTGAAAAGTTATATGAGGAAAACGCTAATAATAATAATAATAATATATTTTAAATGTAGGCTCTCACGTGATGCCCGCGATACATTTCCCTCGTCCGCAAACAATTACCCGCAAATATTAATGTACTCGCGTTTCCCTCCACGTTCTGATCAACCGCCTCCAGCCATTGTGCAAATCATTATTTCGCAGACGAGATACGGCGAGTTGATATTTATTGTTTTCCTGCTGTCGTGACGATAATGAAGAGAATTTTCCTGTTGCAATAAAAAAAAACTACGATTTGTCCATACCTACATAGAAGATTACTGTTTAAGCTGCATTTCTGAGCGCGCGCGAAAATCCTTGTATTGAGTTTTTTTATTCGAGCCGTTCAAATTCTTCGACAGTCCGGATAGTGAAATGTTGTTTTTGTTACTTTCGTTACTACTGATATTTATACTCTCCGTTTCTTATCGCGTTTTCGTTGTGTTTTTTTTTGTCGTTATCAAAGTAAAAAATATTAAGAGACGCGCGACACTGCGATAGATCTGAGAAGAATTTTTCATGGTACGCAACGTGAAGCACAGGGAGACTCCGGCTGATATTTCAAGAGGAAAAAAAAGGGACACGCAGCAGAATCGCCGAGAATTCTCGTCGGTTCTTGAGGGCGATATCGCGCGCGCTATCGGCAAATGCGATTTCCGGTTCCTGTTCAAGAAGCGTGCTCGCGAAGATAAATCCGTTATCGAGCGAGGGCGGCCTCTGTCACCGAGGCTAATATATACATGCGTGTTGACCTCACTCACAACTTCGTTTATATTGTTTTCTCCGGGATGCGTAGATCTCTCATCGGCGTTCCGTAAGAGAAACACGACGAGAGGAAGTGTGCAACGAAAGATGACGTTAATTGTCTCTCGCGCATGCGCGGAGTGTAGGAGGAAAAGAATATATAATGTCATATCTGCATACCCGGCTGCCCACACTGCGAAAAATTGATTTATTTTCAAATGAATGGTGATTCAATAAAATAAAATGTATTTGAATGAAAATAACATTTGTTAGATCGTCAATTGGATGAAATTGAATTTTGCACAGATTTCATTGTATTGGAATAAATTTCGTTACAACGAATCAACTTTTACTCGCACGAAAAGTCTTCCTCAGCGTTCGCGACAAGTTTGAAAAATATAAACAAAAATTTATGAAGGGATTTTCACTTTTCAATTTACATCACGAATAATAGAAACAAAGAAGTCATTACTTGTCTGATCGATAGTGCAATTTGGTCTATACGGTATGTTATTTGAACGGCAAATAGGCAATAAAAACAAAATTATCAGTTATCTGCGCGGAATATTTCGTGGTCATTGTTTTGGTTCTACCCGTATCCACCGCTCCGTGCTTCCGCTCTCTTAACTCAATCACCGGTTTTGCCCATTTAAGGGGGGGAAATAGGGTTAGGACAGCGTTTTCTCAATGATTTTCATGAATTTTTTTATAGTATAAAAAATGAATATAATTTATTGAAACTTTGAGAATATTTCATACATATATTTGAGTATATACTATAAAATTTTTGACGAATTTCCTTGAAAAACACCGACGATATTAGCGACCCCATATTGCAGGTCACAATCAGACTCAGCATTTTGTGTACATTCTGGAAGCCGCAATTTTCATCTGAAATCAAACGAGGTTGGAATTTACTTTTATTATATGTCTCTCTTCGATATAAACTTGAATTCTATCAAAAAAATAAAAAATTGAATTTTTTACAGAGGTCAAAACAAAAAAGCATGATTTTTTTTGCTATTTTTTTACAACTTTATTTGCAAAAAAAAATTATTTCAAATAATGATAATATTCCGATTTTAGGTTCATATAGAGCACAATACTGTGAAGGAAGTAACTGCCAATTTTCAAAACGATTGGTTGAAAACTTTTCAAACTAGCGTGTACGCAAGTTAAAAAAAAGTCGTTTTCAGAAAAACGCGCATTTGAAAAAATAGCAAAATGCTGAGTGTGATTGTGACCTGCAATATGGGGTCGCTAATATCGTCGGTGTTTTTCAAGGAAATTCTTCAAAAATTTTATAGTATATACTTAAATATATGTATAAAACATTCTCAATGTTTCAATAAATTATATTTATTTTTTATACTACAAAAGAATTCATGAAAATCATTGAGAAAACGCTGTCCTAACCCTATTTCCTCCCTTAATGGCTTATAACAATAGAACGAGTCGGAATTTTCATTTAAAATTTTGGGAACATATTTTTCAATAGTTTTACTAACAATTTATGAAATTAGAAAAAAAATCGATTTATTGAACCGTCTAACCCTATTTCCCCTCTTAATCAAGCTTTATTTAATATCCTAGTCATATTCACCGATTAAGTCCGTGACGGCACAAAGTTTAAGTTCTTTCGCTTGTGATTCAGAAAAAATTACAAAATCGATGGCAAGTTTTGAGAAAGAAGCTTGAAAAACTGGAAAACAAGGAGCACGAGAACAAAATGAACAGGAGAAACGACAAGATGAGAGGAGGGGAGTGTATTGAGTAGCGATGCCGGCCATCGAGAGCGACCGGTCACGACCAGCGGAGAGAGCGTCGCGTCTCGGCGATTCACGGTATAAAACAATATTGATTGGTCGTACAATGGGGGTGGATTATGGGGTGGGTTTGCCCGAGAAACCGAGGATGAGGAACTCCACCGATGCATTGTGCTCTCACTGTGCGTCCGGTCAAACTTTTCATCGTCCCTCTCGGGTGCTCTCTCTTCGTCTCTCTCGGTGGCCTCTCTCTTTCTCCCTGGTCTCAAACCTCCCTTGCAGAAACCAGTATATATATATATATATGTAATCTATGTATATAGTATATATATATACCATGAGCAACAGCATTGCCATGTTGGAGTCGTGGGAGTTGCGCCCACGATCGCGGAGCCCTCGATCTCCTCTTCCATGTAACCTGCTATGCGCTCGTCCACCTTTTCTGTTTTAACTCTGTCCTTCTCGCTCTTTCCTTCGTAGACTTTTGCACTCATAGTATTTCACTAACTGACTCGGCAGAGAGGCTGCAAGCTCTCTTTGGCCCTCTCGGTCGCTTCCCTCATCATCTCTTTACTTCCCTCCAGAGGACTCTGACGATCATTTATATATACACATATCTATACACACACATATATATATATATATATAAGCATATACTTGATGCTCTTTTCTTCGATGAAGCATCCAGTGCTCTCACTCGCTTTACCTTACTCGCGGCGTGTTTTATTCTCTGTTGGCCGATAATTATTGAAGTCCATCTCTCGCTCTCAAATCCAACAGCCCCGTCTCCAATCCTGTCTCTCTTTCCATGCAAACTTTGTGCATTCGAATAGAATCATGTGTCTGTGTGTTGATCGACTGAAATACTGTAAAAGCTTCCTTCGGTCTTTCTCTCTTTTCCTCGGGAGGCTGCCAGTAGCGACCATAGTGAAACCCAAGCATCCCCGAGATGCAATGTACACCACTCGCTGCTTATTTACGGTGTACTTCAACTTCAGAAAGCGTCGGATATTCGTCGGTCCGATGACACATAAAGGCTTGACGTGCAGGCACCGGTCGATGAGATACGGTTTTTACGTTAAACACCAGAGACTTTGAAGGAGTAAAAGTACATTTATCAATGATTATGTTTTTTTTCTTCACTACTAACACGGAACCTCGTAAGATATTCAAAAAATAATGCATCTCATACAATATGTCCCAATGTCAAATGGAGCGGTATCATGAACACCCGAAGGGTTTATAAATTGACCATATTTTCCCCTCCTTTACAGTAGGGATGAGCACTGTTCGATTAAAAGAAAAGAACATTTTAAATAATGTTATCCCAACACTGATGAATAATCTCAGAACAATAAAATTGATTACTATCTTTTCGGATCGTCCGTGTAAGAAAATGTGATCGTTTCCGTTCGTTTGGGTTTGTTGGGCTTAGCAACTGGTGGATGGGTGACTGTGGATTGTCTCTTTGCCTATAGAAATTCGCAAAAAAAAACAACCTGGTGTTTCACATTGAATTTGCGCTCGTGCATAGATAATTTACAATAATTATTCTAACATAATGAATATTGATATAATGTTTAAACAATGGAGCCAAATGAGGTCCAGTATTCCCTGGACAACGAATAATTATTTTGTAATAAAATCGTAAAAAAATTTGTATTCGGCTAATGGACATTTCTTCTTAACGAATATTCGGTAGGGAAGAAACATCATCATTGACGACCACTTGAGGAAAAGTGATCGAAATGATTCGAAAACTTTCCATTTGTAACGTGGTCCATTCGTGATGTCGTTGATAACCCAATTTCATAAATCGACCGCGCAAGTGTCATTCACGTTATGAATCTCTCGGGAGTCACCGTCGATTTTTTCAAAGGCTGAGTCTTCACAACGCGCGAATCATTATTAAGGGGGGGAATAGGGTTAGGACAGCGTTTTCTCAATGATTTTCATGAATTTTTTTATAGTATAAAAAATGAATATAATTTATTGAAACTTTGAGAATATTTTATACATATATTTAAGTATATACTATAAAATTTTTGAAGAATTTTCTTGAAAAACACCGAAGATATTAGCGACCCCATATTGCAGGTCACAATCAGACTCAGCATTTTACGTACATTCTGGAAGCCGCAATTTTTATCTGAAATCAAACGAGGTTGGAATTTACTTTTATTATATGTCTCTCTTCTATATGAACCTAAATGCTATCAAAAAAATAGAAAATTGAATTTTTTGAAGGGGTCAAAACAAAAAAGCATGATTTTTTGCCATTTTTTACAACTTTATTTGCAAAAAAAAAATTATTTCAAATAATGATAATATTCCGATTTTAAGTTCATATAGAGCGCAATACTATGAAAAAAGTAACTGCCAATTTTCAAAACGATTGGTTGAAAACTTTTCAAACTAGCGTGTACGCAAGTTCGAAAAAAGTCGTTTTCAGAAAAACGCGTTTGAAAAAATAGAGCGCACGGGGCCTGAAGGAGAGCTACTCACTTTAATGGCTTATAACAATAGAACGAGTCGGAATTTTAATTTGAAACTTTGGCAACATATTTTTCAATAGTTTTACTAACAATTTATAAAATAAAAAAACATCGATTTTTTTAACCGTCTAACCCTATTTTCCCCCTTAAAACCGGTGAAGGAACCTTATTCGCGCATTATATCCGTTTAAGACACGTTTACTTAGCTCAAACGTCCGATTCAAGGATTCTCGTAAAAATTGTTATGTGATTATATTTTTCTATCGCAAATAAAGCCCAACTACCGATCAGCATCGTTGCATCGCTGATAAACGAAAATTGTCTACTGATGCAACTGAACAGACGACGCAATCGCTCTCCCAAATACGAATTCACGTGTCGTCTATTTTTCCCATCGTGAAAAACATTCTTTATATGAGCGCATGCATTCCACGCTACGTTCAATCGTGGCAATCTTATATCTGCTCTTTTATCCTTATGGAACCGTATTAACTGGTACACCTGATGTAACAACATAACTAGCGGAAGAGAGAGAGAGAGGGTGTGCGAGACGACGAGAGAATTACGTGATGAGTTGAATCGGTCTCATCTTGTGTAACGCGCGATTTATAACTACCCGGTTGCCAAGCCTTTATTATTGAAGGACACGATATATCTCGTACCGACCACGAGAAGTATCTGGATACTCTATAGGTACGTTACGTATTCGAGACAATATAAGCAACAAGAGGGTAACGGTGTGTATAGGGAAACGATCGGTCAGAGAAGCTGTGGCTGGTCGTGCATACGACAGTCGAAGGAGAATATATTGAATATGATTTCGCGTATGAGACAACCCAATACACTGTAGAAAACACGTGTACGTTGTGCCACAACGTAACGTACCGAGCATCGCGAAGCACGAGCTAGAAGTGGCGAGATATATATGAATGTATATAGGTAGAAGTATGCTCGTAGGGGTGGCTTGGTCCGTGTGCAACAGCAGAATGAGACGAGGTTGGCCGGGAAGGGGGTGGCGTCACTTTGAAAAGCGTCGCGACGACTACCCCCGTGTGTGGACATATGTATATCTATACAGCATATATATGGAACAACGTTCGAACTCGCGTTGTCTCCACCAAGTAATGTTCTCTTGCTTGCTCACTCGCTCGCTCGATTATGTCCTCTCTTAGACTCTCGAGGAGATAACAGTTAGGCCTGCACATGGGTAACGGCAAATGGCACTTCATGAGAGACAGGGACAACGTGGATGGCGAGTAAAGAGGACGATGGGACACGTACACGGACAGTATATATTATGTTACAAGAGGCATTTTGCGGTTGAGGCAGGATTCTCGAGAAAATGACCACGAGCGTGGACAAAATTGTCGAACAACGTAGAGCGAAAAATGTTGGCTCTGGTTTAGTAATGTCAGAATGTAATTAATGAACGGACGTACGCTTATACAATTTTCTATCAGTCAATAGGTCTCAAGGATTTGAGAGTATTTAATTTCCCGAGAAAAAGTAGCTCCTTACAATTTTTTCGGAACATTTTAATAACTGTTATTTGAGAAATTAATTATTTCACGAGCACATACACGTACATAACTTAATGATGGCACGAAAAACTGGCCACAAGAGATAATCGTGGAGTGAAAAACGTTGCGGTGTATTGTCACGGTTGAATGATAACAAGAAGTATATATACATATACTCCGGTTTCCTCTAATCACATTCTGAAGGACCCGGACATTTTCAGCCCATTCCTAAGAAATGCAATAGCTACTTTAAGGTAGTAGTCTGGTAACTTAAGCCGATTTTCATGTCTTTTTTGAAGGGCCTTTTTTTGTTTGAAAATAAAAATGAATCGTTTTGGATATTTAGGATGTTTTTATTTACATATTAAAGATACAAACAAAAATTCGTTTGAAAAAATTTAATAGTTTATTATTATTGTTGATCGAAGTTGGCACCTCGAAAAAAAAGCGCGTGGGTGGCCCCGGTGATTTTGGCTCTTGATGTTATCTGAAATCAAAAATTTTTGATAATTTTTAATCTATAGACATGTCATTCTGTCCGGAACTACCGAAGTTAAATTTCATGGATAAATAACAAAATGGCGGACTTTGGAAAAAAAAGTCCTTTTATTTTAGCAAAGGAGGGGTTGTAAATCAAACAGAAATTTAACTTCAACAGTTCCGACCAGAATGACATGTCTATAGATTAAGAATTATCAAGAACTTTTGATTTCAGATAACATCGAGAGCCAAAATCACCGGGGCCACCCACGCGCTTTTTTTTCGAAGTGCCAACTTTGATCAATAATAGTAATAATAATAAACTATTAAATTTTTTCAAAAAATTTTTTTTTTGTATCTTTAATATGTAAATAAAAACATCCTAAATATCCAAAACGATTCATTTTTATTTTCCTACAAAAAAACGCCCTCCAAAAAAGACATGAAAATCGGCTTAAGTTACCAGACTACTACCTTAAAACGACCTCTCGCTATTACAATGAAGTCGATTCGCGACACTCAATGTTATATCCATTTGGTGACATAATATATGTATATATTCTTCTCTCTATGCGGAGAACGGATTAATTAGATCGCAGAATTGTAGCTCGCATATGTCGAGCGGAGAAATGACGAGAATAAAGACGGGCGGGAAAACGGGGTATAGTTAACATCCACTTCATCCCCCTCTTGCCCACGGTACGCCTACCAGAGAGAGAAAGAAAAAGAGGAAAAGATGGGGGGGGGGGGGGGGGAGAGAGCGAGAAGTGCTCGAAGAAGATAAAGAACCAGTTGAGCACGAGGGGTTGTCCAGTTTGAATCATCCGAGTCGGAAGCTCACTTTGAAAAGCCCTTTGGTACTATAACTATATATACACAAATGCAACCAGAAGTGCAGTAGATTCTGTACTTTTGTACCCGCGAAGCTCTCGGAACTGTGAGCATTCGTTGCCAACCTTCACTCTCTCTCCCTCTTCCTGTCTCTCTCTCTCTCTCTCTCTCTACATGAGAAAGGAAAAGCTCCGAACAGCGTCCAAGTATCGTGTACGTACAGGATACTTTCGTGCATGTTGCCGCGCTTCCTCAAGCATTAGGGATTTGAAAAAATTTTCGAGTGTACCCCTGCATTTCTCGTTCGAGGTTTCGGACGCCTCTCTCTCTCTCTCTCTCTCTCTCTCTCTCTCTCTTTATCTGCTTTCGGCTGTACTTTTGCTACTGTTGCTCTCGAAAATATGCATGCATCCTGGCTATATATCCTATACATGTACACATCCTTGTTAGAATACTTCGACGAGATTGCGAAGGGTGTGCGCAGCCGGGAGAGGGCATAATGCAACACAGATTCTGTTGCAAGGATGCGTATTCCTCATCTGAGATTTTTTTTCGGTAGTTTCGTTATCACTCTCCCTCTGTCTTTCTCTTTTTCTCATCCTCTGAAGATTGAAAACTATGTGGATGTAGCTATATTTTCTACAGGATAATATGTGAAGGACATCAAGTCGACTATATACGTATATACACCGGGGCAAAAAAAGTAATTTTGGATTTTTCACCCTCTTGCGTATATCACGAACGAAGTTACACTTTCTTACGGAGAGCAATCAATCCGTGCTATATTGCATTCGTGTCTATGACTACTCGAGACGTATGCCAGTCGAAACGAGTGGCTGACGAAAAAAAAAGTTTACCCAATAAATTTCGCGGCATCGACATTCGTTATAAACAAAAACTAAAAAAAAAAATGACGTCAATTTCTTATTCCAAAACACAAGAACATTCACATGCACTTTGTCACAAAATTATTTTCCATTTTTTTCATTAATTCGCAACCTTTTGTTAATTATCCGCGAGAGCTTATGAAAATGTCGTATTGAACTCTACGAAGAAGCCGAAGAACTTCGGTGCGAGATACACGAGAGAGATTCCTGAAAATTTCACGAGTAGCAAGGAAGTCGCGCGACAATTTGTTCATGCGTCACTTTTGGAAATAGTTTAACGGCAAAGAGCTTTTATACACCATGCGCTGTCGCCTATTTGGTGATGTTGTGAGTTCACATTCGAGGCTTGTTTTCTGTAGCCGAAGAAGGGTTGTCCCAATGAACATTCTTGGCTGTATACGATCGTCCGGATAATTTATTTCTTGCTCGATAGATCTCCGGCCCTTGTGACCGCAGAGACAGGACGAAGGAAAATAGCTTCGTCTCTTGGTCGCCGGGGAGTTAATTTTCACACGGACGTGTGCTTCGTTAAATATACTCAAGAATGAACGTATATTATATATATATACATGTGTATGTGTGTGTGTGTGTACACCGTATAGCCAACTATTCCGAAATCAATTAAACTATCGAAGCTCTGACCCCGTCCACCCTCCCTGTATACATCTGTGTGCGTTTGTGCGATTGAATTGTTAATTAATAGGTATATAGAGGGCGCTGCCGTGAACCTCTCACGAATCTTTCAGGAACAGTGTTCATACCTCGCTCTTCCACATGCAAGCGACGATGGGCGTCGAAACCCTTATTCGTTATTGGCAAAAAGCTTCGGACCCTCGTCGAGTGCGCGAGGTGGTCATGAATATGGGATGAACGAACTGGAAACACGAGCGAACGATCCTTGGACGTTTCTCTTGTCTGTATGTGTATGTGTGTGTGTGTGTGTGTGTGCACATATATATATATATATATATATGGATAAATGCAATCGCAAATATCGAAGAAACGTGAGGTTTTAGGCAAACGATTGTGGGGCTTGTTAAACGAATAAATGTGCAAATTTGACGAGACCCGATGCAGCGCAGAGCTCGTTGGTATTTTGCCGCGAAATGTATCACAGGGAATGCATATATTTTTGTACGTGTATATACCCACACACATATACATAAATTCATCTGTATATGTGCAGATATATATATATGTATGTACATGAGACTGACAAGCGTTAAAGCGTGTTTCTCCTGCACATCCAAACACCATCTCATGCATCACGTAAAAACGCACTCGCGAAAATTTCAAAGCCCAGTGCGAAACCATTGGGAAAGGAAAAAAGCGCGATAGAAAGAGAGCGCCGTGTGCAATGTGCGTTTACGCATGTGTGTTTTTGGGTCTATGCGTGTGTGTGTCTGTGTTTTTTTTTTTGCGGAAAAACGCGAACCCGCGCTCCTATATGCGCCGTACCGTGAATAAAAATAATTAACGGAACCTACGAACGACCAGGCCCACCCATGCCACGATTGATTTACGAGGGAGCGGCAAAGTTCGGAGAGGCAGAGAGCCGCGCCGCCGGCCACCACCGGTCGCTGGTCATTTTACAAAACCGCGTGTGTGGAGCTCGATTGATTTTTCCATTTCTCTCCTCCTCCCTTCCATACCCTCTCTCACGGTACTCTAGTCTGTTCTGTCGAAAAATAATTTATATATATATATATATATTTTCGTTTGTCTTTCGTTTACGGCAAAACGGTGTCGTGGACACCCTCAGCAGACCACATTAGAACCCATTTTTGTTCTTCATATTTTTTATCCCGGTTATTTGTTCGTGCATTAGGGTAACACTTTGGTGTCGTAAGGACTTGTAATATTCCGGAAGTGAGCCGATAAACGCCATTACAATCGTTCATCGAAACGTAGATACTGATAAAATCGTGAATTGTATATTTTTTTGGATTGCCATTGAAAAGTAAAGACACGTGAAATAGGACGTTAAAACGTGTACTCAGAAGAAAAGTCGGTAGATTATTATGGGAGGAATAATTTTGCGATTCATTGGAATTTCGCGTTATACAAGATATTTTTTGTTCTTACGTACAACTTACAAATAACGCGTTCCAACAATTTTCTCTTCCTCTCGCGATGGGGAAATAAAAGACACACAAGCGCGAGGGTAAAAAAACGATAATGATATGACAGCCATGCGTGAGAAAAGTTTTTCATTGTACAAGGAGAACATGGTAAAGGAACGAGGGAAAGAAATGATTGTCGAATCATAATTCTTTATCTGTTACGAGCATCGCAAAAAAAGAAAGATATATATCCCGCCCTCGAGCACTTTTCGTCCTAATTCATTCGCAACATCGTCGCGATAGTTGTCAATAATCGGAGAGTAAACTGCCGTAATGTTAATGTATATAATGTTTGTAATGGCGGTTCGTAGAACTCCGCGAGGCGACGCGAACATTTACACTAATAATCTACAATGTACCAGTTCCACGGATATACAAAACGTCCAGGTGCAAAGCTCACTCTCCCTCTATCTATCGTTTTGCTTGTGCATGGCGCGCGCCAGCCCTTCTTGGCCACACATATTTCGCAGGTAGACACGATGGGGCAGATGGTAGTCGTCCCTAGGTAATAACCACAGTGGCCGAGGATTCGCTTGGGGTAGCGAAGTTATCCCTCTTTAGCACCCCACCCCGCTGCAGCAACCCTCCAAGAGTAGTGGCACAAGCCTCTTCCACTTTCGGCTCACCCCTCGTCGTACGTTCCCCTCTCTTTTCTAACCTCATAAGACGGATGTTTCCCTCGCAGAATATTCAACTTTTAGTGATAGAGCGAGAGAGAGAGAGGGGGAAAGATATCGAAAAGTGATGGTTCGGCACCACCTGGTCCAAACCAGCTTAATATCTCGCTGCTCTGAACTGTGTTATAGGTTCTGAGCGAAAAGTCAATCCTCATATGAGCGCGCGCATTTTCCTCGGAGCGCGCGGAGCTACGTATTATATACATAGAAATGACAATTTATGTCCGCCCAGGCAATTTAATGCTTCGCAGAGAGAATTAAAAGAAAAGGCATAAAGCGAACGTCAGTGTGTTCGGACTAGAAAGAAAAAGAAAGAGAGAGGGAAAAAGAGGGAGCCTATTGAGGACAGACAAGGATAAATTAGAATATACGTACTTATGAGGAAAAAAGTAAAAAAAAAAAAAACAACCGAAAGCAGGAGAAACGAGAGAATGGGAAAGGAGAGAGGGCGACAAAACTGGTGTTTATATGATAAACGCGCGCCCTCCGAGCAGAGAAATGCCGAGAAAAGCGCAAGGGCCCGAGCTGTCCTCATCTCCCTCTTTTCTTCTTGTACTCTTTTACTTTCCCTCTTGCCGTTTTTTTACGTACTATACACCCACTACAGCTTCATATATGCACCATATATATATATATATATATATATATATATATATATATATATATATATATATATATATATATATATAGTAAGGTAGGGTACATCGTAGATGGCTCGCTCGTCCACAGGTGTCCGCGGACAATGACACCGACACTCCAGGAACGCCTGTATGTCGTGTGTGTCGTCCGTATACTCGAGCTTCGCGTTTGAGCGCATGTGGGAGAGAGACACAGTGAGAAAGACGAGCAAAATGGGAGATAAGACTATATACGTATGTCCCGCGGCAACGTTAGTCCGTGTGTGGTGGCTCTTAAAGTACTCGGGGGGTGGTTGAAATCTGGCTGACGACCCGGGCTACACACTGAGGGAAGTCTCTTAATTTCCGTGCGACGAGACAAAGGAACCTCGGCGAGAGTGACGATAGCACGAAGGAGGGGTGGGTGGCGCGAGTCCTCTCTTTGTGCGCGTGGAGGAAAGAAAAACGAGGGCTCGAGAAAAATGAGCGCGGAATAAATACGAAATATGTATATATATTTATTTATTCCGTGGCTCGTATATATGTATACATACGCCTACGGACCTATAGATGACAAGGGCCTCTCACTTTTCTCGAGCTCACTTTTCCATTTCCGAGGCGCACGGCGAGAGCGTTCTCCCGGTACCCTCCCTTCTTTCGAGACAAAAAGAGTGAAAAAGAATCTCAAACATCACCAGAGAGGACAACAAATGCGCCACACAGTGGGTCGTTCGAGTACATAAGAGCACAGAGGAGACGAGTGTAATAATGTATGGAGCGTCCCACATCAAATTCACCTGAGCATAACGGAGCCGGCTTGAAGTTCCGGACCTTGAAAGCTCCGAAGATGTAAAGTACCGAATTCCAATATTATAAACTACAGGTCTCCGTATAGTTTATTCCGGCGAAAGTTGACACACAATTGACTCGCACCCTCGGGAGATTTCGACAATGATTTTTCATAATGTTGTTACAACGTTAAAAGGCATGCAATCTTCTTTTCTGAATTTTTTTCGCTGACCCCAGTTTACTAATGATTGCAACAAATATTTTACATAAAACAAATGGTACGTGGTAATTAAAAAATCTGAAAAAAAAAAATTGAACCAAACGTCGACTTAGTTCGGGATGGGGTATACATTTTTTTAATTAACACAGAGGATTTTCGAGAATTTTCGCCGATTATTTAATTTAGTCTTTCCGCTAATTATTATTGAATTCTGGACTTAAAAAAACGAAAAACCATCTTGTTCAAAATATCTGAAATAATTGTCAAATATCATCTGGCAAACGTCAACATATTGTCAAATCACATCCCGGTGTAGATCGGCGTTCGGTTCTATTTTTTCCAGGTATATTTTTCAAGCAAAAAATAAATCGTAAAAAAAAACAAACCACGTCAAATTGGCCTGGGTATAACGAGGCCGGTTTGAAGTTCCAAACCTTGAAAGCTCCGAAGATGTAAAGTACCGAATTCCAATATTATAAACTACAGGTCTCCGTGTAGTTTATTCCGGCGAAAGTTGACACACAATTGACTCGCACCCTCGGGAGATTTCGACAATGATTTTTCATAATGTTGTTACAACGTTAAAAGGCATGCAATCTTCTTTTCTGGATTTCTTTCGCTGACCACTGTTTACTAATGATTGCAACAAATATTTTACACAAAACAAATGGTACGTGGTAATTTAAAAATCTGAAAAAAATAATTGCACCAAACGTCGACTTAGTTCGGGATGGGGTAGACATTTTTTTAATTAACACAGAGAATTTTCGAGAATTTTCGCCGATTATTCAATTTAGTCTTTCCGCTAATTATTATTGAATTCTGGATTTAAAAAAAGGTAAAACCATCTTGTTCAAAATATCTGAAATAATTGTCAAATATCATCTGTCAAATATCAACATATTGTCAAATCAGATTCCGGAGTAGATCGGCGTTCGGTTCTATTTTTTCCAGGTATATTTTTCGAGCAAAAAATAAATCCAAAAGAAAAAACGAACCAAACATCGACCCACCCTGAATTATTATTTGAAAATGTTGATATTGAACAGAAAATTTTTTCGAATTTTCTCATATTTTAAAATTACGGCTAACGTTTTGTTTGATAAAAAATACAATTTTTTAAAATCATTACTAAATAGCGGTTACGGGAAACAATTTAGAAAAATAAAATGCTTGCCTTTTAGGGTTATAGCAACTATATAAAAAATTGTGTACTAAATCGCAGAGAATGACGGTCACAGCCAGGTCGATTTGATGTAGAATGCTCCATGTACATATAAAACTCAAGAAGACACACGATCATATCGTATTTTCGGCTTGACTCACTGTGGGCGGACACTGACACTCGTGCGCGTTTCTCGTAGCATCCCATAGAAGACCGTTATCTCTCAATCATCCTCTAAAATAGAGTAATGGAGAGGTATACACAGACATATTGTACCTTTAGTAAATCTTATGGCACAAAATCCTCCGTATGTTTCCCTCAATTGGACGATTTTACGATTGATCGTACGGTAAAATGGTATAGAACATATCGAGAGAGACAGAGAGAGAGAGAGAGAAGAATCGAAGAGCACACGCACGGGTCTCGTGTTCCACGAATTAAATCCATTATCTCGGTGGCATTGTCTCGGGTGTCACGATGAGGCCGACATCTGTTTAAAAGAACGAAAAAAAAAGAACATGCACACACGTACAAACGAAGAGAGAAAAGATCACAGAGTCGTGAGTACAACGGAGTACAGAAGGATGCACGGAGACAGACAGATATACATAGTGAGGGGTGGGGGCAGCTGTCCGAGAAAGAAGAGGCATCATCGGGATAGATCTCGAATTACTATACCCATGGGACGATGAGAGCCGGTTCCACCTACCATCTCTGGTGGGTGTTGGTTTATCTCTTTTCTCCGCTCTCCGTTTCTCATCTTTTTATTTTTTCGTCTCTTTCTCTGTTGGTCTTTTTTTTTTCCTTTGTTTATCTCACTGGCCTCTTCTTTCGCCGGTGTTTCTGGCTCACTCCCCCGCGAACAATGATAATCGACCAGAGGCGATCATCTGCCGGAAAGAGGTCGATCGGCCTTTTGGCCTCCTTTCCTTCCTACCTAAAGCTATTCGTATATACCTTAGACACGATACATATAATAGCATATGTATACTCAACAAGGCCCCCTAAAGAAGCGTGCCAGCGGGTAAACTCGTGTTTTGGGATAAACATCGCGCTCCAAAATCTAGATCTCTAACCATTTTCGTATGGATGTGTTGATTCTCGGAATTTCGGGGATTCTCTCGCTCGGTTACTAAACCACATTAGAGTGCCATTTTCTGCCAACGAAAAATCAAACATCGAGCAAAATAAAATGAGAGTTCATAGAGGCTAACCAGAAAAACCGTTTTATTGTCGTCGTTGATGTCCACTCGACCGAAGCCGTTTTTCATTCTGGCACACTTTTATTTTTCCCTCTTTTGCATATTTTATACATAGACGAGCGATGCCCCGTCGTAAATGATATAGAAAATAATTTCTAAAGCTTCTTTTGTAGTTTCACGAAGGAAGAGGAAATGCTCTGACAATATTATGTGCCACTTAAACGTTATAGAGGAAAGAGGAAGAAGATGAAAAAATGATCGAAGGGTCGTATGAAATTTTTGAAGAATGATACCGGAACGGAAGAACGTGTCGATGATCCTTTCAGGATGTTTGCGTAACGGGGACCACTCAGGGTCTAATATTTAACGGAGGCGTTTCGGTAGCGAGAGAGATGAAAGAAGAGAAGAAAGAGTGTGCGAGATCGAGAGATGAGGGTTGCCATAATAGTATACAGATACAGGAAATGTTCCCAGTCATCTTTGACTCTGACCGTTTGACGGAAGGAAAAGTTAACCACTTGAAATTGGTACGTGGAAATAATTTTCACTGAATAACGCGGAGTTGGGGAAAAAAAACCCACACGATTTAACGCATAAAGTTATCTGGGTTACTCGCTTCTATTTGCTGGTATTATCAGTTCAACAGTTATTATATATTGCATGACTCTGTATATGACATTGCATTTTATCTTTTACGACACATATATGTCCCTGGGGGGCACACGTGTATAGTTTTATTCGTTATAAAAACTATCGTTATTCTCAGACACGAGATGTCACGAATCGGTTTTTTTTATTTTTTATTCACCTCGTTATACTTTGTAAGGGTCGATCGATTATGCCATTTTTGTGTATGCCGATCGCAATATTACACATATTATGCGATAATAGACATAAAGGACAGGGTTTTTTTGCTCGCAGACGCGACGTGTCTCATTGTCTTCCATAATATTGCTTACCGATGTACATTTTTTTTCCAACGTCATACTCGCAATTCTGTTCCTCGTTGCATCTTGCTGGTGTGTGATATAATATTTTTTTGAGGGGGCGAAATTCCGTATAGTTACGGGTGTTCTTTACGGTAAAAAGAAAACAAATGTGTCACTTCTTCTTCCAAGAACCCTTCGAGGTTCACGCCTCTTCTAGCTGTGGTATATACGATATACGCTTTGCTATATACTTATACTTATATTTACGACCACGATTGTACCCTTGGTCGCGACCCCCATCACGCCTTTTACCACTTTTCCCGTCGTTTCACCTACGGAAACATCTTGAAACTCTCTTTTCACTCAAACGCCTCTTCTTTCACCCTCGCTCGTCCCTCTTCTGTATAGATATAACGCCATCTTTGCGTGCTTTCTCTTGAGAGAGACTTTTCAACCCTTGTAAGAAGACGAGAACCCAACCCCTCACGAGACATGTTTACCAACGATGAAGAGCGAAAGAGAGATGGAGAAAGAGAGAAAGAGAGAGAGAGAGAGAAAGAGACCCGGGAAAACACTTATTCTCCGTTGTCTTCCCTTAAGAAAGCACTTTATCTTGGGCTCTCTCTTTCTCTCTTACGCTTCGCCAGCCAACTTCTTGTCCCTCGATCATCACGAGGGTTGGCTGCAACAGTTCACAAGACATCGTTTCAACGGATTTTCCCTCACCCCAATACCACCCTCGAAGCGTTTGTAAGGCTACTTATCCGCCGGCGCGGAAAGAGCCCGAACGATAAACGTCGCATCAAAGATGGGATATGTATATATTGTATATACAATAGAGCGGTGGTTAGAGATGTTGCTCTTCCGAAGGAGTTTTCTCGCAGCCCCTCGTTTCCTAAGATTTTCCCCAAGATTCGCCGATCCTCGGGCCATGAAGCTCTATCTAAAGGATCGGTGGCTATAGTGATAGCGATATAGAAAGACGAGATGCCACCCTCGCGGCTCGTTGTCGAGAAAGAGAATGACCTGGGGGTGGGAAACCTGTTGAGCTAAGAAATACGAAAGGAGAGAGACTTCCCGAGGGGATGTTTCCTTAGGAAAAATAGAGCCTGAGAAAGTCCTTTCCCCAAGGATACCCCGCTTTGCGACGCTAGAGAGACTCATAACACCATTTACCATCCGCCACTTTTCGGCTCGGGAATAAGATATCAACTTGTTGCTTGAACACTCGCGCGATATTGCGAGTCTCGGGGCCAAGGATCCACGAAGCAAACGATGGTTTTGTTTCATGTTTCTTTTTTTTTTTTTTTTTGTTTCGTTTCACTACCTCGAGTGCAGTATATGTATATATAAATGTAAAGGGGGGGAGAGAAAGAGATGATAGTCCCTGTGCGGCACGCGAGGTCTACTTCCGCGTTGAACCTCATTTCATCAGTTCCTTTTATTTTTCGTACTTCTTTCTCTTTACCTTATTCTCGTATTATTTTGGGCGTTGTATGGCAGTGACTCGATTCCCTGAAGAACCAGTTGCTGCAAGTATACATATAGTAGATATGCGGACAAATTATATTATACTGTGAAGAAGAGAAAAAAGTTAAACGTTATGACTTGAATGAAACTACGGCAATTAAAAGATCCCAAGTGGTCGTAAAAATGTGTGCTTGTGTTTTACTCCACGCCACTCTCTCTTTCTTCTCTCTCTCTCTCTCTCATCGTTGTGGTATCATTGTAAGGTTAATCCCAACCCAATTGCAGCCGTCTCACGAAAAATATGGAAAGTCTCTTAAAATTAAAAAAAAAACCCTGAACCATTTCCGTGATCCCGCAGAACCATAATGTACGATCTTCTTTCTTTATATCTCGTTGCTCGTTAACGCCTTAACATTATACGGACATCTGCATCACATTTCTCTGTATGTGCGTATGTCTGTGACCGGTCATGGGTGCCGCGCGAGCAACTTGTTGAACACTCGGCGTAAGATTGTCTGAGCTAAGAAGCCACTTGTTGCGCCTCGAGACTTTCCTGTCGTCGTCCCTTCCCATCCTCATCGTGTCTAAGGAGTAAACCCTTGGCGGTCCCATTTGAGGATATACTCAAGACACCGAGATGCGGCGAAGGACTTTCCTTCTGTTGCCTCTTGTTTTCGCCCTCTTTCCCGATCTCTTAACACCTCGTTAATCCTTCAACCAAGAAAAGACACTTTTAAGACACACATACACAGTTCTGTTAACGCTGAGTGGAAATTTTAAAGCACTTGTGTTTAGAAAAAGAGCTCAACAATGATTTATTGTGTTTTGAATGCTGTCTGCATTTTTGGTATGTTGATAATGAAAAGACGTAAGAGAAGAAAGCGGAACAGTGACAGTTAACAGGCAATGAAATACGAAATAAATGAGACAGAACTGGATTCATTCAACGTGGAGATTGCCAGATGACGACGCCAAGACCGAAAGGGGCGTCTCATATCGTTAGGCCACGTGCTGACTCGATTCTGCACGATATTCGGTTCCGGCTCACGACGCCCATGTTCGATAACGCTCGTGCGTAATCGAACATTTAATGAGTATATATCGGGTGGCAACTCCAGACGTCAATCCGCTGTCTATATCCTCTCGCGTTCACCTCCTCCGTTTATCTTTCTCTATCGCTGTTATCTCAATTTGACGACGGTTTTTTTTCACATCTTTTATCAACTATAACGTAAATCGAAACACAAACTCGCTGCAATAAGGTTGGTTATCGAAACTATATTCTTCCGGACGTAACTGTCTTTTGCCGCCTCGAAACCATCGAAAGAAAATCGATCAACGAACTTCCATAACCATGTCAACATAATGAATCAGAAACTCCTTCGAGGGGTGAAGAAATCGAATTACCGGAAGCTGGAAGATTGAGTCATTGGCGGATGGTAAAAGCAGTTTCGACGTTAGTAGAAATATAACGCGTATATATATATATAAATATGTTCAGGATTGAATCTTGCGTTTCGCATGTACGAGAGAATAAGACTTTCGATGGCGCAACGTGGGTAGATTGAATTTAGCAACCCCACGCAAAACGCAATGAGTATTTCGAGGGTTACATGTAAACGGCAGCTGGGAAACAAAAGGGCCTATCACACGAATCAATTAACACGTAAACTTATGTGAGTTATGACTTTTTGTTCGGCAGTAATCGATATACATATGTACGCACGTATATATGCGTTAGGCGCACCCTTGCACGAATAGCCTCCCTCTGTCTTTAACGTCTCTCCTTTTCCGTCTTTTCATGTATAAGGGACGAAGATCACCCATTTTTGCATTTATTGGGTTACACGAGAGAAACGCAAATATGTATGGATATATACATATAAACATCGTTAGAAGTGTTATAAGTTATAGCACAAAGAAAGATTTCCATTGTCTTCGAAAGCCCATCTGTCATATATATAGCCCCGAGGACATAAGAGTATGGGGACACCCACAGAGTCTAAACGTTATAGTCTTCGTGGTCCGCGTGTCTGACTATCGTCATCAGGGTCTACCAGGGTGTGTTGCAACTCTTGAGGGGGTGTCGCGATGACGACCTCGACTTAGAACTCCTGACTCTCATCGACTATGTGCCCCAGACCTTTTTTTATCCATTCGTACACATTTTCGTGACGGGTACCCAGAAAACTCCGTTTCTCTATCGCTCTTTCTCTTTCACTTCACTACATAACACACATCAGCGCGTGTTGGCGGATATTTGAGCGGCTAAAGAACACAAAGAAGGGTGGAGAGAGCGTGAGAGAAACGACCGCGATACACGATAGTAGATATGAGGAATATATATATATGTGTTTATATATAGTGTATGTCTGTGAGCACCGAGCGCGCGCGCGACCGATCGAGATAAAAGCGACGAGATAGCGCGCCGACAAGTAAGCGGCAGTAAGCGGGGCTCCGGGATGTATCGGGTATTGATTTTACTTTGAGCTTGTATATCTATATATATAAAGTATATGCACATATATACATGTCACAGTAGCTATATAGATATACATGCACGTATAAAATATAGTAGAGAATGCACTCTGGTGAGCTGTACAATATAAAAGACGAAGGTGGGATAGTTTATTAAATCCGAAAAATATACAGCACGGTCGTTGCGACACGGCGAAGCGGAACGGTCTATGACATATTTCAGTTTGAAAACGTACAATGAGAAAAAAGTACAACTTTTGCTGTGATAGATGCCATCTTTTGGGATCAATGATAGCCCAACGATATTCGAACAACGCGGGAGTTGCCTTTGGGCTATTTTTTTACGACCAACGATATTTTCAATCGGTACATTTATATATCGCACTAATGTTTTCTCAATGATTTTCATGAATTTTTTTATAATATAAAAAATGAATATAATTTATTGAAACTCTGAAAATATTTTATACATATATTTAAGTATATACTATAAAGTTTTTGAAGAATTTTCTTGAAAAACACCGGGGATATTAGCGACCCCATATTGCAGGTCACAATCAAACTCAGCATTTTTCGTCCATTCTGGAAGCCGCAATTTTCATCTGAATTCAAACGAGGTTGGAATTTACTTTTATTATATGTCTCTCTTCTATATGAACCTAAATGCTATCAAAAAAATAGAAAATTGAATATTTCGTGAAACAATATTGAATGTATTTTTGTTCGAACGATATACATTAAGGGAGGAAATAGGATTAGGACAGCGTTTTCCCAATGATTTTCATGAATTTTTTTATAGTATAAAAAATTATAATAATTTATTGAAACTTTGAGAATATTTTATACATATATTTAAGTATATACTATGAAATTGGTATATACTATATACTATATACTATAAAATTTAAGTATATACTATAAAATAAAAGACTCAGCATTTTGCGTACATTCTGGAAGCCGCAATTTTCATCTGAAATCAAACGAGGTTGGTATTTACTTTTATTATGTCTCTCTTCTATATGAACCTAAATGCTATCAAAAAAATAGAAAATTGAATTTTTTACAGGGGTCAAAACAAAAAAGCATGATTTTTTGCCATTTTTTACAACTTTATTTGCAAAAAAAAAATTATTTTAAATAATGATAATATTCCTATTTTAGGTTCATATAGAGCGCAATACTATGAAGAAAGTAACTGCCAATTTTCAAAACGATTAGTTGAAAACTTTTCAAACTAGCGTGTACGCAAGTTCGAAAAAAAGTCGTTTTCAGAAAAACGCGTTTGAAAAAATCGTGACCGCTCGGTTATACACGTGCGCGCGCTCGGAGCCTGAAGGAGAGCTACTCACTTTAATGGCTTATAACAATAGAACGAGTCGGAATTTTCATTTAAAATTTTGGGAACATATTTTTCAATAGTTTTACTAACAATTTATGAAAAAAAAAAAAATCGATTTTTTTAACCGTCTAACCCTATTCCACCCCCTCAAAAATGTTGAATGGATGCGCGCGTAGTTGAGCATTTCTAATTTAATCGCGATATCACGATTTAGGAAAAATTCTTGCACCCTTCTGATGCCGCGACGATTGTAGACCTCCTTTCGTTTCTAGTCGCGAGGCCGAGACAAACAGAGTTATCTCCATGATAGTTTGGTGCAGTTTCCAAAGGTATTTCCGGAAGTTGCAACTCTACGTGCAACTCCCGGTTATATGAGAGAGCAGCACCGAATCTCTACGCTGCGATTATATATACCGGTCAACTTACTAGAGTCTCGTGTGCAGTAAGACCACTTGTCTTCATGCACGATATATATATGGTTATGTACATGCATATAGTAGCTACTCTAGCTTAGGGAGTCCGGAGTGAATGGGAAGAAGAGACCTCGGAGGATCGAGAGAACCGAGAGAGAATAGCTAATACATCACAAACTTGAGGACAAAGAGCAGGATGTTGTGTGGTCGGTAACGGTGAATCCGCGAGAACGTTCGCGAGCTATAGGTTTCTCTCTCTCTCCCTCTCTCTTTCCCGACTCTAAAACTTTGGCTATTTGTTAAGTCTCGAGGAACTTCCGGAGACTGTCTCAGATACTTTGTCGTTGTACATCTGTATGTCGTGCGGACCGCGGATAGGCGTGTTTCACCAAAGATAAAGACAAAGAACAAGAGATACGTGATACTAAAATTTTGGCGCGTGCCTCGTACATACTCTACCATATGTACAGACAAGAGGAGTATTGGAAGTCGAGAAGGAGATTCCTCGATGTTTCATAATCCATATTCGCTCATTATTTCGCTACCGGACCATCCATAACCACACGAAACCACGTGCACCACACCATCGAACTGGGCAAAGCATCGACCTCGGTACTCGGATACAATGTATATCAGGGAGCTCGTATAAAATTTTGAATGTGCATAGAGAATTAACAAGAAATATATCGATGGCGAGTGCGAGATGAAAAAAACGCTGGGGCTCGCCGAGATTTTCCTTTATTTTTGTTCCTCTGTGTCTCGTTCTCCCATCGGCGAATGTGTAAAAATGCCTGACATGTGTCGCCGGTAGAAGGAGGAAAAGAAGAAGGGAAGGACCACGGGGGTGGGATTCATTGTGACGACAATATCGCCTTAAGCGACGTTGGCGATGGGAGGAACACACTATTGCGAATTCGTAGTTGTAGCTTCCCCGGAAAGTCAATGATCCGAGTGAGAAATCGATTCGTCCCGACACACTGATATCTTTCAACAATCTTCCGTCGCATTTTCAATAACACCAACAAGAAAGACCGAGACATATATACGTTTATTATTTTTATTTTCGATCTAAATTGCAAATACCATTAAGTTGTAATTAACGTCAAGTTGTGTCCCTTGTTTTTGATAAAATGGAAATCATTTTATAAAAAAATAATCATGAATATTTATTCAAGAAACATGGAAAAGAAATTATAATCTTTAGATTTTCACCATAACATCATCCAAATCAGTTGGCAGCGAGCATTTTTTTTTTATTCTTCTTCATTAGAATAGAAATCGTCCCTTATATCAAATCGTCTTACAACCGTTTGATTAATCATTGATTGGTCTCTGTTTCAGGGCGCAGCATCTTTCGCATCGCCACGATAGCGTTCATCGTAAGTAATACCAATAATACACATATCTATGCATATATAATATACTATCGTATCAAAGTATCACGCCAATGTGTATATTCCCGAACTACGAGAAGATGGGGAATGGTTTCGCCACATAGGGTGGTTGGGTTTGACAATGCAGTGTGTGCCCGCAGCAGGAGGGCATAGAACTGGTGCGGGACAATTTCTCGTCGTCGTCATCGTAGTCCATAGACGTTGTCAGTGTCGGGTGGAGGGGGGTGAGGTGGTGGATATGCATGTGGCGAGTGGTGGAGGGTCTTTCCCGTGTCGTGGCGCCGGAGGGATGATTTCCATCGAACCGGAGAAAGAGAGAGAGCGAGAGAGAGAGAGAGGAAGAGGGAGAGAACGGAGATGACACGGTCTAAGGTACATATAATCATGGTTGCTGATTCCTTCCCTAATAAAAGTCGCACTGTCACCAATGCCAGAGTCAGCCGTCGAGATTGTCGTCGTCCAATGCCATTGCAACCCCCGGGACTGGCACACGCTGCACCATCTCACCCCTCCTTTCTCTTTCTCTCGTCTATACGGTCCGTGTCACCCTCAACCACCCCCCACCCTCTCCCCGAGCCCCCGCAAAGCCGGTACTAACTGTGGAGTTCTGCTGCACGTGTGACGAAGACAAAAGTGCATGCCTGCAGCGAGAACGATGCGCATAACCCTTGCGATCAGGCTGAAGAAAGAAAAAACGTCGAGACAGAGAGAGAGAGAGAGAGAGAGAGAGAGAGAGAGAGAGAGAGAGAGGTGATGGGGGTGGAATTTTACATTGAGATTATAGCGCGAAAGTAGTATCGTATATAGCCTTCCCCCTCGCCCCTCCGTCGCTGGATATATGTGAATATCGTTGCAACGGACAGAAAGACAAAGGCTGTAAATAAGCTCATAGTCTTTTTGCTCAGGAATTACGTGAGAGAAGGAGATGAGGATGCACATACGCCGGGGTCAGAAATGCTTTGCGATGCAGCATCTGAAGTTGCAGTTTTTTTCTCATTTGACTATATCCATTTGTGATTCATGTATGTACGTGCGTGCGTGTAAGTATTCGTGCGAGTGTGCGGGATTCGTCGTTTGCTTACTCGAAGAAAATAAGCATTTCTCCAGTATTCGTGCGATATGATATATCGTTCGCATATACTCGACAAGCGAGTGCAATGCACGAATTTTCGAATGGGTTCGAAATCCTGTATGGGATTTCGAGGGGCGTAAAACAACCGTAAAAAACTCAGGGAGTATAGCAGATATTAGTAATATAGTAGATACCCCATGACATAAGACAGAATCATACGCAAAAATCCCGAATTCAAAACGATTTTACGGCGAAATAATTAAAAAGTAATTATCGTGAAATAATAAAAATTACAACTTCTTCCGAATAATCAAGAACAATTTAACCTAATTATTCCTTTACAATTAATACGAATATTTCAAAAAACGTATTTGTGCTTATTTCGTGAAACAATATTGAATGTATTTTTGTTCGAATGATATACACTAAAGGAGGAAATAGGGTTAGGACAGCGTTTTCTCAATGATTTTCATGAATTTTTTTATAGTATAAAAAATGAATATAATTTATTGAAACTTTGAGAATATTTTATACATATATTTAAGTATATACTATAAAATTGGTATATACTATATACTATAAAATTTAAGTATCTATATATACAAAAAAGGATGTCTGTATGTTTGAGCTTACTAGCTTTCGAGACCGTTTGACCGATCACCATGAAAGTTGGTATACATTTGTATTTTTTCATGGAGAAGGTTTTTGCGCTATCCATTTTATTGTAACTCGCCACTAGATGGCGATGCGGCACATCAACTGCTCTACCGTTCAACCGATCGCCATGAAAATTGGTATACGTAGGTATTCGAGCACGGAGAATATTTTCGCGCTATCCACTTTGTTGTAACTCGCCACTAGATGGCGCTGCGGCACATCAACTGCTGTACCGTTCAACCGATCGCCACGAAAGCAACAGATCAAAAAATTGCGATTACGAAATACAAATCAATTGACACAGTTACAGAAGAGGATCAAGCTGTTAATTATCGAGTAGAATTTCTCAATTCATTGGAGCCTGCTGGAATGCCACCGCACCTATTGACGTTGAAAGTCGGGTCACCAATACTGCTCCTTCGGAATCTCAACACGCCAAAGTTGTGCAACGGAACCAGACTTGACGTGAAAAAAATGATGCCGAATGTGATTGAAGCAACAATAATTAACGGCAAATGTAAAGGAGAAGATGTGCTGATTCCGCGTATTCCAATGATTACCAATGACTTGCCCTTCACATTCAAACGACTACAGTTTCCTTGTGCGTATTGCTTTCGCGATTACAATCAACAAAGCTCAAGGGCAGTCACTGCGCGTTGCCGGATTAAATTTAGAAAATCCATGTTTTTCGCATGGTTAACTTTATGTTGCTTGCTCCAGAGTAGGGACCCTAAAAATTCTGTACATCTATACACCAAATCAGAAAACCAAAAATATTGTTTATCCACTCGCGTTACGCTAAATGTTAGCATTAGTTAAAATTATTTCAAGTTCAATTATACATCATCCATTTTTATATATACACAGGTAAATAAATATACACAGGCAGGACAACGTCTGCCGGGTTTAGCTAGTATACTATAAAATAAAAAAGACTCAACATTTTGCGTACATTCTGGAAGCCGCAATTTCCATCTGAAATCAAACGAGGTTGGAATTTACTTTTATTATATGTCTCTCGTCTATATGAACCTAAATGCCATCAGAAATATAGAAAATTGAATTTTTTACAGGGGTCTAAACAAAAAAGCATGATTTTTTGTCATTTTTTACAACTTTATTTGCAAACAAAAAATTATTTTAAATAATGATAATATTCCGATTTTAGGTTCATATAGAGCGCAATACTATGAAGAAAGTAAATGCCAATTTTCAAAACGATTGGTTGAAAACTTTTCAAACCACCGTGTACGCTAGTTCACAAAAAGGTCGTTTTCAGAAAAACGCGTTTGAAACAGTGGCGCGCTCGGGGCCTGAAGGACAGCTACTCACTTTAATGGCTTATAACCATAGAACGAGTCGGAATATTCATTTTTTATTTTGGGAACATATTATTCAATAGTTTTACTAACAATTTAAGAAAAAAAAAAAAATCGATTTTTTGAACCGTCTAACCCTATTTCCCCCCTTAAATTTTGCGCTATACGGACCATGATCTGTGAATTTAGTGCGTACGAGCAGCAACGTGATCTAAGGATACAGTGAAAACAATAAAAATGCAGTATCTATGATATTAAATACGTTAGAGCTTGAGAACGGAATTGTATAGAATTACGACTATAATTATAGGATAAGTCGATGACGATTTAACCGAGGGTTAAGTAAATCGACGAAAAAAAGTCGTCCCCTGCTACTGTTCCAGATGAGCCCCAAGGGATTAGTGTATATTTCTCGTGGTTTGTCCGTGGCCCTCGAGGATCTCTTTAAAGGGCCTTTTTCTGTGCTGCGCGCGGTCGTGCGTAAAGGGTCCTTGGCCTAGACAGGTCTCAAGGTGCGTCTCCAAGGTGCGCTGTGGTTTAAAGAACCCCGTCGGTCTATATATACTCTCTATACTATAATAGTTTACCAATACCAGCGAGTTCTCCCGGCGTTCTTCCGCATGGGGTACTGTCGGTGTGTCAAGGAAGCCCTGCCAGATGGTTCGACCTACCTCACGAACTCTCCAATATCCCGTGTGTTTTTCCTTGAGACAGTGTTTTACCACATCTCTCCCACGCGACCAAGCCCGAACCATACCGGGACTCCTCGAAGTGGCACGTGTTACTCGACATTGCCCAATTTAATACGGCAGTTTGTACAGATGGACCACTTATTATAAGCGTACGAAAGTTGAGCACGAGACTTGGAGTAAACTTCTATCCACACGTCACGATGACTCGTGAGTCCTTTCCAATTCGCTCCCCTCAACCCCAAACGCCACCATCTCTCCCGATAATGACGATTTTTGATGCGCGGTCCCGAAAAAACGGGACAGACGTGAAAGAAAAAAGAAATGAAAAAGGAAATACACAAGCGGTTTAGCCAACGTTCGACATATGTTACGAAGAGATCGAGAGAGAGAGAGAGAGAGAGAGAAAGAGAGATCGATCGTAGAGGTTTTGGGGTATCCTCCAGCGTGCCCCGTCACCCACAGAAGAGGTGATACGCTGTATTTCCGACCTCGTGGTTCTCCTTAACGGGGCCCCCACAAAGAGAGACCATTCATTAATTCTCTAATCTCCCGTTAGGGAGAGAAATGAAAGCGAGAGAACTATGAGCGGAAAAATCGAGATGTAAAGCGAGAGAAGGGAGGAACGTGAATTAAGAAGAAGAAGAAGAAAAGGACAAAAAAGACAGAGGAACATACCGTGGAAAATTGGGCCGGATACCGGTGAGAGGGCGAGCCACAGCAATATGTTACGTTTGAACAGAAACGAATATATAGAATTAATTCGTAAGAAGGGATGAAAAAAAATGCATATACGTGAGCGTGTGGAGAGGAAAAACTTTGTACTTTTCAGGACACGTGGGTCCTTCCGAACACTTTTTGAAGTCTGGCTCGTGTCGATTCACGTCGATAGATCATTACAGCTGAAGCGTGTAACAGTGAATGATAATTTTTGTTTTTTTTTCTTTTTCATTCCTCATTCCCATCGACCCTTCACAGACTCGTTTAAACTCGAGCACACGCATCGAAGAATTCACGAGTTTTAAGAGTTTTATCCCTTGAATTGTTCTCACCGTGAATTTGCGATACAGAACGATCGAAACAAAGTATCCGAGTGTAACGAGACTTTTTTTTTTCTCTCGTCGGTAAACCGACGTAGGGGTTGGCCAGCTGCGCGCACGCTTCAGTCTACGCAAAAAAAGTCGTACGCTCTAACGCACGTCCAAGTGGATCGTTCTTTGGCGTACACATTTCTAAACTGCCCTATTAATGTGCGGATATATACTTGTTGCAATGATGCATATATGTATAAACTACATCTGTAAAGGTATAGTTAGACATAATATTACTATAGCCACTGTGTACCAGAGGCAACGCGTAAAGAGGCTTTAATGTGAAGCTGCTATACCTCGGTTTCACGGGTACCGCATTGTGTTTGCTACACAAACCGCCCACGCACGCCCATCCGGCGCCTCTGGGGTCGCGCGACCGGAAGTCTCGTGCTGCGAATTAGCTCCTCGGAACGCTGCAAGGATTTACAAGCACCCTGTGTATAGCGTCGCGTTTTCCGTTGATGCTACTGCTGGTATATACCGATGTGGCCACCAGTCCTAACACCGTAAACTACATTGTAGACATTGTAGACCCGGGAACGCTCTATATAACTGACAAACCGTTGGGTTTTCTCTCTTTGAACGAAAGTATGCGAGTCCCTTTACGATCTACGACTCTTTCGTTATCTTCGGAGGTTTCCTCGAAGCCGAGAAAACCCGTCCAACTAACAGACATTGTCATTTTATTCTCCGACCACTTTGGGAACCTCTTTGGCAAATTTGTACAGTGCCGTGCGAGCAGTATTCATTCACAGTGTGACGTCCACGAGGTTGTAAATCTCGTAGGTTGCTCGTCGTCAATGATCCAACGTATACAGGCTTCGTGTAATGAACAATCGACTTTGACATTACGACCTTGCGGACAACTGGGCGTCCCGATGTCTCAATCTTTCGGACTTACTTATTGGAAGAAAAAAAGATGTTTCTATTATTTGGGACAATTGGAAGTGATCCTCTAAACCATATTACCTGAAAGCCGACAAATTGGTCGACTGTCCGCGTGGCAAATTACCCTCTGTGTTGAAAGAACCCATGGAGATCTTCCAGTCTGAGTTTGAAAAAAAAAAGTAACGGAAAATAGAATCGAAGAAATCAAGAACCGGAATAATAACCGACGAGCAACTTCTTCCAGAAATGGTAGCTCTAACCAGAGAAAGATTCTCTCCGAACATAATGTATAGAGCGTCGTAATTCTAAAGCACGAAAAACGCTCTGTACTTTGTTGCGGAAAGATGTAGTCCAAAAGTCGGTGCGACCAACGTTGGTATCCGATAGCGATGCTTTAAGGTAGTAGTCTGGTAACTTAAGCCGATTTTCATGTCTTTTTTGGAGGGCGTTTTTTTGTAGGAAAATAGAAATGAATCGTTTTGGATATTTAGGATGTTTTTATTTACATATTAAGGATACAAAAAAAATTTTTTTTTTTAATTTAATAGTTTATTATTATTATTATTGATCGAAGTTGGCACCTCGAAGTTGGCAGCCCGAGTCTTAACTTTTTTTTCTACCGAACCGATTGCTTTCAAATTTTAACAGGCTACTCTACACACTTATAGTTCTCGTCGGAACCACCGAGAAATTTGTTCACCCCTAACTTTTTATTTTACAACCCCTTCTTTGCTAAAGTCCTTTTATTTTAGCAAAGAAGGGGTTGTAAAATCCAACTTCGAGGTGCGAACTTCGATCAATAATAATAATAATAATAAACTATTAAATTAAAAAAAAAAAAAAATTTTTGCATCTTTAATATGTAAATAAAAACATCCTAAATATCCAAAACGATTCATTTTTATTTTCCTACAAAAAAACGCCCTCCAAAAAAGACATGAAAATCGGCTTAAGTTACCAGGCTACTACCTTAATGATAGAAGCCCACCAGGACTTGTGTTCGGTAGAGCCATTACGGCACAGGCATATTCCTGGACATGTGTTTTCTGGGAGAGTTGTAACTTGTTCGAGACTTTCACACTTTTGTTTCCGTTAGTGTTGTAATCAGATAGTCCTGTTTTCTCATAGACTCGTCCGTCGGTATATTTTTGTAACTGGTTGAGTTGTGAATCTGTCGATCTAAGTGGATTTCGTTCTTAATGGAACGAAGACTTTTGATGCGGTTCACAAAAGAAATGTATCTTTGGGATTAGAAAAAAAATTTGATCCTATAGTGGTTAATGAGGGGATGCCGCGCGAACATTTTTTTTTTTTGTCCCGGACGATGAACTTTGACGATGCACGCACGTTTGTGGTAGAAGACTTTTTTTCGGGGGGGCATCGAGGAATTTCAGTGGGGTGTCCCTTCGGGTCTCCCATATCGTTCCCCTCACCATGACTGGTTATATATATATATATATATATATATATATATATAGTTCTGCCTCTAATATCGTAGCGGTAGCTCGTGCGGGCTACCTGAGCAGCTGCGCCAATCGACGTACCACATATGTGTATATATGTATGCTATCTTATGGTATATACATACTTCGGGGTTCCACTTCCCTCTGCAGGAGTTTTATTTTTATTTTACCTCGCCTTATGGGTCGTCAGCTCGCGTATTCGTAAGGGGCAATGGGGATAAAGAGTGGAAAGAGAGAACGAACACTTGGACGAGGGCGAGGGGGCGGGGGTGAAGATGATGGGGAGACCCCAGGATCGCTGCTAGACACCGCCAGGTACACACCTCGTGTCCATGTGCGATGTGCTTGTGGGCCCGATCCTCGAGCAAGAGGGTCTTGACGTCACGCTCGAGAGGGGGTGCTGCCATCTGCCCCCCTAACGAGTGTGTGACGTCAGGTGTGACGACGTCCGTACACTCGTCGCCAAGAAGCGTCTGTCTTATATCAGCAATATGACCGGGCCGATGTTCATATTCTCGTATTTAATTTGAACCCCTTTTCAAAGAGCTATGTGGCTGTAAAGCCAAGTTCTGTTAGGTAACTCAACTTCTGGTAGACAATACAAATTTACATGTAGTCAATTTTTTTAGAGAACATTTTACTTATCCGATAATGCATTTTAAGTCTCGACTCGATGATTTTAACGTATCTATCAATTGTTTAGCGTGCTTTTTCATTTGCAACGCAAATCTTGATAGTTAGTGTGCTCCACGAACGATTCCTGCAAACGATACGACTTGCACTCAACAAGTATTTAATACGAGCTTAGAATATATTATGCCCCATGTACGAGGTCTGTTCAAAAAGTATCGCAAATTTTGAATTTCCGCGGGCTACGTATATTCGATTTTTGATTTTTTTATGGCGTTAGGTTGATACTCATGTCCCTCACTTATGCTGAAAAAATTGGCCATTCTCAATGTTTAGTTAATTGTTGACAGCTGTTTTGGTTGGACGTGTTTTGGCTTGTCTTCGATTTTTGCCTATTCCAAAAAAGCAGCTTCCATTGCGACGATTGAGCTTTGGTTTCCACGTCATAACTATAAACCCATGATTCGTCAGCAGTTATGATCCGTCTCATGCCAAAATCATTGGTAAAAATCGAATAGCACGAGCCAATCGATATGTTTAGTTCCTCGGCAACTTCTCTAACGGTGATTCGACGATTGGCCAATATTATTTTCTTCGCTACATCAATGTTTTCGTCTGTTGTTGATGTGCTCGGGCGTCCGGAACGCATTTCGTTGTTCGCATCTTCTCGGCCCTCTGAGAACATTCTGTACCACCGATAAACGTTGCTTTGGTCGAAGGTAGCTTCACCATATGCCACAGTCAACATTCGAAATGCGTCCGCGCACTTAATTTTGTTTTTCACACAAAATTTGATACAGATTCTTTGATCCATTTTTTGGAATAGACAAAAATCGAAGACAAGCCAAAACACGTCTGACCAAAACAGCTGCCAACAATTAACTAAACATTCAAAATAACCGATTTTTTCAGCATAAGTGAGGGACATGAGTATCAATCTAACGCCACAAAAAAATCGAAAATCGAATATACGTAGCCCGCGGAAATTCAAAATTCGCGATACTTTTTGAACAGACCTCGTACTATCGCTCCGTGCGAAATTCCATCCAAATAAACGCGAATCTATTCGAACGATTTTTCTTCTAAACCAATAAAATCGAATTCATTAAATATCATTGATTCATTCGAACGAATGAGTATTCAATTTTTTAAATTCATCTTGACGAGTCAACCATCCTTTTGCTACGTTATGAACTCTTGGTTTTATCGTGGTAGGCGTTTTCTTTTATCAGCAAGCACGCGATGATGCTTTTGGTTTCTCATGGGTGTCCTCTGACTCTTATGCCGATAAAACATCGTAGCAGACCACGCTTAATGTCCAGCTATGCTGTTTCCTTCGTCGCCCGATCTCGCATAAATTTCATACATCGTTCATTACACAAGTTATGAAGGAATCCAAAGGCAAATTGATTGGAGCAATTGCCGAGAGTCCTAGACATTCGAAAAAAGTACGACTGGCAATCGAGCATAATTTCTTTTCACTTTCCAATCCCGGCGTGAGCTTTGAGTGGAAGTGTTTTATTTTTATTTGTATTTCTTTTTAGCCTGTGCTCGAACGGAATAAAGAGTGCGAGAAAGACTTTGCGAGTCTCGTATATGATTGCCGATATAGTTTCGTATATGTGTGTGTGTGTGTATATTATATATATATATATATATTTATTTATACATAGCTGGTGGCGGGAGGCACACGTTACAGAACATCTGCCCGAGAGAGTCGCGGCGCGTGGCCCTTCTCGATCGAGGCACATCGACGACCATACCGGGGCCCCCAAAGACCAAAGAGCCCATATCCCACCTATGTAGTCGAAGGGGCTGTTCTCCCCGTGCTGAGACAAAGAAAAATTGTGTGACGTACCGGCAGCTGCGACTGTGACGTAAAGAGATCTAGAATGCTACCTCGACGCAGTCGTCATCGACGTCGAGAAATTGCCCTGTCTTTCGATTTTTCGTGCTTAATGTACTTGGGTAAGCACAATATGTTATTAAAGTGTGACTCTCGCGAGTGAGGAACAAGGACGAACAGTCAGAGGGGGGTCGAAGAATTCACGGCCTATTCGACCCATTCAAACTATCCGCATTGACATTATTACGATGACAATTCGACAAGATGTTTAGCTGCTTTTATCAAAGAAAAAATAATGAAACACAAACAATTCAGATCTGTCGCATACGCCGTTCGTATTATCGTAAATTTTAATCGTTTTTTTTTCACAATTTTATTTACAAATAAAAATCTATGTTTTCATTACCTCTGTAGTAATCATTGAGGACAATTTTATCGTTACGTCGGTTCGTATTAAGATATGTTTTATTTCTTTGAGATACTTCTTTCTTTTATCGGTGAGAAAAATATATAAATGAACAAAATGTGCGAGTAAGGAAAATTTATATTGCAAAAACGATGCAATTGTTTATCGGATTAATTATGACGATGAGTGATTTTTTTTACATTCAGAAATTTCTTAAAATCCAAAGAAAAGGAATGTTTCCCGTGAATGGGTTTGATGCTCCAGACATACCATGCTTTCCGCAAGGATGTTCCTCATTTTCCTACCTGCAGACTTTTCGTCCTAAAACATATACTATTCGCCTCGTCGAATGACCGACCTCCTGGTGAAATGACTCCTACCGTCTCGACTGTGGTATATATAGTACACAGTACCACATACATATCCATGTACAGTAAGTACTCTTGATTCTCTCCACTTCACAGTTCGCTCTCTCTCTCTCCGGAACGTCTGTCTCGTCATTACTTCGCTCTCGTTTTCTACCCCCTCTGTGTCTCTCAGAAGAAAAGAAGCAAAAGCCGCGAGTCCATCCTCAAAGGTGCATGTTACGTGTTATAGTGGTAGTAGATGCAGCGGAGGCTCCGTTGCGCTATATAGACATGCATCTCTCCTCTCTTATAGTCTCGACTCCGTTTCCACCCACAGAGTCTCGCTCTCCTACGGTGCCGTTGAATATAGGAAAACAGGGAGCGAGCGTGGAGGAGGAAGGGTAAGAGAGAGAAGGTAAAATTGCGAGCAAGTGACTGAGATAGAAACACTAGAGGCAAAGCGCTAATCTTCCGAGTAGAGATGCTAATGAAAGCCTCCGGTACACTCTCCGTCTTTATGTATGAATTTCTTTTCTCTTTTTCCGTTCTCTCGTGATCGCTCTTTCGCCCGTTTGTTTTCTTTCTCTCTCTCTCTCTCTCTCTCTCTCTCTCCGGTAACCTCTTCTATTTGACTCGTTTTCTTCTCTCAGTTAGCCTAAATAACGGGTCATTATATAATTGTTCGTTCCGAAACTCTGACTGTAAACACGAATTGTCATACTGTATCGAAATTGTTAAAAAAAAAAGTCTGATACCATATGGAGAAAGTGTCGTCAAAATATTTTAAGAAAATCCCTGTCTCCAATATTTTCTATCGTTCTTTGAACTTGTTGACACATTGTGGTCGTTCTTTTTGTCTCTAGATGTTTCACGTGCAGCGAAAAACCGGAAATTCAGTTTTCACAAAGCGCACAATAACGGTAAATTCCCGGAATTGTTACTAACTATTCTGTGAATACATATCCATGTATATGTATATACAGTGGGTCAAAAAAGTATTCATACAACTTGTTTTTTTGCGATAACTTTATAGACATAAGCGATACGCAAAGAAAACCAATTTTATTTAATAGTACATCAGGTACAGAGATAAACTGCAAATGGAGAATTTTTTCCCATGAATAATAGAAGAATTATGCCAAATAAACGAAAATTTTCGGGCAAAAAAAGTATTCATACACTTACGATTATAGTGAAAACCTACATCATCATAGTTGTTAATTATAACTAATATTTGGTGTGTATCCCTTTTCCTTCAATTATCGCCTCGAGTCTCTTAGGCATGGATTCTACTAGCTTTTGCGTTGTTTCTTTTGCTATTTTCGTCCATTCTTCTAAAAGCACTCTTTGGACATCGGATTTGTTTGTTATTTTTCTTTTTCTAAATTCTACATCCACCAAGTGCCATAAATTTTCAATAGGATTGATGTCCGGAGATTGTGGTCGTGTAATCAATTGTTTGCGGACATTATAGAGTAACCATTCCCTCGTTTTCATAGCAGTATGTTTCGGATCGTTATCTTGTTGGAAGTAGAAATTTTCATCCAGGCCCATTTTATATACACTTGCTTTCAAATTGCTGCGCAACACGTCGATATACTTCTGGGCATACATTGTACCATCTATAAAAGCCAGATTACCAACGCCATAATATCCCATACAGCCCCAAACCATGACGCTTCCTCCGCCGTGCTTTACAGTCGGTATTAAATTTTTCTGCTGGAGCTCGGTATTTGGTTTCCGCCAGACGAATCTTTTTCCATCGGACTCGAAGATGTTAATTTCGATTTACTCGAGAATACGACACGTTTCCAAAGTTCTATAGATTTATTTACGTAGGTTTTTGCGAAACCTAAACGTTTTTCTCGATTTGTATTATTAATTAATGGTTTTTTGCGGGCAGTTTTGCCATATATTTGGGCAGAATGCAAAACGTTTCGAATAGTCTGGGGACACACGCTCTTCCCCGATGTTGACGCGAGATCATTCGCTAAACTGCGAGCACTTGTGAACGGCTTTTTTGTAGGCTCTTTAACAATACTCCGACGCTCTCGTACTGTTAGTATTCTTGGTCGACCGGTTCGTGGCTTATTTTCTGTGCTGTTTGTTGTTTCGTATTTTTTTATTATATATTTCACTGTTGTGAAACTTAGATTTAGTTCTTTACTAAATTTTCAGTAACTTTCACCGCGTTTCCGAAGAAATCTCGCTTTTCTTTGCCATCATGTCTGTTCAGAGCTTGAAGATCTACTACCGCATGGAATAGGTCAAAACCATTATGTAAACGAAGACTTGTTTACATTGTACGCAGAGGTCAAACCGTCCGTGAGTGAATATCGAGGTTTAGCAGCTCAATCGTAAGTGTACGAATACTTTTTTGGCTCGAAAATTTTCGTTTTTTTTTGCATAATTCTTCTATTATTCCTGGGAAAAAATTCTCCATTTGCAGTTTATCTCTGTACCTGATGTACTATTAAATAAAATTGACTTTCTTTGCGTATCGCTTATGTCTATAAAGTTATCGCAAAAAAACAAGGTGTATGAATACTTTTTTGACCCACTGTATGTTTATTGATGAAGAGCGCGATTTATGAGTGCATATGCAGCGATACGCTACGAGAGAAAATGGGATCGCGTGTTTTGTTATCCCCACCCTTATCGTATAACAAGTTCAATCGTAGGCGAGGATTTGGCAGAGAGAAAAATTTGAATAAGTCGCAATCAGAAGAGAAGTCTCTCGTGTGTCCGAGGAAGAGAATGGAGAGAAATCCCTTTCGGAAAGGACGGGAGGGGCTTCTCATTACTACCTGATGGTTCTCTTCCTACCCTTCAATGTTCAGAGAACCCCTCGTGTTCCTTAGTATCTATACTCTCTCTCTCCCTCTGCTCTGTGTGTATATAGACCACGCTGTCGAATGCGCGATTTTCGGCTCACATCTGCTGGGGCACGCGTCGCCTCGTAAGCTGAGAGCACCCTCTCTCTCTGTATATAGCCACCAAACATCGCCGATTCCATGGGACGAAGATGAAAACAACGAGTATAAGGGGTCTTACTCTTGATTCTCTTCGATTCATCAAACTCGATAAAAGTCAGTCTATAAACACACGTATCGTGAAATAACAATTCATTATTATTTTGACAATCAATCGCTTCAATTGTCTTAAAAAATTGTATCATCCTCGCTATTTCAGGCATAATCAGCCCGAATATCACGATGAAACGATTTCATTGACTTGTAAGTAAAAAATCGTGTTTCTTCGATACATTCGATCGATCGATCGATTTCACTTAATGACAATTGATAGGCCGCGTTTTTAACACCAAGTAAAATTGAACAAAATGCTTTTCCTCTAGAAGCAACTCCGATCTTAGGACCAGAATAAAGAACATTTTCAGCGAAAGGAAGAGAGACTAAGTGAACGAATTGAGCGGAGAATCATCTGTTCGAATTATTCGTGGACAGATGAGCGGGGAGTAACGTTTAAATATAGGCACGCATAGTGGAAATTCCGCGCGAGAGTATGCGTATATTTGTTGGATTTCGGGTGAAAAGAACGTGAAGAGAAGGTGAGGGAAGGCCCGATATTTATATAAATATATATATAGGTATATAATTGTACATTTAGGCTGCGAGGTCCTTCGAGAGCGAGAGACGAAGAAGCAAGAGCATTCAACGTCAACGATGTCGCGTTCTTTGCATCTCTTCTCGACCGCGGGCAACTAAAGAGAGAGAGAGAGAGTCCGCTGTTATGGCCGTCATCGCGACTCTGTTCGAGCCCAAACGAGAGGAGAGCACCCAACCCTTTTGCATCTGTCCCTTCCTCGGTGGCAGAAATGCAAAAAAGGGGTTGTTGGTGGTTCTCGTGGGGGCTATTATAGTCTACAAATACACACACATGCGCACATACACATATACCGTAGAAATACGAATACGAGCTTTGTGTATGCACGAAGATACAGATGTTGCCGCGTGAAAAAACGTAGATGCACCGTGGCCGTTCGAGTGGAAAAGAGGAAAAAATCAAAGGATTCATTGATCTCGGATTTCTTAAAGATATTTCTCGTTCCAACTTGAAAAATTCGTTCAAATCGATGCGACGTGCTCGGAAGAAAAGGTGAAAAATAGCGCGAATGGTCCACTAGCATGCGGCATAAGGAAGAAGTATACCAGGTGCGTCAGCGCAGACGCCTGTCACCTGCTTACCTTCGTAAAATCATCTCTTTTGCCTCTCGAGAAAATAACACAATTCTATGGAAACGATCATCGTACGGTCCAAGCTTCCGTCTGCATCTACCGTTTTAACCCTTTTTTTTCTTACACAGAATACCAGAATATTGCTCTGAATACCGTTGATTTTACGAAATGCTGTCGAATTGGAGAACTAGCAAGGAAGACAATAATATTTAAACAAATTGCCAAATGACTATTCGATTGTACGAAATAATATTGTTAGTATTTTTTTTTACTATCATATTTTATGCATATGTTTCCATCCCCGGATGTCTTTATACTCAAGATTCTTCGATACCTTTGCAGTTTTAAAGGAGCGTCATTTTTTTTATCTTCAACCTCGTATGTCTCCCTGTCACTCTCGTTCGCTCGCGATATATATTTTTTCAATTTTTTATTTCACTCCCGTATGCCGCTCGGACCACGCTCGTCGATCAATGAATTGAAGCGTCCGTCCTTTTTTTGGTCAGCCTCTCCCTCTCCCTCGCTCTTTCTCTCTCTCTCCCTCTGTCCGTTTCTCACTCTCTCTTTCTCTCGGGTCCTCGTCGGGGACGCACCGGCTCGATCCTCAGGCTCCATCTCCTTTCCGCTCCCTGCAGTCCTCGTTCTCCTCTCTCGCTCAGTGTGTCTCTCTCATTCTCTCTCTATCTCTCGGTCTCCACTTCTATCCTGAAACGCTAGTACCGCACACTGACCCTCTCTCTCAGCCCCACTTCGCCGACTTTCTCCCGCTCTTTTCCTTCACCCTCGCCAATGCACATCGGCTGCTTTTACACCCTTCCGCCTGGTATGCCCCCGCGATGTATACACTCTTTAGTTACGTCTTTCTCTTTTTATCGGTCTCTCTCCTCCCCTCCCCCGCACAATATCCCCAACAGCCACTCCGTCTGTCGTTTGGATGCTGTGCTCGACGGATATCTCTCTCTCTTTCTCTCTCTCTCTCGGACCTCTACATCTGCCAATCTATTTGTCTATCTATTCATTTCTCTCATTCTTTGCGTTTTCCCTCTCTAGCTTTTTCCACGGCATGGTCTTCCTCATACTCGTATCGCTCGTTTGGTTCCTGCATAGAGAAACGGGGATTGAAGTCTCATCATCTCTCTCTCTCTCTCTTCCTCGTTCAATTCCTCTCCTCTTCCACTGCTCGTTCCCTCTCTCTCAGTTTTTCCTTGCCGGACACGCGCGGATCTCGCTGACCCGCCATCGCTCCCCCGCCATCTCCCGGCGTGCTCTCACGGTCTCGTAAAATGTGTGTGAGCGCCACGTGCGCACACCAAAGTACGATAAACCTTTATATGCGCATGCACATGTGCACGTACGTAACCTCCCGCCCCCGCCCTCGCCGATCTCCCGTGTGCATCGCCAGATAAATCTCTCTGTCCGGGGCTAACGTACCTACGATATAGAACGAGGTAGAGTGAGGTCTGCATTTAAACGTATATATATATATGTGTGTGTGTACGTGGAGATATATATATATGTATATAAATATGTATACCAGCGGGTGGTGAAGAGTAAAGAGGGTTGTTGCAGAGGGAGAGGAGAATTTTTAGAGGAAAAATTGTGCGCATGCGCTACCAGACCAATGGCGATCCCTACCTCTCTCGCCGAGACTTTGCTGACCGGGGCTTATCTATCTCTCTTTTTTTTCTCCTTCGTCCATTGCACTTCGTAGTTTCCATTTTTAGCGGATATATTTTTCATAAAAAAAAAAATGTTTTTTGTCTCGCGACTTTTGTATTTTCTTCGTTCTCCTCTTCTCATCAATCTCCAAATTGCTAACTCCGTTTTTATTAACCGTATCACGGCAAGAAACTTTTGCATTTAAATGTAATTAACGATAATCGATTAAATGGATCTTATTAATTTGTTACATTAGTGAGTGATAGCAAAGAAACAAGATTTTCCAAGATCTACTGTGATACATTTCAAACGTCGAACATTATAGACGATTGATAATTATGTGCATAAATATCGTTGGAGGGCAATCGATTTTTTGGTCAATGTTTACCGTCCAGTTGCTACGTTGATGAAATGTAGTCGCAATATTACTCTTCGTACCCTGGTAGATCGTATTGTTCCTTCAATACAATAGAAAAACCATGATACAGAAGTCCATCAATGACCGTTCATGATTCTGATTCACTGTAATGCTCGGCATACGGTACAACTAATTAGCTGTGGGGCTCATTTCAATATTGGCCTTGATCGTATCGACGCTGCTTACGAAAACTAGCATGTTTCAGATTTCTTACGAAAACTAGCACGTTTCGAATTCCACCACGAAAACTAGCATGATTCGGCTTTCACTACGAAAATTAGCATGTTTCGGCTTTCACCACGACAACTAGCATGTTTCGGCTTTCACCCCGAAAAGTGGCATGTTTCGGCTTCCGTCGCGAAAACTAGCATATTTCGATTTGCACTGGAAAAAGTAGTATATTTGCCGAACTAAATCGAATAAGATTCAGATCTTTCACAAATGTTTTAATAATTTTTTCGGGAGCACTATAAGGAATAAATGAAAAACATTAAGAGAGTATCGCCCGTACACCCTTAAACATATATATTCGTTTTCTATTTAAAAAAATAATAATATTATTGGAAATACGATCCGCAAATACGATACGCAATATTCCACCACTGAATAACTAAAATTGTTCATCAATGATATTTTTCATGACTTCAAGTTTCGGAGTCAGCGATGGAATCGAACAAAATTATTGTTTATAAAAAGCATATTCTACTTACAGTCTGAAGAATCGTTCATTGCGTTTTTATTTCATAAAAAAAAAACACAATCTTGGAGTGATCAACGACTAAAGTATAAAGTACAGTATAAGTATAAAGTACAGTTGACAAAATCTTCAAAACAATCGATTGAGATATCTCGAGAAATGTCAGGTCTTGGACGAAGTAGCAAGAGGGAAAAAAACTGACATTGTTAACTTTGCATACACTGCAATTGTTTTCTATTTTCTTTTCTCTAATTTTTTGTGACCACGGTTTTTTTACTCCAAAATGACGAGGCATTTGCTGTTTGCCATCTTGTGATAAGCCTAGCGGACCAAAATTCAAACAGTAAAATATGTATGAAATAAATTCAAACAAAAAATAAAACAGTATAAAATGACAAGCATAAATATTTCGTCTATTTGGAGTAAAACAGGATGTTCAAAAAACGTGGAGTAAAAAATGAGAAACACTTCCAGTGATACTGAAACGTGCTAATTTTCGCGGTGAAAGTCGAAACCTGCTAGTTTTCGTGGTAAAAGCCGAAACATGCTAGTTTTCGCGGCGAATATCGAAATGTGCTAGTTTTCGTGGCAAAAGCCGAAACATGCTAGTTTTCGCGCTGATATCAAACGCGCTTGTTTTCGTAAGAAATCTGAAACATGCTAGTCTTCGTTAGCAGCGTCGGTATATAACCGATAAGCGGAACCAAACAAAACCAAACATTGGAGGAAGTTGTAAAAATTGGTAGTTTCGTTCTCTACAAGACCGCAATTCGTTATATAACGAATTAATACATTATCGAAATGTATCGATATAATGGAATTAGTATGACAAGGGCTCTCCTTGACACTGGTGTAAAGAAAAAAGAGACTACTCTTTATATTATACCTATTATATCTATGTAAAAGTTGAGGATAACCCCTTCGTGAGTTACTTGTGCAAGAGAGCATCAAGCAACGGGGGCAAATAAAATCATATTCTATGCATTTGCATATTCCGTCTCTCTGGATCTACATCCTAGCGTCTGCTCGCGTCACTCTTTCTCGCTCTCCTAACTCGAATCACGCTCCCCTCTCGCTCTATGTTCCACCTTTATCGCCGCCATTTCATCTCTGTTTCTCCCGGCATGTCTCCCTCGTAAACTCGTACATCAAAGCTCGCTCCTCGTCTGTCTTCCTCCGCGAATACTGCCCCCGTGCTCATCCGTATTTCCAGCTCGAACGGTTCACGTCCCTGCTATTCGCCTCCGCCGCCTCCTCCATCCGACTGAACGCTGCAATCCGTTGCTGCAACCCCTGAAAAAAATCCCTCGGCCGACCTGACCAACCCTCTCGGCTAGCCATCGCGGAGCATCGTCAGACCATTCTCTCTCTCTCTCTCTCTCTCTCTCTCTCTTTCGCTCTCAACAATTTTCCATCGCAAACTCTTTTTTTCTGGTCTCTCGCGATATATATACATAACTACCACATGCCAAATCCTCCACTCACACGTAACCAGTCACGTTATCATCCTCCCACCGCACCCACTCTCCAACTCGGTCCCAGTGTGTACAACTCATAAACTTTTATACGCAAGCTTTAGTATGTACGAGCTAACTTCCAGTTCGCCTCTATACGCATTTATTTCTCTCTTGTCGTGTACTTCGACGTGCACACAACCATACACACACTTGTAGTCCCCCCTGGCAGAGGCCAATCGGTCTCTCTTTCTCTCTCTCTCTCTCTCTCTCCTCTTCTTCCTCGCCCGCTCGTCATCAGTGATCTCACCGGTCAGTCTCTTCCTCCAACACACTCTTCATCTCGCCTATGTCTCTACTCGATTTATTCCCTCCCCACCTCCTTGCCGTTCCCTTTTTGAATTTAACTCTCGCTTTTTATTTCTCATTCGCTCACTCGTCCACCCCAAACCTATCTCTTCTCCCAGTATCAGATAATCGCGTATACAGTCGATGCACCTCGAACCTCGACGAGATCGCTCCATCGAATCTTTAATCACCTGCGGAAATTCACACCGTCTGTACCTACCTGGGTGCGCTGGTTTTTTTTTATTCCTATCGCGAGCCGTGAGAATTCGATGGGAGATCGAGGAGTATACGTGATGTCCAGATATTTATAAAAATGTCCGGATCTAATTTAAACCTTTATGTAATTAGAGAAGGACCTAAACTACCGTCTGAAATTTCGCGACCGGAATGGAGTACAGGGAGTATATGTAGGGAGTATAGGAGCCCTCTTCGATTCCGTGTGATATTCGTTCAAATAAATGAGTTTTTCGGAATTTATTTCAAGAAATGTTATAAATAATCACGCCAATTTCAGACTATCGCGTTACATTTATCTAGATGCCGAAGGATTTTGAATTTGGAAAAAAGTTTAGGTTATGTATGGTTTGATATTTTTTGTAATTTTACCAAAAATAAATATCCACACTTACTGTAATAATTATTTAACGAGTGCATTGAATTTGTCGAGATAAAAGCGTTTAAATTTTATGCCAATTTTAAATTGTCGGCGAAAATTCTTTTAACCATTCTTTAAATAATCGATTTGAATGGGCGACAGTTAATGTTCGTAAAACAAGTCTGCGAATGAGTTTTGCATATACAACTTGTTTATATTCTTTTCGTTCATATATAGAGAAAGTTTTCTATGTATGAAAAAGATAAAATTAATCGACGTACTTATTCCTGAAGGGAGTTACTTTTGTTTTCACTAAAATGAATCCCTCGACAGAAATAAAGGTATGCGCGCGCAAGTACACAAGATCGAATGATTGACGCTACATACACGTAAAGATGAGCCACAGAATCATATACTATGTATATATGCCTAAATATATGAGAAGTTCTTTCGAACGAAACCATCTCGATTTATTCCATAAAACCATTTAGCGAGCATGGGTGGTCGATCATGGGTGATGTGCGGCAGAGAGGAGAACGAGGCCGCGGGAAGGAGATGGGGGCAGGGGCAGTTGAATCCGGGATGCAGAACGCAAACGCCGCGGTAAGCTACCTGACCGCTATGCGCGGTTTTCATCATATAACTCGATTAGCCCAGCGCCCAAAACTCTTCCGATCTTTCTCCCTATGTATGTATATCTCGCCCAATCTAGACCACATCCACGCGGCACACTCTTTATATATGTGTAGTCTACACGTATATCCATATAGCGTATATATCTTCACTCTTTCGATGTAATTCACGAGGAATGCAATTTTCCGTAATTGCAAGCGGATGACGGGACGAAACGCGATAGTGGTTGGGATATATATATATATATATATATATATATGATGAAAAATACAGCAGAGCTTGTAGCACGCATCAGTGAGTCTTTACGGACGTACGAAAATTACATTTGCAATTTTCAGTAATTCGGAGTTTCACACTGTGTTACTGTTTGCCGCTTTTAACGCTATATTCCCTATATCGAAAATAAAATACAACAGCAAAAAAATTGATGGCATTTTGTCAAAAGAATAAAATGAACTTTGCGCCGGCAATGGCAGAGTCCTATGGTAACCGAGGAACTATATAAACTTTTTTTGTAACTTTTGAAAAATATCATCTGGCGACTTTCCACTCGGGCATGCGCCACCAATTAAATAATCCATCTGGCGTCGTGACGTGTGAGCTCTTGGGTTTTCAGCTTCTCCACTCGACTGATCGATGCCCGATGCTCTTCGTTTTTTTTGTTTCATATTATATCTGACAGTACCGGATAGAGAAAGATGCACGAGAAGTGGGTGGCTGCAGCTTAGCCATTTTTTCGTGTTGTAAAACCTTGGCAGGCGGCACGCGTCCAGCACACTTTTGTTCTACATATATATATATATATATATATATTAGGGCGATTTTTTTTTCGACTATTGTTTTTTTTCAGTCCCCAAATTTCCTGAAAGTTACAGCCCTTAAAATTAATTCAACAAAAAGAAACAAATTTCCTGAAAGTTACAGCCCTTAAAATTAATTCTAAGTACTTTCCCTTAGCGTGAGAAGATTTTCCATCTAAAATACACGTAAATCGAATTTTTTTTTTCCAATTTCTATAACTCAACCATTTTATGCTATCATATTGTTCTTGGTATCGATTTACTCAGAATAAAACAATCTAAAAAAGTGCCTTTTGCGGCGAAAGTGTAAATTGTACTGGTGAGTTGGTACGGGTCACTGAAGTTGATTTTTACCAAAAATTCTCGTTTTTTTACTGTCATCTCCGAAACAATTAACTTTATGAACAAAATGTAAATAAAAAAATTGTTGGAAATTTAATTTTCTACGAAAAAAGGTCCTATCGACCCAATTGCTTAGATTAATATTTCTTGAGATATTGAACTATTTTATTTTTTATTTTTTTTATTATTTAATATTTAATAATTTATAAATTTTATATACTCATAGGTTAAAGTTCAATATCTCAAGAAATATTAATCTAAGCAATTGGATCGATAGGACCTTTTTTATAGGAAATTAAATTTCTAACAAATTTTTCATTTACATTTTTTTCGTAAAGTTAATTGTTTCGGAGATAACAGCAAAAAAAACGAGAATTTTGGGTAAAAATCAACTTCAGTGACCCGTACCAACTCACCAGTACGATTTACACTTTCGCCGCAAAAGACACTTTTTTAGATTGTTTTATTCTGAGTAAATCGAAACCAAGAATAATATGATATCAAAAAATGCGGCTGAGTTATAGAAATTTGAAAAAAAAAAAAATTCGATTTACATGTATTTTAGATGGGAAATCTTTTCGCGCTAAGGGAAAGTACTTAGAATTAATATTAAGGGCTGTAACTTTCAGGGAATTTGTTTTTCAACATATCCAACAAAATTTCAAGTGGGGACTGAGAAAAAAAAATAGTCGGAAAAAAAATCGCCCTAATATATATATGGGATATTTTTCGTCAAGTAATCAGCTGATTTTTGACAGTATTCAGCAAATAGTGACACACATCTAGAATTTATGTACGAATTTTTTATCTTGTCTATTCTACATATAAATAGATACCACGTAAATTCTACAAAGATAAAAAAAAGATTAAAACCCTCACACCTCGTATATCATTCCACTAAATTCAAGGTCTACCGTCCAAGATCAACGAGAAAAAAACGAATTTTGCTTTTCGTAGATTCAAATTATAATAGTACAGCCGCTATATGCATGGGGCGTTAGTATCGTCGATGCACCTGTCACACACTCGTCTCGCCCCTGGTCCCATTCTCTCTTGACATCCACTCCAGAATCATGTACAAACCGATATAATTACGAACGTTCGCGGTCGTTCTTCGTCTGTCGAAACGCCGAGCGCGTTATAAACGTTGTACAATTTTTTAATTGGACGACCACACCGACAAAGTCTTTGGAAATCGCTAGATCATTCGATTTTTTTTTAGGCTAAACCGCTCTACTAGCAACCTGAAATTGACGGTTTCATAAATGTGTGTAAATCGGTATATAAACGAAGAGATGCGAAGTAGGTAACAGAAAAGTTTTCAAGTACATTTATTGATTTGTATCGCAGTCATTGGATACTCAAGGTGACGAGTGGTTCGAAAGTTCTCGACCATGTAGTAGTCCTTTATTGAAAAAATTATGACACTCGAAGATCGAACTTCGATATATTAATATCGAAAAAGTGAAGAAGGAACCGATATAGTAAGAACGAATTGGGGTGTGACTGTTAATCGCGTGGCCGTCAACACACTTCGCTCTATTGCATCTCAACTCAGGTGATACGTACGTACCTAACCTAAAAACTTCACGATCCAAGACCAGACGGAAGAAGCACAACCGTTGATACTAGTATAATGGAAATTAAGCGGTGAAGTAGATTTTTGTACGAGTCTCTGATAATAAAATGGCGCAACGATGAAAGAGTGGTCGTGAAATCGACATTAAACCGAAATATCGTCACCAAATTATTGATAAATTCATTTTTATTTCGATATGATAGGAGGATTTCTTGTACTAAAAATTTCGACTTGGGTCGTCAATATCCTAAAATTTACTTTTGCTCTCTCTCTCTCCCTCTCTCCCTCCCTCCCTCTCGCTGCATTGATCACTCGTGCTCGAGCATTCGGTCACGATAACGATAATAATACGTTCAACGTATCTTCTCATGCTTGATGAACGAACGCACCAGCGCAGACAATTCGGCGAATGAGTGCGATGAGTGCAATATATTATAAATATTATGCGTGCTATGATAGGGCAGTAAAAAAAATGAGGCTTATATTTTGTATCACATTCTCGTTAGTATATTAGTTCCTCCTCATTCGGCGCAGTTATTTACAGCAACGAAAAAAAAAGTTTGACGTGCAACTGGAAAATTCAATGAAATTTTTTGTAAGCTGCATTTTTTTGTTAATATTCATACAGATCAGCAAAGATGCCATCTAGCTAAAATTCCGCGTGAAACGTTTCCTACCAATATAAGGAATTATTTATTAATTGTGGTATCTTCGCATCGATTGCACATATTCTAATTTACCGTGATATGTATTACACATTAATCCGCGAGATTCTCTCGATATTTGTAATTTAAAGACACGGCTATATTCAACCAATGTGCCTTTAATTAAATAGATCTCTTCGCACTCTCCTAGCTCATATCAATTTTTTAATCTTCTGGAGACCACTGCGCATTATCGTAGTATTTGCGAGGGCGTGGGTGCTCGGTGTTGAAAATGATCGTAGACAGAACCGCAGAATAGTTATCCACGTCGTGTACAAAGCCATTGGGCAGGATGAGGGTATTGGTGATTGTATTAAAAATGTGAAAGGACAAAATTTTCCAGCGCTTCTCTTGTACAATGCCTTTACCGTATGATCAACTGATTTCCCGCTAATTTTTCGCCATCAGTCCACTTGACGCGAATAAACAGGGGTGTGAGTATGAACATGTGTGCTCGTTGCCGCACAGTGCGAATACAAGAAAATTCGTTCGCCTCGGGCGTGTGCACAGGGCTGGTAGTGCTGGGAAGTGCCAGAGTTTCCGCGGCTACTGATGAAACTTGTGATGGGTCACTGCCGTCGGTATGTGTATTATATATGAGAGTTTTGCCAACGACCGTGTTCCCCTGTGCAAGCGAGAGAAACTTCTCGTCGCCAATACTACCAACGCCAATACTACTAGAACGTTCATTCTTAACTCAGACGATACACACATATTTTATAGCAGCAATGAAATAGTGAATGTTCACATATCTGTATACATGATCAAATTAACGTCGATGAGATGCGTGTTTAGTATATGGTTCTGGTACGCCATTTAAATACACCCTTAATACTCGCACACTTTTGAATTCTCGAACCGCGGACCTGCTCGCTATATCGTCATTTACCGGTTCCCATTATATACCAGATAATACATAAGTGTATATGTAGTTATGTACAGTATGTTACGGTCTTTCGCGAACCGACCGCTGCAGTCGCCGTATATATATTCGCGTCGCGAATATATCCCCGTGCACCCCGACTATCGCTATTTCGTTCTCTCTCTTTCTCTCGCTCTCCTGGTATATGTTCTGCATAATGCAGAAGCACGCTCGGCCGGACATTCTGCATAAAATAATCTCTTTCCGTGATCTGCGATTCCGCAAGGCTGCGGTGCATCCCCGTTCTACCACCCGCACCCTTGCCCCCGGGCAATGTGCTGTACATAACCCTCTCTGATACCCCTGCGTCGCCAACTGGAAGAGTGGCAGACGTTGTTTTTTCAATCTTTTTTTTTTATAGGAGGGAGACAGGCGTACATAAATGTAAAGGTATAGCGTGTATTCGTGACAAAGGTCGACAGGACGGTCGAATTTATAAGAAACGAGAGAGTGAAAATTGTAAGAAGAAGTACCCGAGATTATTCAGAGTAGTCCCTTCAACGAATCATTGTTTTGCGTTTTAGGCAGCAGAGAACAACGATTGATGCACATTATACGACATTGATGTACATTGATATATACATTATACGTAATGGACTGAGATGACCGATGGGAGACAATGGGAAAGAATATAGGAAGAGAGAATGCGTCACAGACGCGCCGATCTGTACCATGAACCTCAAAGAGAACTTAATAACAAACGTTGAATTTCGGCCATCGACAGAACGGCCCGCTGAACGTCAATATATATGTGTACATTTATGCATATCGAAATGAATGTATATGTATATTAGGGCGATTTTTTTTTCGACTATTTTTTTTTCTCAGTCCCCACCTGAAATTTTGTTGTATATGTCGAAAAACAAATTCCCTGAAAGTTACAGCCCTTAATATTAATTCTAAGTACTTTCCCTTAGCGTGAAAATTTTTTCCATCTAAAATACACGGAAATCGAATCTTTTTTTTTTTTCAAAATTCTATAACTCAGCCGCATTTTATGCTATCATATTGTTCTTGGTTTCGATTTACTCAGAATAAAATAATCTAGAAAAGTGCCTGTTGCGGCGAAAGTGTTAATTGTACTGGTGAATTGGTACGGGTCACTGAAGTTAATTTCTAGCCAAAATTCTCGTTTTTTTGCTGTTATCTCCGAAACAATTAACTTTACGAAAAAAATGTAGGTAAAAAATTTGTTGGAAATTTAATTTCCTATAAAAAAGGTCCTATCGACCCAATTGCTTAGATTAATATTTCTTGAGATATTGAATTTTAGCTTATGAGTAGTATACAATTTTTACGGTTTATATTACCGTAAAAATTTTATACCACCCATAAGTTAAAGTTCAATATCTCAAGAAATATTAATCTAAGCAATTGGGTCGATAGGACTTTTTTGTAGGAAATTGAATTTCCAACAAATTTTTCAATAACATTTTTTTCGTAAAGTCAATTGTTTTGGAGATAACAGCAAATGAACGAGAATTTTGGTCAAAAATCGACTTCATTTTACCCGTACCAACTCACCAGTACAATTTACACTTTCGCCGCAATGGGCACGTTTCTAGATTGTTTTATTATGAGTAAATCGAAACCGAGAACAATATGATAGCATAAAATGCGGCTGAGTTATAGAATTTTGAAAAAAAAAAAATTGGATTTACGTGTATTTTAGATGGAAATCCTTTTCACGCTATGGGAAAGTACTTAGAATTAATATTAAGGGTTGTAAATTTTAGGGAATTTGTTTTTCGACATATCCAACAAAATTTCAAGTGGGGACTGAGAAAGAAAAAATAGTCGAAAAAAAAATCGCCCTAATGTATATATATAAATTACCCATAAGATAAACCAAGCAACGTATACCCATATACCACTTATACTGGTATATAAAAAAATGTAATAATTGAGAATACAGATCCATTAATGGTTTGTATTGTGTAAATGTGGGTGCGTGCGTAACTGGTGGTGGCAGATTCAACTGTCAAGCAAGTTTCCGGAGACGATTAATCGTGTTACGTCTATTTAAAATGCGAAGGCGAACGCGTTAATGTTGGCCCTGAAAGTGAGAATGAAGGAAACTTGCGCGTATGCCAACTGAGAGGACATATATGGAAATACACGAGTATTGCAAAAAATGAACTACGCAACTCTTTTGCATTCGTGCACACAGAGGAATAGTCAGAGAGAGAGAGGGAAAGCATGGGACAGTTGCATCAGCTCATCATTCTTGATAAGGGTTGAATTCTCCCTGGAGCCATCATGACCGTGTGTCTCGCGGCTTTCGGGCGTATCAAGGTGAGCGGTGAGAGGACAGCGTAGAGGTTGGCCATGAGAAAGGAAGGCATGGTAGCTGTGCCCTATCGGTGAAGGGCGATATTACGTGCGAGAACCGGGAGAGGAAAGAAAGGGACCGGAAGAGTGGAAACGAACTCGCGAGGGACGGAAACACGAACCCATGCAATATACCGAAAGAAAGAGTGAAAGGCGCAATCGGACTAGAACGGTGGGAGAAAGGGCGAGAGAGATAGAAAGCGAGAGGCCATGGGTATCATCCGGAGAAAGAAGCAGGGCAAGAGCGGACATAGGCAAATTAGCTCGCGTGGATTCGCCTCTGAATATTTTTGCAAAAACGAGATAATGCAAAAAGCTAGTTCGGCCATCCGATCGTTTTTTCTCACTCTGTCCCTCTCTGTCTCTCTCTCCGTCATCGCTGTCTCTCTTGCATGATCCAGCACGGCCTATATGCACTTTGTCCTGTTACTGTTGGCGTGTGTAAGGGTGGCTCTCTGGCAGTGGCGACGACCAAGGGTTGGAATGGTTGGGTGGATGGATGCTCGCTCGCGATGGACAAGCTAGAGGGTTGGATAGGCCGAAAGAGAACAGAAAGATAGAGAGACAGAGAAGCGGCGTATAGGGATGAGAGAGGAAAGAGAGACAACGAGAGCTGGGCGAAATGAGAGGATGACTGTATGTGTGTGTGTGTGTGTGTGTGTGTGTGCGTATGTGTGAGTGGGTGGTTGATGAGGGTGGAAGGCGTGGCCAGCGAACGACCAGCGGGTGATGGTTTCGCGACCGGTAGCAGGATGAGAGGGAGAGTGACAGAAGACGGACCGCTCGTATTTTCTGCAATGTTCGCGAAGGGGTGACTGTTCTGCTCACGGATCAGAGCCTGAGAGAAAAAGAACGGCGGAAAGAGCCAACGGAGAGGGCATATGACAACGACAGAAATGGAGATACAGCCAGAATGACAGAAGGAATAAAAAAAAAATTCTGGAGTCAGAACGAGCGGTGGGGATAGGAATAAGCGGTACACACAGAGGGACAGGAACGATGAGAAAAAGGCACACATATGCAACATATTCACAATTTTCAGACACTACGCTCAAGCTTATTCACATTTAGATTCTGTAGCGTATATGCACACATATATTAGCAAATATTAGCCAGCAAGTTGCAACTTATACCCTTACTCTCTACCGCCTACATATATAACTTTTGTGTGTTTGCGATATGACAAATGAGAAGAGACCAGCGCGTTTGCTGCCATCCGCATACATTCGTTGCGCGGGTATATATCGGTCCCGTTGCCGAGATCTAAATATAAGCGCGCAAATTGGTGTGCTGCCTTTAGATCTTTATATAATATGTATTAGGGTGGTTCTTAATTTGGTGATGTTGGAAATTCTTTGGTATTGTTCCTCAAAAGTAATCAACATATCTAGAAAAAAAATTGGGCGCAAGCGGAACTTTGTCCAATAATTCTAACCCACCCCACCGAGCTGTCGAATTTTTATATGAAAAAATGCATGCATTCAAAATTTTGTTAAGAAAATTGTTTATTATTTCAAAACTATTTATGATAAAAGAATTTTATATAACATTTTTGTAGGAAATATAATGCTCTACAAAAAAGGTATCTTGTGAAATTCTCGTGAATCTAATATTTATCACGTAATTAGCAAAAAAACTGTCATCATTTATTCCAAAAGTCGATCATTATGGTCAAAACAGGGGTTTGACGTCGAATAGCTGCAATTTATTTTTCGTATGTATATAAGATTATGAAGAAATACGTAGCGCACTCAACAATGAAATGTAAACAATATTCAAATTTTTAATTTTATCAATTTTATTGTGAATTATAATGAATGATGTCATATATTTTAAAAATCAACTTACAATAATGAATTAGATCGGTTGGAGCAAAGTTGCTTTGTTAATATCAGGATATTTTTTTTATATTCTTCAATTATTTGTACAATGAATTGTTTCTGATCTTCATCATAAGTGAGACGATCATTGTACTCTGTAATAAGTTTCACTCCTCTTTCTGCAACATCGTTAACCACTTTAATTCCTTTAACTATTTTTAAGCCTTGTAAATAATTTTCATTAGAAATCCACTCGCTCACATCGATATAAAAAAATGAGGAGTTGATTTCAAATCTTTCGAAAAAAGCCATCGATTTGGAACTGATAAAGAAATCAATGTCCTTATCGATCAAAGAAGAAAAATTTATCATGAATGATAATAAAATTGATAAAATTGAAAATTTAAATATCGTTCACATACTGTTATTGAGTGCACTACGTATTTCTTCATATTTCTAATTGCATATGAAGAATACATTGCAGTTTTTCGACGTCAAACTCCTGTTTTGGCCATAATGATGGACTTTAGGAATAAATGATGACAGTTTTTTGCTATAACGTGATAAATATTAGATTCACAAGAATTTTACAGAATACCTTTTTTGTAGAGCATTAAATTTCCTATAAAAACACAATATAAATTTTTTTTATCATGAATAGTTTTGGAATAATAAACAATTTTCTTAACAAAATTTTGAATGCCTGCATTTTTTCATATAAAAATTCGACAGCTCGGTGGGGTGGGTTAAAATTATTGGACAAAGTTCCGCTTGCGCCCAATTTTTTTTCTGGATATGTTGATTACTTTCAAGAAACAATACCAAAGAATTTCCAACATCACCAAATTAAGAACCACCCTAATATGTATACGGAGTGCATATGCGTATTCCACATGTACATATTATATGTATATGTATAGGGATGAGATTGGCCCATGGGGCAGGCGGGTGGTTCGGGTGGCCGCGAGTGGGTGGTTCCTGGGAGGCTGGGACAAAGGGGTAAAAATCATTGCGCGGTCCAGGCTCGAGGCTGATCGATGGTTACTACTGCCGCTGGTGCACTCTCGCACCCTCCGCGCGGCGTCCATCCACTAACCCCCCTCCCTCAACGGCCCAGAGGTTCGCGGGTTCGTGTCCGGCCAATACCTCTGCCATCCCCTTGACTCTCGCCAACATCTGACTCCTTCGCTCTCTTTCTCTCTTCATTTCACGTATGCCTATATTCATCACGTATCCATGTACGCCCGATTATCGCGTTCATCGTTCCCTCTCGACCTCACATCTCTGCTGCCATCCCCTCGCGCGCACATTCACTGATCCCTGGGACTCTCTCACTGACTGGCCAGACAAAAAATGGCCGGTTCGCCGCCGAAACGCAGCCGAGAGAGCTCGCTCGCTTGCCAGGCTGACGTGGGTGTTTGATGACCTCGCGGATCGCGGTGGAACGGGAGTGAGTCGGGCGGCGGCTGCCCCCAAGGGGGGGAGGGGGGCGGTGGGTTGCACGGAGGTTGAAAGCAGTCGCTGTACTCCCACACTCTCATTTTATATATGCGCGTCTATCTATCTCTCTTATTCTCTGGCGAACGGAGGACCAGAATACACTGTACTGCTGGAAAAGCCCCGGAGGGGTTGTGTTACGACACGGCTGCCGAGAGGGATCGATGATGGCAATGATTTTGCGGACCCGGAGCCAACGGCAGCACGAGCAGACCCGTCACGTTTTGCGCCGCGCGCCTCCCCATTCACTGACGAGAGAAGCGTTGATTTTATTTCTCTACATTTTCGTTTATAATCCGCTCCACCTCTGTACCCACGGATAGTCCGTGTATTTATTTAGATATTTTTTTTATTGTGGTGAAGATATGACAGAATAATTGGAAGACACGCTGAGTTTGAGAATAAACGACAAGTCCATAGATTTTTCCATTTGATCTCAAGCTCGGCTGAGCAGACGGGAATGTCGTATAGGTTTTATAATCTGCCGTTAATCATGACTCGCCGAATGTGGGCAAATATAATCGCAAAGCTTGACATTATAATGAAGAGGCCAGGGATTCGATTGTATTTATTTAGATACGACGACTGTTACAGGAGTAAACATAAGGATAATACGAGACCGTTTTCAACCGATAAAAAAACAGGCTCCGTATACCTCTAGTTCTCGCACTTCCATCAGGAAAGAATTCAACGCCAATGACACGAAGAATCGTTGCGTCTCTCGTCGCATATCGTTATGTCCACAGACCAGACCAGAGAACGTTAATGATCCCCAGCAGACGAGGTGGTACGATCCTTATGGTCTTACACCCATAGCATATAGGGATTCGTCGGTATCAAGCGTCCTCTCTTGCAACCCCCCGCCTCCTACATACATATATACTCGACGCCTCAGACAAAACGCTTCCAGCAAACTCCGGATTGCAACGTGCTCCTAAACGGATGCGTGATATGATAGAATTTCTTCCGTCATTAAGAAAGCCTTACAATATGTTTGCCTGTATGCGTGCATGTGTATTTGTGTATGTGTGCGTGTCTGCGAGCAAGCATGTATGCCTGCAACGAATTGAAGGTGCAACCTAACGGGGATGGGAACGGGTTGTCAGAGTTTCCTAAGCATTTGCCTACGGAGTGAAAAATTATTGACAGAAACGAAGATATGAATCTCGTAACGACCGTGCACCAAGAGACGAAACTTTTTCGCCATACATATAAACCGTGACGACCAAGAGTCATATCGTATGTCTATAAAGAGTTTCAGGCGTGATTGCATTCGCTTCCACGACCAAGCATTCGTAGAGTGTCTATTGAAGGAACGTAAACGCATGAACTCTCTCCACTGTCTCCATCCTGACTCGTCAAAGTAAAAAGAACTTTTCACCTCTATCATTCTCTTGATCAGAGAAAGGTGTATATTATATTGTTTATATTATCATACACGAAGATCTTTCCGTGAAAGAATTTACTTTCCAAGTTTGTCAAACTTTGGAATTCCAGTTTCGGTTTTTGATTTTTTGTGCAATCGTTTAATAATATTCGTGTATTTGGGAATTCGAACTGGATCATAACATGAAACGCTGATTACCATTCGTTCGGATAGCAACAGGGCAAGCTCGAGCTTATCACGTGGGTATAGAAATGGTATATCCGTACCGAACCCATATAAAACAGACCTGTGATGCTAAACACAAAGTTCAGGAGGCAGAATGCCACCCTGCCTAACCTACCCCAATCGTCAGGGTTCACGTGTAGTCAGAGAGGGCATTTCCCGTGGCATGGCATTGGTTTGGCAAGAGGAGATTGGGAAGGGGCGTGAAATCATCGAAAAGCTCGGCCACAGAGATGGGTATATACGTAGTGATAAAGACAGGAACCCAAGAGAAACGGAGAGGATGGGCAGCCCTCTACTGGCCATGCTCGCTCAGTAGGGATGCTGACTGACGGTCATTCAATGGACAGAAAAAGGAGTAAAAATCATTGAAAAGCGATGATTACAACCCTGCTGCGGACCGCTATCGCCAGGAAAACCAGCAACAGCAGAAACAGAAAGGATCATCGAATGACCGGGTGCCTAGTAGACCCTGCCTCCTCTCTTCTCTCTGCCTGATACCGACCTGCTACGGGCTTTCATGATTTCTACTGGAAATTAGCCAACTGGCTAACGACCAAATAGGCACTCTGTCTCCCTCTGGCATGACATATACAACCACATACTCTTTGGCTCTCTCTCTCGCTCTTCTCTCGCACGAGTCTTTCTCTTGTCTCCCCCTTTATCTCTTTCTCTGTCTCTGTCTCTGTCTCTCTTGTCCCCCATCATCTGTCTCGCCCTTTCGACGGATGTATATCCCTTTTCTATATACCCCGGTGGTACATCCAACTCTCTTGCATTAGCTCCATCTCTGTTCAATCATCCCCTTCTACATATATGCATATACCTATGTCCACACGCTGTACTTTGGCCATCATCTCGTTGTTCATTTCGTGAAAAACCTCGTCAAGGACCCTATAGATTCGCTGCATTTCAAACTCCGAGAGTCATCGAGCTATATCACAAGAGTTGTTTAGCTTCAATGTATATGCATATAACCATAGTTGAATATAATGAAAATTGATTCCAAGCGAAATTGAAAAATTCGCATTTGTGAAGAATCATTGATATAATTTGTGTTTGAAATACAACATATCGCTCGCGGTTCAATTCCCGATCATCGTCTCAATTTTACGGCTTGAGGAGACTGTGAATAGAGATATATAGGCGGTATCTATACATTTTACATATACATATATACGTGAAAGTGAGTGATGAGCTAGATGGATGAGCTTTGAAGCGGTTCGATCGTCCGAGCAACCCTTCTTTTCGCCGTTGCGAGATCCCATCGGCCGTGAAAAGCGATTGTTTTTCTCCTTCGTTTCGTGTTTTGATCATCTCCCTTCTCCGCTATACTCTTAACTTCTGGAGGAGTAAAAAGATCCGACGAAGGATTTTTACAACAGAGAATCGAAAGTCGATAAAAACGATGGTTTGAGGACGAAAGAAAGATCGAGAGTCGCGAGGGCGATAACGATGCCCGTAACGAGAATCGCTTCGGATGATCAGAGAAAGAGACTTAATTAATTTGTCGGGTGATAAATTCGGTGTGGGCGTTAATTTACTGGAGGGTTATTTTGGGGCTCCGGCATCGAGAACCCATTATGTTTGCCGAATTCTTTGATGCTTTTATTACGACCTCGTGAAATCTTCGGTTTCGAAATATAGAATCCATTTTCTGATTGTGGCGTTACGTCGCGGCGAAGCATTGCTTTCTTTTTCGAATATTGTTTTAGCGAACTTGCAATACATGAATATTTCTGTCATGTCCGAGAATAATTTATAATTTTGTATTGAAACTGTTAATTATTTCCCATCAAGGTCGATGTTTTCAAATACACGAATTTCCAGTATAGAATAAGGGACAAACAAAAAGTTTAATTTTATGGGCTGGATATTATCCGATCCTGCACAGTCCATGCACACTCGTACTTCTCATTCGCGTAATTCTCATTGTTTCGGCGAAGGTTTAATGCAAGGGGGCAAGGCGTTCCGCGGACTCCTCGGGGTAGAAAACGAACGACTCGGTAGAAAGAGGAGGATACGAAAGCGGCAGAAGCTCATCGCAAACCGAGAAGTTACACTACCGGTTCGTGATAGAATGATAGACGTTTGTTCACGAAAGAAAAATGCAAGATTCGCTGCAGTCACGAAATGGCAAATTGGAGTTGGAACTTCGTTTTCATTTATATATATATATATATATATATATATATATATATATATATATATATATCTACACAGATAGATCGAGAATACATATATTCTTGTTGTATATCTGTGTTAGTGGACACACGAAATAGAACGAGAATTGAGTGTGAGAAGTTTTGCGTCTATTGCCTTATAAGGTTTTGGAATCGTTCAATGGTATTGCACCTCAATCGCATATCCTCTGCGCATACATATATCGATAAAAAAAATATTCATTTCAAAAGCTCGTTTTGCTCGTTTTTGCTCGTACGAATTCACGCATAGAACATCTTCTGATCTGTCGCAAATGGACTGTCCTCGAACGTTTCGAAACATCCCCCGAGCGATTATTAAACGAAGTAAAGCGATGAAAACAAGAACGACTATAAAGATACTAATCGTAAGGGAATAAGAAGTTTAAAAAAAAGTCTTTCCCTATTCAACAAAAACCGATTAATTTAAACTCGCAGTAACCCTAAAACTCGGGATCATTGTAAATTTATTTCACCCCGGGTTCGTTTTGCAGCAAACGCGAACACGGTGAATCCAAACTTGACGAATCATCAGGATCGGGCCAGGCGGAAACGAGCACGGATATCACGTGTTTCCCGCCCGCCCGCGCCCGAGGGTGCAAGTGCATATGAGGAGCGGAGAGAGAGAGAGAGAGAGAGAGAGCGAGATGTATGTATATATCACATAAACCGCATACACACAGACCGCGCTGCTGACTATCGATTTTTGCGTAACTTTAAAAAATCTTAATGCGGTTTTCGGTGGTAGGGGGCAAAGTTTAAATTGAACCGAGTCTAGAAAGAGCGAGAAAGAGAAAGGGATGAAAGCACACGGTGAAAAGGAGACGGAAGTACGGGTACTACATATGTATATATATATTAACAATGTAGGAAGAGAAATGAAGGAGGTGGGAGGAGGCACAGAGAATAGTAGCGAGGAGGGGTTCGAAAGATATACGAAGCGTGGAGGCTCACGTGGTCGGCGGGGATGAGCCGTGCGTGCGAAACCCCGAATGGAACACATGCAAGCTTTGATAAGCTTTAGGTAGAAAACACATACGTTGCATATATACGTATGGCCGCTTCGGTACTCTGGAACCATTCGAACACATCGCGCGATTCACGGTTCGCATAATATTACGTAACGCGCGCGATTCAACGGCTTCCCTTTCATAATCCACACAGCATCCATCGTCAGACCCGCTAGCTGTGCAGATGCACCTCGCGTTACGGGACGAAAAAATGCAAGTTCAGGAAAGATGGAGCAAGAACGAAAAATATTTTCATCCGCACATATCATTTGTGTACCCATCTATCGTGTGGCTTGTACAGGCGTATTGACGCGTTCAGATTCATATTATAAGCGAAGCACATGTGAATTTTTAGTTATTGCTTATTCGCAACAGCAATCACCATATTCCATCTCGTATTTCGATATATATAGTGCGTATATACATATATATATATTAGAGCGATTTTTTTTTTCGACTATTTTTTTTTTTTCAGTCCCCACCCGAAATGTTGTTGGATATGTCGAAAATTAAATTCTCTGAAAGTTACAGCCCTTAATATTAATTCTAAGTACTTTCCCTTAGCATGAGAAGATTTTCCATCTAAAATACACGTAAATCGAATATTTTTTTTTTCAAATTTCTATAACTCAGCCGCATTTTATTCCTATCATTATTCCTATGAACTTTAACTTATGATTAGTATAAAATTTATAAAATATGAAATATTAAATGATAAAAAATTTTTTTTAAAATAAAGTTCAATATCTCAAGAAATATTAATCTAAGCAATTGGGTCAATAGGACCTTTTTGTAGGAAATTAAATTTCCAACAAATTTTTCATTTACATTTTTTTCGTACAGTTAATTGTTTCGGAGATAACAGCAAAAAAACGAGAATTTTGGGTAAAAATCAACTTCAGTGACCCGTACCAACTTACCAGTACAATTTACACTTTCGCCGCAAAAAGCACTTTTTTAGATTGTTTTATTCAGAGTAAATCGAAACCAAGAACAATATGATAGCATAAAATGCGGCTGAGTTATAGAAATTTGAAGAAAAAAAAAATTCGATTTACGTGTATTTTAGATGCAAAATCTTCTCACGCTAAGAAAAAGTACTTAGAATTAATATTAAGGGCTGTAACTTTCAGGGAATTTCTTTTTCGACACATCCAACAAAATTTCGGATGGGGACTGAAAAAAAAAAGTCGAAAGAAAAAAATCGCCCTAATAAATATATATATATATATATATATATATATATATATAATATATATATATATATATATATACATATACATATATATATATAAATACATAGAGAGCACGAATACCCTACGAATTTTAATGATTCGCTTCTCGTACACTCGTAATAATTCTTCGGCAAACCCTCCCGAGACGAGAGAATCTCTTCGTTGAGTTCTCCGGTGAACGAGACCAAGCTTTTTCCTACGTCTGTACTTCTTATAGCCACCCTTCCTCACTTTTCAATGCTCGTTGTCGTTTTCTCCCTTCGATTCACCCTTGATCTCGCTCCATCTCTCGTTTCCTCATTCCCTCTGAATACACGATATAAATATATATACACGTATATCGGCTAGCGAGCCAGGGAAAATCTTGCCTATACTCGCTCCCTTTTCGTCTCGTCCACCCCAAACGAAATATAAGGGTTGCGGTGGGTGGCAAGTAAGTCGGGCGCCGAGAGCGTAGACTGTATATCTACACAATGTGCTGCGTTTTCTTGTGTATATGCGTAATACTGTATAAGCCGCGGAGAAGCAACGAGAGACAGAGGAGATGAGAGAAGGAGACGAGAATCGGGTGAGTCTCTCCCTCTAACGGGCTCCAAAGAGCACGGCCAGCAGCTCGAAACCTCTCTCGTCGTCGGCAGGAGTGAGGAGGGGGGGGGGGACGAGGGCGGAAAAGACCACCGACCAAGGAACCTTGAGACTGGCTCCCCCAATCTTTCCCTCTCTTATATTATTTATTTCTTCATTTGAATTTTATTATCTCTCGCGGTGTGGTAGGGATGCTGTGGAAATTCCGATGCAATCCCATCTCTAATATAATCTGTATAAGTCCGTAATCTGTAAGTATACTGCTAGCAACTTGGTTGAACAAGGGGAAGACATTCTTCGGGTGCTTTCAGTGGTGAGATCAATTACTTATGATTGAATTGTTTTTTCTATTCTTTTTTTAAAATGAAAACAACAATTGTCAGTGTTACAATTGGAATTTTATCGTATTCTTTTAACGAAACCGACACTAGACAGGGAATGCAGAAAAATCCGTTTTGTGCTATATCTGACAGACCGAACACTGCGGTGTACAATTTTAAGAGTTAATATATCCGTACTTCTGGAGCATTAAGTAGTCATCTGTACTACCGTACGCTAGACGATTTTACATCACTTCCACTCTCTCTCTCTTTCTCTCTCACTTATATTCTCGTCGAGGTTATTTCTATATATAGTATATATACACTCTATTTCCGAGTTATATATGGCTTTTTAGGCCATCGTTGCATTAACTCACGATAAGTTTTTTAACATGGACATATTACATTTTATAACGGCACAAGCCGGCTCTTTCGTTCTAAAACTATAAAGCGATGGTATATTTATATATTAAGCTCGACTCTGGTACGTAGAACACTTCTCAAACGGCTCTCGCTTCTATTAGACCGTAAGTTTCAAAGGTTCTTCAAACTGGGATTTACATAGGTTTGCCAAATTGCCGTGTAGAAAAAAAGTTTTCCGGAGCAGTGCCATACCAGAGATCTCCGTGACATGGAGGTCTCTGTGAGCTCGCAGTATGAACCAGAGGGACCAATGAGTCTCTCACGTTAATTCGGCGGGAGTTTTTTTCTTTTCGATTCCGAGACTGACTTATCGATACGTAGTCGTTTTATTAACGTTTTTTTTTGTTAGAAAATTCGCGTCTTTATTTGATATTGGTCCGGTACGTTATTCCTTCGTTGGTGATAGGAATTTATAATAATCGGGATATTATACATGAGAATAAGAAGTATATTGATAGCATCGCATGTACGAGAAATAACGTATTATTTCCGGACACTTGTTATCCGATAAATTCGCAAGGAAATATCGGCAAAGTGAAAGTAACGTGAATCTTCAGATTTACTAGAGAGATATTCATTTAAAATAATTTTTTACTTCATGCAACGTTTCATCGAGACATAAGAAGATGAGTAATGCAAGAAAAAACCGTACGTTGATGACAGCGCAATATTATCCCCGGAATGTATTAATGCCTAGAGTGAAACCAACTCCAAAGACGATAATGAGAGAGTTCTGTCCTGTTTCTATGAAACGAGGACGCGGACGAGAGTCGCGATTCGCGCGATCAGAAAAGATGCGAAGAGAGAGAGTGGACACGAGCATCATCAGCATTGAAGCGAGACAACCGGATAATACACGAAGCTATATGAACGAATAAGATGCAGCGATGAAGGAACGAAGAGAGAGTAGATCAGGGTACAGAGAAGAGTAGTGGAAATGAGAGTAGGAGTGCAAAAGTAGAGAGAGAGAGACGGTGACTGTATATATTTCCTCGGATTCCCGACGGACTCGACGCCCGACCTGGGAGCCCCACAACAGGCATCGCTGGCCGATCTTCCTCCACCCCACTCCACCCTTACCGCCAGCCTCCCTCTCACGATTCTACAACACGCGACCACCAGTAGCAAAGCAGAGAACACAGAGCAACTGTGGAACGACGAAGGAAAGAGTTAAGAGTTGTCTTGGTGACGGTGTAGATTTACATTTGTGTGTGTGTGTGTGTGTGTTTGCAAGCTAGGGGAAGATTTGAGATTCGCGATCATTGCAAGGAAAGTGTGTTGGTGGACGAAATAGAGGACGGGAACGACGACGAAGAGGAGTGGGGTGACGGGAGGATTGCCGGGCGAGTCGAAGAGCACCCATCCCTGAAGAACGTCGACGAAGTCGGAGAAGGTGCAGGAGTCAGAGTGTCCTCCCACCCCCACACAGCAGACTTCGACGTATATATATATATATTTATATGTATATATAACTGTGGCGGAGAAGCCTACGTTGCAATGATATCGATTCCAATGCTTCTTACGCGGTTGGTTAGGGTGGGCAGCAACAACCCCTTACTTTTTATCCCTTTTCCTCCATCTCCGCCGACTCAACCCTCCTCTCGATCCCGTCCCATGCCGTCACCTCATACTCCGTCTCCTCAGTCGCGTACACTCCAAAGCCGCTCTCATTCTTTCTTATACCTCTCTCTTCGCGATATTTCCCGCAACCCTTCGATCCTCGCGATATTTCACTCGGTTATTTCTTCTACATTTTTGTATCCCGTGGGCTTAGTGAACCGTGCATAGATATATACACATGTGTCTATAGATGTATGCTTCAGTTTTATGCTTCTTGCAGCTACACAAAATCTTTGAATCACGAACACTGATGCACATTCTCGTTTTTACTGTACAATCGTTTTTTTTAAATTTATACTTCGCGGTTTTTATTTTTATTATACTCGTTTTTTTTTACTTCAGTATCATAATAATTAATAAACGATAATTTGAAAAAAAATTCTTGTGGTTTTGTTGAAAAAAAAAATTCGTTTTCGAAATTTGTTAGGTACTCATATTTTTCTTACATATTGAAGAGAAGTAAAAGACAGTAAAGAAGAAGAAGTGAGCACATGATAATAAAGGGGCAAGGGGTAAGAGATGAAGAATAGTCGATCACGAAGAATCACGGATTGTTGGTGGATGCGATTTCGGTTTCGTGAAGCTTCATTCCCCTCTTTCCTCTCTGTCGTTCTTTCAATCCCGCTCTCTCTCTCTCTCTCTTTGCGATCGTGAGGGCTTCAATTCACGTCGGAAAGTTCGAGAGAAACGTTCGAGGAAGAAGGGGCTATAAGCTGGCTAGAAGGAACGAGAAAGAATCGGGCTGTACAGGAGACTGAGAGTTCGATGGATATATATAGTACAGAGAAAGTATATACGAGAAAAGGTAAAAGAGTAAGAAAGAGGAAAAAAAAACAGTGAGCGGCGCAGCGAAATTGCAGCGGCGGTTTTGCAAGGGGATGAGGAGAGAGAGAAAGAGCGAGCTGAGGTGGAGCAGAGAGGGAGAAGACTCGGGAGATCGCCTGATTACGGAGCGAGTTCCGTCTTTCGCCGTCAGTCTTTCCTTCTTTCCCCGCTTGATCCACTTGACAGTGCGCTGTTCTCGTTTCCATCTCCTCTCGTTCTCCTTCCGCGCACCGTATGCGCTATATGTGTATACGTATAATATACATGCCTCCTTTTTCCTCGGGAAGCAAACGCGCGCGCTACACGGCACGGTCACCCCTCTCCATTAAATTGATTTCTTAAGACCCGAAGGGGTTCGCGGACTCGCCCCGTGTCATAGCCGACTCCGCGCGGCATTGGCGGATGCAGCTTTCTCTAACTCTTTATTCTTTCACCCCCCCCTCTCTCTCTCTCTCTCGTTCAGCAGCTTCAAGAGATGCAAACAGAACTGCCAGAACTATCTTCTCTACTGAAATCTTTTCTTTTGGATTTGCACTGTGTCTCTTGAAAATAAAGACAGTCTCAATTTTTCTTCGATTCTCTCAATCTTTCGTTTATTCTATCCCAAAATGTAGTATCCGTGCTCGTATATACGTATATAATAAAACTTCTGGTAATGTAATGTGTAAGTCCCACGAGCGCAAGGCGCATATATCGCGATGGCAATGGAACGAGAACGATCGCTAAGGGGCGAAGAGGAGAGAAAAAGGGATGACGGTCTGCGCTTGGCGAAAGAGTGGGGAGAGACGCGACAAAATCTGTGCTCCGCTGGTACCATCCTACAGCAACCAATACCGTCAACGTAGCCTCTCGTATCCCCCGACTGCACTGGTATTGGTAGCGGATGGTCGGGGTTAGGGGATGCAACATATTGCATCCCGAGGGACACCACCGGGAACGTAATCTCCACGACGTACGAGAGATTTTTCTTTAGCTGTACGAACGAATGAGAACGCGAGAGACGTATTACAATCCTACTCCGGAGATGGTATATATACATTATATACACTGCACCAACTATCACGCCAAGGCATCCGCAATTTTTTTTCTTCTCCAACTCTCGTTTTGCATGAATAGCTCATTCTCCTTGGCCTGTCTCTACGAAAGTCTCTGTCTCTTTTTCTATATAGTGTATATATGTATTCCAATTGCCAGTCTCGCTTCGGTTCTTTTCTTTTCTCATTTTCTTTGTACCTATCCCTAACATATACCTTCTCATCACTTTTCCACTGCGTTCTTTCTTTCTTCTTTCTCTCTCGTCAATTCAACGCGGTGCAGTTACTCGTGCCAGAATATTTTTTTGTATATCTCGCATCATCGCCAGCAACAGCAGTCTTTCCACCTTCTTCGTTCCCTCGCAGATGTGTTTTCACCATTTTCGTACTCGACCAAAACTTCCCCAAGTACAAAATCCCGAGCTTTATCGAGTCTCCGATGGGAGATTAGCTGAAAGCAGATATTTATTTTCGCCCGTCTTGAGACACGCCACAACCCCTTTTTTTTCATCTTCACGTTCTCACGCACCGCGCATTTTAATTTGTCCATCCTAAAACCACGAGGTATCGTTCAAACTCTTTCCGCGTCAATGTGAATGTCATCTCAGAATCCGCGGAAATGAAATCCCGAGAGTATATCTCACATTGTGCTCCTCGGAAATAGAAAGTGTATACAACGGAGATAATAAATGTCGCGGTTGTTACCGCTAAAAGGGCGAAATTGCTGCCGAGATGAGGAAAAATATATAAGAAGAACAAAAGAAAAACAAAATAATTATTCGTTGGCTCGTCGGAGCGAAGCGTTTCTTAAAATATCCTTGCACCCCATCAGACTGCACGTCGGGGTATGAAGAGGCCGGGCGGACGTACGAGAGCTAAGGGGGTGGAAAAAGACGTCGAAAGGAAAAGGAGCGAAAGAGAGAGAGAGAGAGAGAGAGAGAGCGGCGAGTGGAAGGAAAGGGTTTGGCGACCCTTTGTCGAGGATGCTGGGCTACATATATATATTCTAGTCGAGCGAGACACCAACGGTGCAAGGGCTCGTAGCGAGACGACAGGGACGTGCATATCAGGGGTGCGAAATCTTAGAGTGCGTCGGAGGTTCTCCCCGGAACACGACGTGCTTACAACCACTGCAGAGTAGATGACGTATATAAGCACAGAGTATAATATACCAATGTATACGTATATACATTAATGTATATAGCAACTGCTACCAAACACAGGGCCATGACCCGCGCTATTTAACACACGATGCGATGTGATTTACGCCCCTTTTCGTTCCACACTCGTCAATATATATATACATCTATATAGACATCCAGAGCGTTAGTTGGAGTCGGTGCCGGAGACGAACTCCGGAGAAGGACGAAAATGCTTGAAGAGGGGAAAGGCTTCTCTGAAGAACAAAGAGAGTGCGAGTATAAGGTGCCGGGACTTGCTCGGTCGGAGATTGAAACCCCCATGCAAGCGAACAGGAATCATAGGAACACTGCTTTAGCCGCAGGAGGAGACATACAGGGCGCTTGCTTTCTGGTGGGTGCATACATATAAGATGGAATAGCGAGAAGAATTACGTACAATGCAAGCGCGCACCCTCTCCGACGTACTCGAGGCACTAGCTCTCTTCTCAAGCAATGCTTCCGTATGGGATGCTTTCGCTTGGGGGAAGAAAAATTCCAAAAAACTCAACCGGCCCGCTCAATACGTTACGTATAGTAGGTACTACGATATACGATGCACTATGTGACGTACTTTATGCATGAGAGAAAAAGAGAAAGAGCGAGAGAGAGAGAGAGAGAGGGAGGGGTCGCATGAGCGTGACGAAGAGCAAAAAACGTGGAAGGAAAGAAAAACGAGAGATGCAAGGGGCTCCTTTGGTTCTACAAGAAAATTATTTATATGAAAAAATATATGTCTACGAGGCATTTCACGACAAATCGACTTAGATGTCGACCGTCATCGTTTCTGACTTAAACCATAATTGGTCATATTGTTGTTACAATCGAAAAAGGCGAGCTGTGTTTTTCTCTAGATTCTTCTCCCTAACCTATATTGAGTAATGCTTAAAAAACAATTATTTTACATAAAACAAGAGGTTAGTCGTAATTTAAAAATATGAAAAAAATTCCGAGAAACCCTCTGTCTAATATCAACATTTTTAAATCATTAACCAGAGTGAGCCGGCGTTTGCTTCTATTTTTTCCTTTTCTTTCATAACTAATCACCAACTTTGCGTACCAAAGTTTACTATTTTTGCTTATAGTTTCTCCCGTCAGGCTTAAGTACGGAGATTTTATGATAGACAGTAACTAAATACAATTTATTGAAGCTCTGCTTGATTGAATTCGCGTGTCATTGATATAAGCATGGAAATTAAAAAATTAATGGATTCATTGAACAATATTATCCAATCGATAGAAATATTCGTTCAATTTAACTGTGGATCTCGTTAGAATCATTATGCATCGTGTATAATCATCTTGAGATAAACGAAGAGGAATAAAACGAAAGGAGAAGTTATCTTTTTCGTAGGGCACGATGAGTAACACTCCGGTTAGTCGGAGGATATACATATAGGTAAAAAAGGTATGCCTTGTGGTATGGATACTTAATGATAACGACGACGACGATATTAAAATATTTTCTGGCACATATACAACCGTGGGTGAGAATGCGGGTGGTTGGATCTCGAGAGCGAAGTCATCACGTGGGTGGAGTGCTTGCGGCCGATCCGCACGTTGTCATCTTCCATGGGCACCCTCGGCAAGCATCTCGCGTCCTTCTTCAGAGACGATAGAGAACGAGCGAGTGAAGATGAAGAAGAAGAAGAAGAAGAAGAAGAAGAAGAGCGATGAGAAAAGTTATAAATGCGCGGTGAGAGAGTGTGCATCGAGCTCAGCTCTTCCTCGTTTTCTCGACATTCTCAAACCCTTCCCACTCTAACTCCTCAGCATCGTTGACATATCGTCGTCATCGTCTCCTTGGCTTCTTCGCCTGCACGAACAAACTCAAGATCCCTCCCGGTGAACACGGAAAAGCACATAGCGAAAGCGGCTCGGGGATCCTCTATGAAACGAACCGCGTGCTCGAGTCTCGAGTCTACGACGAGAGGCCTCTGGCAAACCTTATTCTTACGCCACATTATCACAAGATGCAGTTCTCTCGATGGGAACGAGGTACCAGGGGGATACGAGAATTAAAAAAAAAACAGCAAACCCTCTCTGCTCACTTCCATGTACGATCGTCGTTGTTGTCAATGCATAACGAGATAAATCCTTTCGTTTTTTATTTTGGAAATCGGTGCATCTTGCTATGCATCTGCCCTTCCACTTTTTCTCCTTTTTGCTTCGCCATGGTCGGACCTTTGTTTTCATTCAAAAAGTTTTGAGTTTTTAATGCCAATTTGATAAAGTGGGGAAATAGGGTTAGAACGGTGTTTTATCAGTGATTTTCATGATTTTTTTTATAGTATAAAAAATGAATATAATTTATTGAAACTTTGAGAATATTTTATACATATATTTAAGTATATACTATAAAATTTTTGAAGAATTTCCTTGAATAACACCGAAGATATTGGCGACCTCATATTGCAGGTCACAATCAGACTCAGCATTTTGCGTACATTCTGGAAGCCGCAATTTTCATCTGAAATCAAACGAGGTTGGAATTTACTTTTATTATATGTCTCTCTTCTATATGAACCTAAATGCTATCAAAAAAATAGAAAATTTAATTTTTTAAAGGGGTCAAAACAAAAGAACATGTTTTTTTGCCATTTTTTACAACTTTATTTGCAAAAAAAAAATTATTTTAAATAATGATAATATTCCGATTTTAGGTTCATATAGAGCGCAATACTGTGAAGAAAGTAACTGCCAATTTTCAAAACGATTGGTTGAAAACTTTTCAAACTAGCGTGTACGCAAGTTCAAAAAAAGTCGTTTTCAGAAAAACGCGTTTGAAAAAATGAGTGACCGCTCGGTTATACACGTGGCGCTCGGGGCCTGAAGGAGAGCTACTCACTTTAATGGCTTATAACAATAGAACGAGTCGGAATTTTCATTTAAAATTTTGGGAACATATTTTTCAATAGTTTTACTAACAATTCATGAAATAAAAAAAAATCGATTTTTTTAACCGTCTAACCCTAGTTCTCCCCTTAAAATGTGCCAAAAAAAAACGGAAAATCACATTTAGAGAAAAAATGTTTATGCGAATATATATATATATATATGTATATAGGCGTGTGTGTCTAACAATCTTCAAAAATTTTACTTTCTACATCTCAGGAACGACTTGACCGATTTCGCGCGAACTTCACACGAATTTTGAGCGTCGAATCTCTTCTGTTTGTTGTAATTTCCGTTGGAACTACTTGAACATTAGAGCGTTTCAGATTTTGAAAATTTTGAATTTTTCGGAAAATGCCTGTTAACGATATAAGTCAAGCAAATTTCGAACCATCAATGTGTAATTTTTTGCACAAATAAATTGACATTACAAAATGTTTAATACCAAGTTTGCCGAAGATCGATACACCGATTGAGATTTAATAAATTTCTCTTCCTCGTTTTCGAACTTCCACCATAGCTTCCCTCTTCGAGGAAGGAAAAATGAAGGAAGTCACCTAATCATAAAAGAACATTTATAAAGTTTCAAAATCGAGGAGGGGGGCAATGTGCAGATTTTCAGTGAGACCTTTTTTTACGGTTTTTTTTTTTCGTCTCATTTTCCCTTATTTATTGAAAGTCGCCGACAATGACTACATGACAATTTTCTCGCGTTCTCAGTTTCATCGTTTCTCGTTCTCTTCAATCCTCGATCGATATATTTCTATAAGAAAATCTTGTTCCTCGAGGGCCACATTCTCCCAACTGTCCCCCTCACAGCAACAGCAACTGTCCCCCTCACAAAATCTTTCAAGATTTTCCATTCAACGATGAGGAAAAATAAGAGGCGGTCAACCGGTGTTTTGCTCCCCTGAAGGCACCAAAAACAAATAAACCTCTCGTGTCTCACTATTCTCTTTCACTCTTCGCGATATATACAATCTCAGGAAGTCCTTGCGGTGTCCCACGAAGAAAGCTTCGGAACTTTTCAAGAGCGGGGGACCATTACCGAGGCTAAATGAAAAGAGAAACTGATGAAGCAAACAATTTGACGGAGTTCTTACACTCATTTGCCTTTGACGCAACGTTTCCCAACGATTCAGACTAAAAGGAATATTATACTTGAAGGGAAAAAAAAAACACGAAACCGCAACCGCGAATTACACAAGTTGCAATGAGGAAAGATGTCAGCTCGAGTTTTTTTTTCAACTCTGAAACCGCAAAGAGTGGACGAATAATAATAATAATAATAAAGAAAACACACGAATTCCTCTCGTTACTCTTTGCTTTCGTGCGATATACACCACTTCCATTGGCAGAGAGTGCTACTTAGAGAAATCAACGGAGTGTCTTGCTTAACTTATGTGTTAAATGGAGAAAAGCAGAAAGAAGATGACGTATATGAAAAGGGGTTTGTCCGTTGAGAGAAAAACAGCGTTCTCCCGGCCCCAAGCTCTCGAAAGTTTAACTCTGGCGCGTCTAGATAGCGAGAAACGAACGCTACGAAGACGACGTCGTTGGCGATGTCCTCGTCGTCGTGAACGCTCACTCGTCTCCACCCGCCAACCGCTCGTCATCAGAAGAGCTTTTCTTGTTCTTGATGCGCGTTGGACAATGGCGAGAAAACACTCATCGCCCCTCGCGTCTTGTCGCCCTCTGTCTTGTGTTTCTGGAGGCCCTCGCCCACGTTCGTATACATACTCTATGTATATGATGTAGGGCATTCCATGTCAACTCACGCAGTATCAAAACGAGCCAATTTTAATGTGTCTGATATTATTTTATATCCTTGTTATCACGTTACTTTATATTGGTCTCATTCTGTAAGCTATTGAATTACATAATTAGGAACCTAAAAACTAAAAAAAAAAAAATGATCTAATGGCAATTATAAAAAAATCATGTGAAAAAACAACCACATGAATTGTTCGTTTTTTAAGAGAGTGCAACGTTAAGGAATTCAAAAAATTGCTAATGATCGTCTGTTGACATAATTCAGTGTAAAGTACAAAAAAAACAATTTACGTGAAGTACGCTACGTGCAATGCTGTTGAAAAAATCCACGAAAACGTTGCATAAAAAGAATGAAATTGTTATCGTTGAGGAATGATGGAAAAAAAATCATTCGTTCAATTGACTTCTTAAGCACAAAATTTGTTATTATTTTTATCGGTCGGTATTTTATTATGGGTCGAGGGGGCGAGTTGCTGTTTTGAGTTGGCACAAAATACCCTATACACATGCAGGTGTATTATATACCTACCTCACTCACCATGTCGCCTTATTCTCAACCGGGCTCGGGTGGCGAAAGCGTAATATAGCAGGCACGAGAGCACCGTCGTCAAGTCTTCTCAATGTTTTTCTTCTTCTTCGTCATTTTTTTTCTTTTATTCATGAAAAGCCTACAAAAGTAGCATGAGAGCGTGGAAACCAGCCGAAGTAAGCAGCGGGTAGTACGTGACGTAAAGTTTTTTTTTTTTTCTCCCGTTCGTCTCCGAGGCAAAAAGGTGTGCGAAACACGGAGTGCAAGGCTTCAGTGCAAATTTTGAGGTATGAGTGAGTTCTCTGGTTGTTTGCGAAAACACCAACCCTTGAAAAGTACAGTGCAAGAGCGCCGCGTTACCTACAGCATATATATGACGGTATACAAGAGAGCCTACGTAAAATGCGTTCCAGAGATTCAAGACATAAGCCATCTGAATACGAAGGAGTTTCTTTATCTCGCGCAGCAGTGAGCTTTTTATGCATATACATATATCTTCTCTTTAGCGACGATTATATGCGAGAAAAGAGGCCGAGATGCGGAAAAGACCGAAAAATAAATAAAAGCGTGTAAACACGTACACGGGAGATGCCGGGGTGTCAAGTAATTTGTATGAACGAGTTGTTTCGAAATCCTTTGTACCTTAGAAGCGTCGGCATGATTGTTTATCTTGCTCCTATCTCAATTTACCTTTCACGAGTTGATGACTTATCTTTGACGGCATAAAACGATCCCTTTTGACATTTACGATACTTACCAAAGAAACGTCGCGTTAATTTCAATGCATATTTTTAATTACAAAATTATGTAATCCTGAACAACACGCACGTGATAATACAGCAAGAGTATATCGGTGGAACGAAATAATAATTAATTCGAAACGCAATCACGTGAACACGAGGCGAATCCTTGCCACACAGTTCTCTCGTGCACATGACGAAGCGAATGACGATCTCGAAAATGATTAAATACCTGTAATAAAGAAACGTTGTATTAAAACATAAGTATACCTAGTTAACCTATCCATCGGGGCCTTTCTCGTCTCAGTGATAGACGGGACGTATATTAAATACTGCACGCAGCTTAATACAATTATGTACGTACGTGTGTATGACGAACTGAGGACCGGAAGACCGTGTCCAGTGGACCAAGTATCCTCGATGGAAGCAGCCACTTTTCCATAGAGGAAATGGCCACTGTACGATCAACTCTTTGCGTGTATATAGCTGAGGTGTATTCCGGCTTCTGTTCTCGTAAAACTAGCCTGCGCGAGATTCGATCTGAGTGAAGGTATTTCCAGAGAGAGAGAGAGAAAGAGAGAGAGAGGTACCGATGTATGTGCGCGACCAAAAGGAAAAGAATGTAAAAAATAAAAAAAGTACTTCTGTGATGAGTGTTCGTGTTTGACAAAGGCGGCAATGTACGAGAGCAAAAAACCCACACATCATAAACGTGTGTAAGAGCGTGGGCATTTGTAGGCGCCCAGAAGGAGACACAGAGAGAAAGAGAGAGAGGGAGAAAAAGAGGGAGAGAAAGGCGCGCGTCCTGCTACTCTTAAGGGAGCGAACGCGGAACGATATACCTGTGTGACTGGCCGCTCGGTCCGGACGTCCGTTGTTTTGTTACAATCACGGTGTTACAGGCCGAGAGAGTGGCGCTATGAGACCAACTATATCGTGACGTTATAGGCAGAGAAAAAGTGCAAGAGGGGGCGACGGGGAGAGGGGGGAGAGGGGGGGGGGGGAGAGAGAGAGAGAATACCGATACCAGCACCGTATGGAAACACGTAAAATATTGGAGGCGGTGGGTTATTGGTGACCGATTGAGGATGTAAAACCGGGTGAGCCTTCTCGGACGCAGGGGCAGAGCCTCGAAGAGGTGCGGAACGTGTTCCGGCTACGTACCTATTATACTTCTCTTCATATATATTACATACTGAAACCTTCACGCGGCAAATACGCTCTTCTTCCTCTTTTCTTCATCCCTCCACTGTACAAGGGATTAATGGAAACGAAATAGTAATGCAGGTCATGCGAGCAATAAATTGCATCTGACGAGATAACGTTTTATAAAATGCCTCTAATTATAAGTTAAAAGGATTTTGGCGTCCGGTGGAAAAAACACTCAAGATATTGAACCCGAATTGCCGAACTACTAGTAAACTCGATCTGTTACTTTATTCGCAGATCGAATAATCCTCAATCACTATTTTACTAGGATCCCTCTATTATTAATACCAAAAACAAAAAGGACAATCATAATAATAGAAATAATAAATGCCATTTGATTATTCAGCTCGTATTTTCCAAAGGGAGAGTCCAAGTCACTTAAGGCCGTAGTCTGGTCCAGAGCGAGATTTTTGACGTCATTTCTAATGTGCAATAACGTTTAAACCGTTGAAGTTGTCTTGATGAAAATTTACACGCGCATTTATTGATCCTTAGAGAATACTTGTACATAAAAAAAAAATTATTTTAAATATTTTCATGTAGTTTTTTGCCTTGTTGCAACATGGTGCGCCGAAATCGGCGCCCACTCTGGACGATGTTGTATGCATCTGAAAAAAAAAAATATATATATATATATTCTCAATCTGTATGAGTATTCTGAGCACTGGTAGCAGAATTGGTACTTAAAAAAAATGTTTGACAAAATGGCAGCCTGTTGAACTTTCATTAATGATATTTCATTATTCGACGAGTTATAAAATGTGGGCAAAATTATTGTTCGACTCAATAAAAAAATTTTTTAAGTACCAATTCTGCTACCAGTGCTCAGAATACTCATACAGATTGAGAATATATATATTTTTTTTTTCAGATGCATACAACATCGTCCAGAGTGGGCGCCGATTTCGGCGCACCATGTTGCAACAAGGCAAAAAACTACATGAAAATATTGAAAATAATTTTTTTTTAATGTACAAGTATTCTCTAAGGATCAATAAATACACGTGTAAATTTTCATCAAGACAACTTCAACGGTTTAAGCGTCATTGGACATTAGAAATGACGTCGAAAATCTCGCTCTAGACGAGACTACGGCCTTAAAAAAATTTATTATTGTCGTGCTGATATCAGTGGTCACTTTCAAAAGATGACGATAGATTGTAATGCAAACAAACGATGAAATGACATTTTGGTTTGTCGAAAAGTGTGTGTGATCGTAAATTTGCAATCTCGAATTTACGGAAGACGTAACAACGGGGCATATACGGCGTTGGACGGTGAAGAAAAACGTCGCCGTAAAATATTGAGATTGTCTCTATGCTCTGGTGGTGGCTATGAATTTCCTCACGAGACAGTTTAAAAATCGATCGTTTTTCCCGACTTTTGTTTTTGTTCGTCGGCATCGTCGTCGTCTAACACGCGGACTGTTTCTATAGCGAGAACGTTGAGAACAAACGGGACGGTACGCGCTCTACGATATACATACCCAAGTGCGATACGTACAACCGTGTACTGCGACATCCCTCTCGTCGACTTGACACTTTTATAATCGATATACTAGCAATTTGCAACCAAGACAGCAGACACGTAAAGATTAGGCCGTTGAATTTTCTTTTCGAACAGGACGAGAATGAGGGAACTTTATTTCCCTTTTAAAATCGTATAGTGTCATTTCTGGTATCGCCGGAATCATTATAACGAAAATTTAGATCGGAAAAAAATATCCAGAAGAAAAGAACGTTACAGATATATATAATTCATTCTTTACTATATCATATCATAACTATTTCTTCATAAATATATATAGTAATCATCGAGTTATATCTCGTTGTTAACAATACTCGTAGTTGCGAAAAATTTTACTTCGTATACGGTGCAAAGTAGCAGCAATAACTGGAAAAAAGAGTCCAACTCTCACTGGAAAATGTGTACATGTATTTGTCGGTATGAAGTGCACCGATGTATAATATCGACACTTTTCTCGTTCTCTTTCACTATATGTTTGTCCCGTCCCAAGAGAATATCTCGTTCTCCCACAGACAAGCTCGTAGGACATCCCGAATTGTAATATAAACTGGCTAGGAACAAACTTGAAGTTGTAAAGAGCGAGAGTCGTAATATACACAACGCGACAACGACGACGGCGACTCTTTCCATACACACGAGCACCACGTAACGATCCAAACGTTGCAAGCACTTGGCGCTTGTACCTTCTCTCTACGGCCGTTATAAAAATATTTTTATCGCACGTTCGGTGATGGAGAAAAATAAAAGTAAAAAATAAAACTTCCGCGAATAGCGCACGCAAGAGAGATGAGAGATTTGGCTGCGAGAAAACCGAACGATTGTTCTCCAACAAATGTCGACGCGACAGATGAGCACACGGCGCGAGGTACGTGTGTTCGAACTCTTTGTGGTGTATGATACAACGTTCCAATGCTTCTTCGCGACAGAATGTGGAAAAAACAGAAAGAGAGAGAGAGTGTGTGAGAAAAAGCTCTTACACACATTTGCCAACAAAATTCTCACATTTCGCAGAGAGATTCGCCACGAAATATATATACTGCACGGGACACAGACAAGGAGATAACTCTATCTTCTTGTATACATTACGCTCGAGGAAGACTTAATGCTCGTGGTCGTTATGCTTTTGGTTCCGATAGTTCGCTGACGTAACGTAAATCAAATAAATGGCACCACTAATATCGGTGCACTCGTAAAAGTGATTTAAAGAAACTACAAAATAATTCTCATCGGTATTTGATACAACTTGCATATTACAGAGAACAGAGCGTCGTATGAATCACTCTGTAAGGGAGCACTTGAGGGCGCGTAAGCTTGACTTTCGATCGATTCCCTGGAGACAACGCGGACATTCGTAATTTTCAATCGCTCCGAAAACTATAATATCTAGCAATGCACAAAATGAGCTCTAGAGCTGAAACGATATATTGATGCTGAGAACTTCACGATCTTTTTCTACTTGCCTAAAAGAACAGCAAAAAAACATAACGAAGATATCGAACGCACAATTCTTGTAAATGTTTTCACGATCATGTAAACAAACATTCAGATTCGAGTCTAAAAAATTAGAGGAGATGTTTTTTTATTCCAAAATAAAGCATAACAAACATTTACAGAATCTAATTCTTTCACTATTTTGGAACATTTTTTTATCAATCTCTCGTTTGACATTCTCGATATGATATTTTTTTCGCAAAATAAAAAAGAAAACACGTTTTGTTCAGCTTGTAATCGTCGAGCCACCCCTTTTCCTTTCTCAAGTAGCGAAAAAAAAAAAAGAAACAAGAAATGCACGTACCGTCCGGGTCGTTTAACACGGTAAAATGTTGCCAGAAGACGGAGGATAATATATATACTCACCAAAGGGTAAAAGGAGTCGTATCTGCGCGACGGAAGCTCGCACAAAAGCTCGCACGCACACACCCACCGCATCGTGTCCGTTCGACGAAGCAATTGTGAAATGTACACAAGAGGTGCGCACGTTCGCGGCCGCGAAATTGTTTCAGCACGCATGCATAAGAAGCATCCGCCACCGCACGCGAGCCCTTCGGCGTGTGCCGCAACAAGTTTTCGCTTAACGCGTGTGTGCGAAACACTGACGTTTCTACGAGGCGGTTTACTATTGCACGCGTTACCAATATGCGACTACCACCTATCGCGGTTTACTGTACCTCAAATCACGACCTATACGGCAATGTGCATATAATTGAGAATCAATTGAAACTGTGTGTACATTGTCGGTGCGTACGAGGGTGACATCAACTCTTCGCATGTACATATATCATCTACATAGTAATAAAAGTCACGTTTTCCCGGACACTCATACAAGCGTCAGTTCAATCCAGCCTAATTAGAAGGGTTAATAAAAAAAAACACAAATTAATCACTTTGACAGTTAGTTTCAACATTCGCATCTATCTCTATATCTCATTATTATTAGTATTATTAGTATTATTATTTTTTTCAATTAGTGTGTCCATCGTAATTCTTGTCACGTTTTTACGTCCGGTTCTCTTCGTTTCCATTTCCATACTTCACTCCCTACGACTCCCCGCAGATTGTTGTCACACCCTCTTTCCTAATATACCAAGCGGTCACCAATCCCAGTATTGATCGCGACCAATACCGCTTAACTTGGGAAACCACCGAAGCTGCTATCGGTTTCATCTCTCTTTCTTTCCTTCGCTATTTTCATCGTGGTCTTTTATCTTTGAAATTGTATACTTCGTGATGGTCATAGATTTTTTTGAAAATTCGTTTTTTTTTCTGATAAAAAAAAATAGAATACATTATAACATAATTTTTCTATCAATTGTTTCCGCCCTTGTTTAACGATTTCAATCCACATGTTCGATTATATATATACGTGGGAAGACGGAAATGAATCTGAAGGCCGGATCTTTGGGAGTTAAAAATTGCGGTGAAAAGTACACCGTGATGTCCTCGTGGTTGTCCGGTACCCACGGCAAATGTCTTAGCGTCGGTCGAGCGCAGGGAAGGCCAAGGAGCTTCGTGCGACAAGTGGACATACACGATGTTGATGTCTTGCGTCCGGCTTTCTTTCTATCAATTCTTACCCGACGGGATATGTGTATATAGAAAGAAGGGGGTAAAAGATCGGAGGCTTTGAGGTTGTAGGTCGTGTGGCTTAGGTCGGATGCAGGAGAACGAGAGCGTTGTCGTCTCTACGCCGAGCGGCGCGAGGGGAGGTGGAGCAGCATCAACGCACCGAGCGCTAGGTAGGGGTAACTTAAGACGGGTCTAAGTGAGTCTTCCGGCCGACGAGCAATGATAGCCCTGAGAACTGACCCGACCCCCGGATATGTGTTACGCGCGCGCTCGCTCGCTCTCTCGAATACTATACATATCCCTACGCACTTGGGCGCTTTGCACCAACGAGCTACTTATTACTTGCACGAGACACCAATACACCCATGCGCACTCGCAATGTCACAACATCGTCAGATCGACATGTGGTCCGGCGTTGGTACACGACGATGCCTCTATTAATCCGATGAGCCCGAGTTTTCCACTCTCGACAAAGCGATGCAGTGGAAAATAAGATCGAGTCAATTCATTCAGCAAAAAGAACTGAGTGACTTATCATAATGAATTTAACGTTCTTGTTACGTTTTTTTTTCCCAGTGAAAATTCACCCACAGCCATACAACAATCATTAAACAGAAACAACAAATTTGTTCATGAATTATTGTAGATATCTTCGTTGCGGACTTCGATTCGACAATAAACGAGAGTCACCGATCACATTCATTGGATCAGATTTGTCATTATGAAACCCTACGATTCATTTCCGTTTTTGCACTGGGGTGTCGGGTTAATGACGCCTAAGATATTGACTCACATCGAGCATGAGATTTTCTGTAAGAGGGTGAAAAACGATCCCGCAGGGCTAGTCTACCATAATAGCTGAGATAACGTTTTTTTCTGTTGTTGTTGTTGTTGTTGTGACCCCTCAACTTTTTTGGATTCATGCAGGATGTTAGCCATTATCGTTATTTAAAAACAGAGGCGACGTTATATATTTCTTATTTCATACTTCATTAAGTACAATGTGAGCTCATAGTGTAAAATTTTGTGTAAACATAGCCTAATGTTGTATTCAATATTTTAATAGATCTAATATTCAATAACAACCATAATAACCTGTACAAGGTGTTGACAGGTTATTATGATTATATCAGGGAAACAATAGAACACTTGAGTGGCCTATATTCCAAAACCATAAATAAATTCAGGGTTGGTTACGATGATTATAAATTCAAGGTATATGATAATAAAAATATTTCAATCCAATTCATTAGCAGCACTTTCGTTAGTCAATATAATGACGATTAAAGAAACTGTTAGTATTTTGAGAAGAAGGTACGACACGTGACACGTCTACGTGATTGCCACAATGGGATGTGGTTAGAGTCGTTACGGCGGTATGATATATATCTGTGGCTTATAGTTATTCGGAAGCAGCATTAAATCGGTGTGCGGTAGCCTATAGACGGTAATTACTACACGCCATGTGAATGTCTCACTTCCTCTCCCTCCACAAACCGCTTGTCCGTCTATTGTCTTCCTCTTTTACTCACGCTCTCACTCTTAGGAGACGAGGTCCACTAACCACGTCCAGAGAAAGTATTGTCCCGTTTGTGTTACCCATGAAAATCCGTGTAGAGACAGTGTCAACACTTGGCCCATCCTCGTGATCGCTCGGGTGTATCGCCTTCCGCAGCTTTGTCAGCAAGTTCCGGATCTGAGACCCCAGCGCGGCTGTACCGACCGCGGCGTTACCGCCTCCAATACACTGTTCTGCCTCTCTGTTTGTTTTTATACTTTCCATACTCTTTTTCTGCGATCTACATACTCATTTTGAACTATAGGATGCCCGTGAATCTGTCCAGTTCATTATTCAACTTGATTATATGCTAGACGAGAGAATCATATTTGTTTACTTATTACGAATGTTATATATCAATTGTCGGAGTCAAAGGTGAATTATGCATTTTTCTTTACGCGATGTACGGTTTAAAAAGTACGGTAATTCTCATGGTAATGACTGAGAAATTCTCAGCCTCTAATTTCTCTCATGAAATAAGGCTATCTGTCTGTTTCATTTGCATTGTATTAATTTACAATGAGCAACTCACATATTGGAAAATGACACAGCAACGAAAAGCGACTCGGAAATGAATGAAAATTCTTTTTTTTTCTCATGTTCAGCACAGCACGTTGAGTGCGTTCGGCGATGCAACATTGCATTAGGCCACATCTTGTTTGCATGCTTGCATCGCGATGATATGACCTGCGACGAAAGGCGGCTCACATTGCGTGAGAGGGTGAAACGAGTAGGTACGTTGCACACGGGGGGGGGGGGGGGGGGTGTACTCTGGATTGCTATGCGCTCACGTTGAACGTTGTATATAGTAAGGATGAAGTCGGGTTATAGGCTGGTGGTGCTACGGGCTTCTGACTGTGCTGGGCCACTTGAGAGAGCTCGCCGTTTCCCTTATTCCTTCAATCAACGTCAGCTGGGGAGGAGAGTCTAGTATGTACACTGGGCAAATACTCGCGTGCTCCGCACTAAAGCAGCATAGAGACCAATGACTACACCGTCAGTCCACATATACGTATTTCTATGTACTCATATGCATCAAGTAATATATATAAACATATATATGAATATGTGCATATATGTACGTATGGTGAGATGATGGTGGCCAATTATTGTAATGGTGGAAGTTGGCTAGACGCTTTCTCTCTCGCTCACTCTTTCACTCTGACCCCTCCGACAGTCATCGTATATCGATTCTTTTCTCATCCGACGAAACGTCAGTTAAATGAACATTTCGTCGGTATCGCTCGCACAGTTGAACCGTACTCATCTCGACTTATGACATTCGATGGTTCGCGGGACAGAGCGGTATATATGGATGATGATGATGATGATGATGATGGGTTCGATCTTGTAATATGGATACTCAAATGTAGTGAGGTTTCGTGGCATCATTCAGCGCTGGAACGCAGTCGATTTCGTCAACGCGATCGTCCTGAGAACTCGAGCAATTCTCTCTGCGCGAAGAGCTATGCCCCGATACATGTCTACATCGCAGCTGTAGATATATCGTGTTGAGGAGAGCAGAGGCGTGATCTCTCGTTTTAAAATAGGAAGGAAGAGGACCGGATACCGGTGCGTTGCCCGTGCATCATAGGTCGTCTAAACGAGCTGTTTAGACGACTTCAAGTTAACCCAAATTGACTCAATTGGATTAACCGCGTCCGAAGCTCATCCGACACTTGGGAACCGACCCCGGGTGCTGCTCCGCGCCACGTATATTACACACTACACTACCAGAGACCTCCAGCAACCCGACTACCAAGAGTCAACTATATACATATATCATGAGAGAGCGTGCACATATGTGTATACATATATAGTTCGGTGAGCTGAGAACATATGTGTATATTTCACGTTTGTTTCTCATGCAAATTGTCGTCATATTACGGTATTAGGTCCACATATATTTTTCTGCAGCATCACGACTCGCTCTCGTTCCGCTCGTGCTCTCTCAATCAGCCTCCTTCCCGCTCACAAACGGCTCCTACAAATAGTCTCACACGCCTCTTTTCATTCTTCTCCCGCGCTACATATCACCATCTCCGCGAATTCAGTCCAGTTAAGAGAACTGTATCACGTGTATATTAAGCATCTCGCTCTCGAGGAATTAAACGCGCGGCGCCTGATGGTGAGCGTATTCGCCATTCATTTCTCACACATGATGCGCACCAAGTATATTCCGCTCTCACGTTCTTCAAAGTTTTTTTCGAGATGTCAGCACGGTTATAATCACGATGATATAACCTTGAACCTGAAATTCTCCAGCATCCCACGTTCATCCTTCCGACTTCTTGCCGGATCCAAATAAATTTGAATTAATTCACTGCGGGCATATTCCGTCTACGCAACTGCTGCTCCCTATCCAGGACAGAGAGTTCGACGATCAGATGACACTCCTCTGTATCCTACGCTTTCAACGGCTCAATTTGTTGACCATTCGCGTACCCGCTGTGTTCCTGCACTAAGTGATGGAAGGAAAGAGAACGGGAGAGGGTATTTAGGACTGCGGAGACGCAAAAGTGGAAGTGAGGGCTTTGGCAGTTTACGCGAAGCAATACCGGAGGATATCGGCGAGGGTGTCGAGATTGGAGTGTCCGCTTCTTGGATGGCTACTACTATCCGGAGAACGGGTGCGGAGTACGTCGGGGCCACTCTTTTCCCTTCCTCCATCAACATAATCCTCTTCCTCTTCTCCTCTGCATACATTGCTCTGTCTTATGCATTCATTTTTCTCACTATATCTGTCCCTATTTGGCTGTACCGCCGGTACGTGCGTCACTCCTGTTAGAGAAGAGGGCCCAACGTCAAAGCGGGGGTGTTGCGATTGGAGTGTCCGCTTCTTGGATGACCGGGAGACCTAACGATCGTATTATAAAGCAGTATACGAGAGTCCTCTCTTCTCTGTACCTCTCATCTCGTCCCTAACGCATCGATACACACACACGCTTGCTGTGTATCTACTTACACTCATCTCTCATTCTGACCGTATGATGACCACGACTCATCCTCCTTTTCCTTCTCTCATTCTATGTCTCTCTCTCTCTCTCTCTCTCTCTGGTCTCACATGTCGTGAACATATACATTTATATAGATAGTGGTGGTACATCAGTTGAGGTAGTACACATCGGTATACAGATCGTCGGAAGTCACCTTCCTCATTATCATACCAACCAGCCAACTCGCTCACTCGGGCATAGCCTTCATCCTGTGCCCTAGTCACTTACGGCGGTGTATATATATACGTAGGTGGTCAACCCAAGTGTTAACTTGTCGACAAGGCCGCGGCCGAGTTGAACAACGTAGGGCGCGTTGCTTTCGCGCGAGAACCCCTGACATGGGGGACAAGACGCAAGTCCATTACACTCAATCACTGCATGATTGGCTCAAACGATCGGACCACCGCTTGCCGCTTGCGTCGTCAATGCGAGCCAAAGCTTCGTCGTCGCCGTCGTCGTCATGATTTTCCTCGATTATATATATACCATAATACTTAATTTTATGCGGATCCTATCGTGTATATAAATTCTTGTACACCTTTCAATTCGCGTAATCTATAAGAAAAGAAATAAGTACAATCCTCAAGTCCGCATGTATGTATAGATTAGACTCAGTTGCGCTATTCCCGAACCGACGGAAAACCAGATTAGACCTTCTCGAACTATGTCACGGTTCGTCTTGTGTCGATATCATATTTCCCAATGAGAATATTAACAGAATGATCGGAAGTAAATTTCATTGTGAAGACATTAAAACTCTCGATTATACTCTCGCAACCCAACTAGAGAACTGGGTCCTTTGGTTGGTAATTTTTGTTGATGTTTTTCATCGATAAATTCCTGGCTAACGTATAGAGAGATCGTGCAGACGATGTGCAGAGACGAGTCAGGGACAAACCGGAGTCGCCGACAAGTGTTGCTCGCGGATGCCGCAACTTTGGCAATTGAATATAATTAAGTAATCCGAGAGGCGCCTGACTGGTGCAACGTATACGTATACATAACATCGAGATATCGTGGCAAAAAGTCTGGGAATCTCCGCTGCTACTCGAGAACCGTAGCTTGGCCAGCTGCCATCACAGATCTAGCCCGGTCTCATACGAATCCACACGAAGTCATAGACGCAGTTATCTAACCCAACGATAATATCGTCGTAATCCTGAAGGATACTACCGGTTGCCAATATGCTTGAACCACTCTTCATCTACATAACTGCCTGCAAGAGTACGAAAGCTTCGGACCAATAAAAGAGTTTTTCCGCGGAGTTCATGTCATTAGGACAGTAGTTGAATATACCTGATATATATATATATATATATATATATATGTGTGTGTGTATATATACTTTTAATTCTTCATTTCAGGATCCAAAACACATGTTCGCTCTCGACCATCATTTCTAACATTACTACAGCATTAATCTCGGAATCCGTGATAAACGAAGGAAATTTATCGACGATGCAATTATAGGTTAATACCGTTAAAAATGAAGTTTTTCTCCTCTTCTGTGTACTATAGAAATTCAAAGTATACGACGAATGTACGGTATCCGGTGAACGTTCGGTGACTCGTGCGACATACCAAAAACCGTTGCTCCACCCTGACACAAGCCAACTGGTTTTCTTGGCCTCCTTGGCGGGCACACGACTCTTAAGACGTTAGCAATGGCCTGACAGGCAGCTTCAAGACGTTAAACGGGGGGAGCCCTCCTTGGGCTCGGGTGAAGAACGTGGCGCACAACAATAACCGAACGAGAAGCCGAAACGTCGGTTACGCCTCGAGACGGCAGCTGGCACGCGCGGCGTGCTGCAGTCCGTAGCAAGCGTCGCGCTGGTGTGCAAGAAATCGGTAAGAAGTTTGCGGGGACCCCTGTATACCTTTAAAAAGCTTGCTTGCGAGGCGCACCGGCTCTATCTTTTCCCTCTTCTTTTCTCGTTTTCTTCGACTTGCTTCCCGACTCTGTTGCCTCCTCGCTACACCGATTCACCCCTACCAAGGGGAATTACCTTGTGAGGCGTCTGCAGAAGGCACATAACCCAGATGAGACTAACCACGCGGGATACCTGGACATTTAAAACGTCAGAAAGAGAAGTGGGGGGACGCCACCCGGTGGAACCACCTGAATGCCACCAAGGGGTCCGACTCGATCTTACAATGTCGTCGACTCTCGGGGATTTATGATTTGTAAGAATCCTCAAAACGGAGATTCAACATTTCAAACGCTTCACGCAAAGGAATTTATTAGAAACTGTAGAACTATATAAATGTCAGTGATTCGTTGATCGGGGATTGAATTGTTAGTACTTACAAGTAATTTTTGATACATTCCGTTTAACACTTTTACGATATGATATTTTCAGACACAAGAATGAGTTTTCTGTAGCTCAAATGCCAATTTCATAAATGCCGAAACCATGAAATAAATCCATTTTGAATATCGTGCGAGTTAGAAAAATAACGAACGATATTTGGAGTGACAGAAAACGTTGAAAAAGGTCGAGGTACGACGCCATTGGGAGCAAAGACCGTTGTTCCTACTTCCTTCTCGTATACGGAGTAAGGACGCAGGGCGACGTAGAATTTTTTTTTGCACCTTTCAATATCAGACGTTAGTATTTCCCACAGTGAGAAGTCATGGGAACTTCGTTAGAATGGGGCGAGACTCATATCTTGTGGAAAATTCTCCTCCTCCGGAGATTTGCGATGGGGTGTGTTCGTCGTAGAGGCCTCACACCTTGGGAAATTTCTCTACTCACGAGATGTGTACCAAGGTACACTGTATCGTGTACATCGAGAGGTTCTCGCGTCTTCCGTTATAAAAACTTCCCTCCGGAACTCGAAGCTTCCCCTCGTTTTTCTTTCGTTCGTCCACCCGGCCGATCTTCGTCGAAATCCATAAAGATAGGGCAATCCGAACTAAAAAGTAATGCGAACCAATGAGGGTTAAAACCCATAGAAGCACCTTTTACAATTTTATTCCTTTCTTTCCCACATTGCACGAGATCTAAGATACGAATTTAAAAATACCCCTATAACGTCTCGTGTGGAAATTTCCCACCTCACTTTCCCTACAATTGGTATGATGAATAAAGTTTGCAAATAATATTGATATATCGTTGACAATTAAAAATGTATATGTCTTTAAATATTGAACTTATACATTACTTATGTACAATATAAATAATATCTGCATTAACAAATATATATTTTCGCATATAATGTTTTCTGTAGAGGCACTCGAGTGTTCGACAGTAGAAAATAATTGACACTGAAATTGGATCAAACGGTGGAGCAGAGCTGATAGTAAATTGACAAATCTAATTGTTCCGCTAAACAAATGAAAGAAAAACGTATAACAAAGTCGTTCAATACAGTTGCGAAGGCGGTATCGAGTTCCATTATGTATCGAGTAAATGACACGATGGTGTCGATTAAGGTAGTAATCTGGCAACTTAAGCCGATTTTCATGTCTTTTTTGGAGGGCGTTTTTTTGTAAGAAAATAAAAATGAATCGTTTTGGATATTTAGGATGTCTTTATTTAGGATATTTTATTATTAATAATTTATATATAGATATATTTTATTTAGGATATTTTATTAAACATACAAAAAATTTTTTTTTTTTAATTTAATAGTTTATTATTATTATTATTGATCGAAGTTAGCACCTCCAAAAAAAAGCGCGTGGGTGGCCCCGGTGATTGTGGCTCTTGATGTTATCTGAAATAAAAAATTCTTGATAATTCTTGATCTATAGACATGTCATTATGGTCGGAACTACTGAAGTTAAATTTCATGGATAAATAACAAAATGGCGGACTTTTGAAAAAAAAACTTTTTTTTGTATCTTTAATATGTAAATAAAAACATCCTAAATACCCAAAACGATTCATTTTTATTTTCCTACAAAAAAACGCCCTCCAAAAAAGACATGAAAATCGGCTTAGGGGGGGTAGGTTTTTAAAGGCGAAAAAAAAGAATATTTTTATGATTTTTTTGCGGCGACATGAGTAATATAATTTTATTAAATAGAATTACATATTATTGTACAACTATTGAAGTATATCAGAAAAAATTTTCAATGAAAAATATTGATAAATAAGCCGGTGACGTTGAATCTCCAGAAGCGCCTTGAAAAAAAGTGGTTTTGCGGTGAACATTATAACTCGTTACCGGATCATCTGAAACAAAAAAATTGATATGCATTTTAAAGGTGATGTATTTCTCGAGGTAATCAGAAAGAGTTTTTTTTTTTCTATTTATTGCAGCACTTGTAAGTGAAAAACGCAATTTTAGCTCAAAAAATCGCGTTTAATTTGTTATTAAAAAATTGAAAAAATTGAAAAAAAAAAAAAACTCCTGATTACCTGTTGATTTATGTGAAGAAGTAATGTTTAAATTTTCAAAAGGATCGGTTCAGTAGATTTTGAGTTCTAATGTTCACAACTTCAAAAATGACGTTTCCGGAAAAATCGATTTAAAGTTTTTTATACGTACCGAGCGGCTACCGAGCAGGTATAAAAATCAGGTATCACGGCCGGTCGTTTGAAATGCTGTAACTCCGTTAGTTTTACTCCGATTGACTTAAAATGTATACACAATATTCTCGACATATTGTTCATTCAGAAAAAAAATGCAAAAAAAATAATTTAAAAACCCTCCCCCCCCCCCCCCCCACCGCCTTAAGTTATGAGACTACTACCCAGGAGACTCTACGGCACGATAATACACATAGGAGTCATCTCATCGTGGCCTTGGATATTCGAAAAACATGAATGTACAATGCGAGTACTCGACAAATTAAATGACCCGTAAATTATGAAAATCGTACTCCCCGTCGTGTGGGACACATGCTCGAAACGCTTTTTGCCTATATACACGTATTAGTATAATAACGTGTCCTCAACGCGCGGAAAATAATACGTATATATAACGCGAACGTTTATGTAGATATACACGATACCATAATATGACTGGATTGTGGGGGATTGTGGTGGACGATTGCACGGGCTGGGCGCGTGCCAGTGAATCGAAACGATTTCGAAATAACAGTGATAAAATCCCGCGAGAGAGAAAAAGGGCAGAGAGTGGAGGAGGTGGGCTTATCATCGATGCACTCATCGACGTGGATTGCGTATTAACGCGATTAACCGACAATAATAACCCATCAATTGACATCGTTTTGTATATATGGTGTACTTGTTGCGCAGTTAATGCGGCCCTGATGGAATAACGCGTTCGAGTCATCACAATCAGGTTATACATATTGTACTATCGACAAACGTTAATATTACGCAAAATATTCGAATTTGATACCAAACACATATAGTTCTCTGGCAAGTTTGCCGATGGACAACTGGCCAGACCCAGTACAGTGGCAAGTTGTCTACGTATCAGTACATTGGATTACATAAACAAGTTAATCGATCGTGGTATAAACTAGTGGTGAAAAGTTTGTGAGCGATTCAGAGGTAACGACGAATCGTTGCTCCCTGAGAAAACGAAACTTGCATATTATTATTATTCTTCAGCTAACACGCCGCATGTACATGAGCAACCCTACTTGTATATATTCGTATACATAGACATAGAAGAGAATCGTTCGAGTTGGCCGCGGATGGACATGGGCCGTTGCTCACAACTGGTTTCCCATGCACCCCCTGCGAACTACCCTGTCCTATCTAAAAGAGCGCACATATATCTCCCACCGACCACATGACACCTACGGGGGGTGGCATTCCGATGCACATGTCGTGTCTCAGAACTTGACGAAGATTGCTGCGAACGAACTACGTTGTCAGCATATGGAGTCATACATACATAGAGAGAGAGAGAGAGAGAGAGAGATAAAAGGATGACATAAAAGCGATGGCCCGCTTTTAGTCTCTTATTCAACGATAACTTATTGGTCGTAGCATTCACTACATAACAACCATATTTTATTGATTAAACGATATTCGGTAATGAATAATAATAACAATGTATGAACAAATAATAAAACAAATTATGAAGAAACGTTTAATCGAATAGAAAGAAAAATAAACAAAAAAATTTCGAAGCATTTTTCGATGAATCTTACATCGCAATTATAACCTTCAACCGTACAGAATATATAGTTAAAAAATACCTATATAGACAGAAATGCCTTGGGGCCTGGTGCACTTAATTCACAACGTTAATTACCCAACTTGACGCCTACGGCATATAATGGAGAGGCGGGAGAAGGACGAAGAGAAAGATTATTGGATCTAGGTATAGCCGATAGTTCGAAACAATGGAACCGATGGCGCGTAGAGCTGAGACCCCACGCGAGAGTTCGTCGCGTTAACGATGCAAGTTTTCTCTCGATGTGTCCGGGTGAGGTATATATATGTATATATATATACAGATCTGTATATAGAGTCGTAGAACCTCGATATTTGAGCCTCGGGCTCTTCGACGACTTGTCCGAGAGACGTCGAATCACGTATTCTACAATCCATCCGTCTCTATGGCTCAAACTCTTTATTTTTAGTAAAATTGTGAAACGAAATTAACGTAGTTATCTGCGCCAATCACCCCTTAGAATCGAATTAACCAACGAAAAATTGCACATGGACATTAGGTGTGTACCTTGAAATACGAAGTGCAGTCACCTGCCTAAACGGTGAATATATCGCATGACGCACTCCCCGGAAGTGCCGTTCGATGGTTCCGCAGGGGGGCCACCAAGTACTCGACTACAATACGTGTACATATTCTACTATTGTTCGGTTTTTCTTTCCCTCCGTGATGTGAAATTGGCCACTTATCATGCAGGCATGATGGTCTGCCACAGCTAAAAAGCAACTAACGAAGTAATAAATAGCAATGAACACTATAGCCACAACGTAGCATGAACAGACGGTAAAAAAACGAAGAGATAGAAAGAATATGTGTGGAACCGGGAATCGGGGAAAGTTTTCGGTCCATGGCTGCTACGGTTCACTCGTTAACCGGAAGTCAGCGAAGCTTCCTACCGGACAACGCGGATCTACATCCTTTTTTCTCCTATTGCCTCTCTCTTTTCCCTTTGAAACCCCATTTCTATTCTATGACAACATACAAGTTCTGATTTATTCATATATATATATATATATATATATATATATATATATATATATACACTATAAAATTCTCGCGTATAACGTTGTATTAAATATATAGAAATATCCGACCGGAGGAAACATTTGAGTTTGCAGTTCCAGTGCTATGAACAAACTTCACCTCTCTGTTACTCTTGCACCCCTCATTCCCCCGCCTGGCAAGTAATTACCTCCTCCCCACTTACTTCCGACTCCCGAGGCGAAGGTCTCATTTCCGGTGAGAGCATGCCACACGCAAAAGGCGTGCTACGTTTTTTGTCATCGTCGTACTCTTTTCCCCCCGCGTAGTCGTCGTGTGTCCTACGTACGAAGGAACGCAGCGTCAGACACCCCCCTCGAAGTTTACGCATTTCCACAGCTACAGGTATAAAGTAGATATAGAGGGACGAGTGCTTATCGCGAGGAACCGATGCGCTAACAAACGACCGAGCGGGGCGGGGGGGCTCAAACACCATATGTCTACTACGACCGACTAAACGACTTCCTTTTCTTTTTGCCTTTCTTTCCACGCCACACTCTCCCTATGCTCCAAGCTCGTCCGATGGGCCTCCAGAAATGTTCGGTACAATCACCCTTTATCACGAAGTTTTTGACAAAGCAGAGACCAATTCGACAAAAAATAGTGATAACAGAATGATCATTCCCCTGTATCCCGTTCCCGACAAGAACAATGTGTACCGTTCGTTTCGATAGAGTACACTCCTATCGAGAGCAGGTGCTTTTAAGCTGTTCAGCTGTTGCATCGCTGTCACATTCATATACGAATATGTTGGAATAGGAACAAACAACCCACTAAAGTTTAACGAACATTCAACATTTTTTTTTTTTTTTAAACGCAATCGATCTTTCTTTCCATTTTTTTGATCATGCTTTTATCTGACATGAAGTTGGTACCGAAAAGTCTGAGTGAGGAAAGTAGTAAAGCCGTTGTTCGTGGCTTCTTAAGCCCCAGATAACATTGTACTTGGCACGTATCGACCCGAGACAGTGACGCTATGCTAGACAATAAATGTTTCAAGCCATCGTTTCTTCCACTACGTAACCGATCTTGTGTGCACGCGTACATATACTTACATACACACACAAGTACATTACATTTTGCATTAGTTGCATTTTGCAACAGCTTCATTAAAAATGCAGCTTTACACACACACACTCACACACGTGTAGTAAGAAGACAGAAAACATGATTGATTTTTGTCGTGACTCCCCGTCTCGACACTCTATACTGGGTTAGATATAAGAGAATACGAAGGGACAGAAAATAGAGAGAGGCACTCGGTATGCGCGCTGGGACTTCAGTGGATTTTGTGCGTCGTCGCAAGAGTGTGAGCAATAGCGTCTGAGCACAGCTTCGGTGATGGACTCGGCGGTCTCGTACCTGAGGGGCACGCAGCGTACGAGTCTTGAAATAATATCGAGTCGGAGGCGCAAAAAATGGGGGAAACGAAAAGCCGATTTTTAAGCATGGGATGAAGGTTATTTTAAACAGTTCTGCATAACTTGTGCACATACGAAGCATTCGCATCACCGATTCAGTCACTCTCTTCGGTGATCCCGCAGAATGAAACAAAAAACTTTGGCACTGAGTGGTATTAGTAGAAAGGACTGCCTGTAATTATTTTAGATACTCTAATTTAACAGTTTGGAAAATCCTATATGTTTTTCCAATCACCATATGTTCAAAAGTATAGCTCGCACGAAAAAAAAGTGCCGAAACGTAAAAGTAGCAGTTTTCTATCATTTTATAATTATTTCAACAACATTTTTGCCATTAGTTTGTCCACTTAATAAAGTTGTTTTGTACCAAAAAAGTTTTGTACCAAGTTTCTTCGAACGTTCGTGTAGATAGAATTATTACATCGTCAGAATGAGCCTCATGAAAGTTTCGGCGTATGAAAATAAAATCCGAATGTAAGCGCGTGAAACTGAACGGCATATTGCTCAAAACGTTTTGCTATTGAAAAATTATATAAGAAATAAATGTGTTTATAACAGTCATAATTAAATACCGGCTACTGAGGAAAGTCTTAAAAAAATACGGGGAATTGTTCAACTGTATAAATATAATGCAAACAATCATGCAGTGAATCCGCAAGGGTGAAGATAAAACATAGTCTGGGGCTGGATACCTGAAATATATTTGGGAGACGGGACGAGTGATGAGAGAAAGATGATACTATGTGAAGCAACTTGTCTCTCTGATGCCAGACCAGATGGCGTTCTATCAGAGACAGAGATAATAAAGAAATGGACGGTCTCCGGGTAATGTCACACCATTAATTATTTGTATTTCTTCGTCGAGTATCGACCCCCGCTGCTCTAGGAGCACGCAATAAGAAAATAACGAAAATGGTATATATAGGTAAGGATAAAGAAAGATGGAACGTGCAAATTGTATAGCTATACCTTGAAAAGATACAACTTGGTCGGAACTGCTTATACGCGAATAAGATATTCAGTGAAGGTAATTTTCTTATGGTCTGAACGAAGCTTGCCATGTCTCTCTCGTCATACCCGTTGTGTCGAGGCTCGCGTATGCTCCGCCTGTTCGACCAACCGTCTCATATATACCTAGTATGTAATTGATATATATATATATGGCGATATACACATAGACATAAATATATACATATACGCGTTCGATTGCCCTGTATGGTTTGACGACGTCTAAGTAAGTCCCTCCGACTAGCTGAGTTGCTGGGTACTTGACGCGGTCGCTATAAACCAAGAATGCAGCTATGCTGCGAACGGTGACGTATACTTATCACCGCCAATACCCCCGCTTATTCTATGATATCAAATACGCTAACTGTGCACTTCATAAATTGGATAGATCGTACAGTACAGTGTAGCGAACACGATGAATCGCTTTTGTTGGTGAATTTCGCTAACGATTTTCCACCCAAATATGATACACTAAAATGATCGTAAGAAAAAAGAAGCAATGCCCATTCGTTCTCCCAATTGTTACCGTATTTTTGGCGAGCCTTATTAAAGTATCAGGTAGATCTACTGTAAATGAAATGGAAATGGGAACGAAAAGGGTGAGACGTACAAACCCGACAAAGGTCACAAGGATCAAGCCGACCAGGCGAGAAGAGGCAGATAAGGATGGAAACACTAATAAACCTACAATAAATATACGATATACATATATGTATAAATTAAACATATATATGTTTATTTTACAAATATCGGTGACAATGTATATGATCCCAATATATTAAAATGATTTATTATTTATATGAAATTTCAGTATAATATGTTTAATATATATATTGGCGTATAATTTCTTTTTCATAGTGACGTATATTGAAGCTTTGCAATACATGTTGAATGAGAGGGAGAGAGAGAGAGAAATTCCCATGTATATCGTAGTATACAGATATTCAAGCAGGATTTATAAATTTAAATAAGAACAAGACAACAGCAATCATCAGGAAGCTAAAATTGTTTTAAAAGTACATATCGAGGAACGACGGAAAGACTTAATCTAACTATATATGAAACTGATAAAAGAGGTACATAGACTTTTCCCCAAAGTCTTTTTCTTACGCATTGACGAACTCTTGTCTTTTTTCTCGTACTCGATCAGATTTGTCCAGTATCCCACTATTCATCTTATTCCCAATCTCAGATTCCCTTTTCTTCATCTCCCAGTCTCAGAGAGCCCATAAATACATGGCAAATAGTTCGTTACATAACATTTTTTTATTAAAAGTTGGAGCTAATCCGATAAAAAAAAATTAATTTTTCTGTTTGTATAATTACAGACAGATAGAGTCGACGACACGAAAATCGCGACGAGGTGGCGAGGGGCAGCTAGCCCTTTGGCGAGCTCGAAGGATGCAGCTCCCAGGCGGGGGCACGAGAAGACCGCCAGCGCGAGCTCCGGCAAGCACACTCACGATAATAAACGGGAGCAATATCAAGAATCAACAGCATCGTCGAGAGCAGTGCACGAAGATTGGGAGAAGCGGCCGTCGTGGCAGGAACGTCACCAGGTCCGAGACCAGCAACTCCGGTAGTTCGGTAGCACCGGGAACAGGCCCCGACAACGATCCAATTCCGTTGAAGCATCGTAAACGGGACTTGTGCACATACCGTCGACATCGAATCACCGCCGAAACGGAGCATAAGAACCATCAACAGCAAGATCTAAAGACCTTAGGGTCATATCCAAGGCGGACGGAGTGGGCCAATGAATAGTGAACAATAAATTAGACGAGGAAGAGGACGAGCAAGAAGGCGGCGAGAGACGACGAATTAAAAAGTAGGAGAAGCGGTAGCAGAAAAAAGAACAAGTAGTTACGAAAGAAACGAAGAAGATAAGCGGGTTAACGATAAGACGCGATAAGAAGAAGCCGCGACTTACAAAGGTGAAGACCACCAAAATTCGGAAAATACGAACAAAAAGAACGCGAAAAAAGACGTGGGAGAGGGGTGGTTAGTGCGTGCAGCGGTGAGATCGAGAAAAGGTCGGGGTGGCGGTGGCGGCTCTTGCAGGAAGTACGAGAGGAAGTGAAGGAAGAGCGGCGATTGTGTCGGCTGCTAGTGAGGGTCTCACCGGCCTAAAGTTCGTCGTCGCTATCGAGAGCAGCAGCGGCAGCGGCTGCCAAGGAAAAGGCGGCAGGCGCGCGCGCGTCCCTGCGCGTTGGGGGGGGTGCCGAGAAAGAGAAGTAGGAGTTGGAGTAGACGGCATAGTAGTGGAGGAGGCGCAGCGTCGTAGAAGGGGGAATCGGTCGTGCGAGAGCGAGAAGTGGGGACGGTAGCGGGAAGGACTGAGTGAGATCGAGAATACGAGAGAGTGAGCCGCTGCTGCTAGAAGGCGAATTGCCGGTGGGTCAGGGGTAGGGTAACCGAGTCGTCAGGGTTCCAAGGGAGAGAAACAGGCGAGAGAAGCACGACGACGAGAGCAAGCAGAGCCACGAGGCAAGCAATTCGAGCGCGAAGGGGAGGGGTGACAAGGAGCCCTGGCGGGGAGGGGACGAGGAGGCCTTCGGGGGGCCGACCAACCAGACGGCCGATGATGTCATCGGAGGAGGAGACCGACTGTTTCGCCCTCTACGGAGCCACCACGGATAGCAAGCAACAGCAACTCCTAAAGAAGCAGAAGCGCACCAGACAGCGCGTGGACGCCGGCGAGCCGCGCAACAGCTACTCGAGCATACCGAACTTTAGCTCCCGGCCATCCTTTCTCGGCGGTGGCCTATACGGCGCTATATTCAGTGGCTCCGGTCCACCATCGAGTCATCAGCCCTCACAGCAGCATCAACAACAGCAACAATCCCAACATCAGCAACAGCGCCAGCAACAGTCTGGAGCAGCTGGTGGAATTCAAGGTCATCTTGGAGCAACGACGGGGCCGACGACGCAGCATTCCGCTCACGCGGCATTTGGCTTCTTTGGGGCTCCGGGCTTTGGCCCTTCCAAGATGCTGAACGAGCTCCTTGGACGACAAGTCAAGCAGGCGAGTGACGCAGGAGGTTCGCCGCCCGAGGGTAGCCAAGGAATGACAGGAGCGGGCATGGACCAGGCGGCGAATCTTCAGCCGGGGGCAGTTATTAATTGTGACGACCCGGCTACTGCTGCCGAACTCACTCAGCACATGCTGCGCGACATTCTTCAAGGACGGAAGATGTCTGCGCTCTCGGGTCAGGAACAACCGAACAATAATAACAGCATACATAGTAACAACAATAATAATAACAATAACACAACAACGGAATTGCTGAAGTCGCAGCAACATCAACAACAGAGTCCTCAACAACAGCATCAAAATAGTGACAGTGCGCGATCGATAAGTGGGACAGTGCAGAGTGGAGGCGAGGAAAGTGTCGATGGGAATAACGTTAACGCGAATCATAGTGAGCGTGATACGGTGATGCCTGGTGACGCGGAAGACAGTGCCGAAGATGCAGCATCGGCTGCACGCGCGATGGAGGAAGCTTTCGCGGAAGCCGGCATGGAGCCGGGTGCAAATCTCGATGGTTCAGATTGTGAACAAAGTTTACCACCGAGCCCATCGGCTCCGCGGTCCGGATCAGTTTCTGTTAAAGAAGAACTCGAAGATTCGATGAACATCAAAAGGAGTCCAAGTCATTCGCCGTGTCCTATAATGCCAAAGGCTGAAACAACGTCACCTACGTCGGATGTCAAACGCGCTCGAGTCGAGAACATTGTGAGTACGATGCGCAGCGTCAGTAGTCCTGCCTGTAATCCCGGTGCTGTGAACGGTTGCAAAAAGCGAAAGCTGTATCATCCCCAGCAACAGACAGCGCATCATGTGCTTCAGCATGGCGTTAGCGATGTTATGCTTGACGACGAAGAGGAAAGTGAAGAGGAGGATGATCCAGCGACGATAAAGCGGAAACGTGAACAAAAGGACAACCTGCAGAGTCAATTGAAGTTATTGCAGGGTGAACTCGCGGCTATGAAACAGAAGTACGACGAGCTCACGACTCGTGGGTGGATGTTGCCGGAAAGTAGCGATAGTGGTGACGCACCCGCAAGTCCACAACATCATCCGCATCCTCAACCACCACCCCGACCGCCAAGGCCTCACCCGCCACCCTATAACGGTCTCCCAGCACTGCCACCCGATCACCCGCATGCAGCCGCTGCAGCGATGTACCAAATGGGACAGAAGCTGTATCTCGAGCAAGCCCACGCAGAACGCATGAAACAACATCAGGAGGCCGCGGCCAGACAACAACAGGTAGCGGCACAACAACAGCAACAACATCAACAGCAGCAGCAACAGGCGGCGGCGCAGCAGCAACAAAAACAACAACAACAGGCGCAACAGGCGGCTGCGCAGCAGCAGCAGCACCAGCAGCGGCAACAATCGCCTCAGCCACCCAGTCAACCATCGAGTCAAATAAACACCGGACCACCCACGCCACAAACCCCGGTTATGCCACCTAGTGGTATGGCGCATCCGCACAAGGACTTCCAGGAAAGGTTGAGTGTGTTCAGAAGTGCTGCGACTGGAGTGCCAACGGGATCATCTGGTACCCACTTGACGGCGGCTGATCTCGAGGGTTTCGCAGACATTCTAAAGTCGGAAATCACAACGTCTGTGACCAATCTGATAGATGGCGTTGTATCGAGGTACGTGCAGCCGAGAAGGTTTCTTAACAAACAGAGCGGTGATGTAGCACAAGCGGCCGCGGATCAGCTCAACAAGGATCTTATACTCGCGAGTCAATTGCTGGAGAGAAAATCACCGAGAACGAAAGTCGTAGATAGAGGAGCACCACAAACTACCGGTGGCCCAAACGGGCAACGGGGGCCCCTCAACGGTGGGCCCCCGGCTCCAACCGCGGGTTTCCCGCAAATCGGTACCATGGCTGGGTCGCATGGCCAACTATCTGGCCCAACGGAAAATAATCTCAATCAGATTAATCAATTACCGCCTCATGCGAGGTCGGGAGTCGGAATGTTTCAAACACCTAAACCACCAACGATATACGGAATGGCCTCTATGCAGGCGCAGCAACAGCAGCAACAACAGCAACAAGCCCAACAGCGAGAACAGCAGCAACGGGAACAGCAGCAGCGGGATTACTGTGCTCTGAGGGGAGACGACAGAGAAGCAAGAGAAGCAGAGCAAAACGAGGCTCTATCTCTCGTAATAACACCGAAGAAGAGACGTCATAAGGTAAGATCATTCGGTCAATTAATGCGTGAAAAAAACAAATGAAAAAAAAATCCCAAATAAGTCCCACCATCCTCGCGGTAACCGAACGGTTTTAACGTCAGGTAACCGACACGAGGATTACACCCAGAACTGTCTCGAGAATCTTGGCGCAAGAGGGCAATGGTTCACAGGGCGGTAGCGACAGTCCGCCACCACCACCACCGAGACCGTACCACGCACCACCTCCGATGTTGCCAGTCTCCTTACCAACGAGCGTGGCGATACCGAATCCCAGCCTTCACGAGAGTCAAGTGTTCTCGCCATACTCGCCATTCTTCAATCCTCACGCGAGTCATCCGGGTCAGGTACCACCGCCTGGACCTCACCACCTGCCGGCAAGTCCGCCTGGTGGAGGTGTCGAGTTGCGTGATTCGCCACCACTACCCCATCCACCCTCGATGCTTCATCCGGCATTACTCGCGGTGGCTCAACATGGCAGCCCCGATTACGGCCACCTTCGGATGGATAGCAATGACAGAGGTAGTGACTGCAACTCTGGCGACATCAGCTACGACGGAATTCAGCCTACAATATCCTTTGCTAATGCTAATTTAAAGATTCAAGTATCGATCATAGAATTTTAACAATGTTTGCATGATTTTTTCCGCTTTAGTGAATGCGGTGAAACGTCCTAAAAACGAACTTCTGCGACAACGTTAGCTATAATCGCGAACCATAAGTTCATGAACCGTTAGGGTTGGCAGGCCAGTTACTCGAAAGTTTCGTACATATACCAGCTATTTTTCATTCCTAGTCTTGATAACGTAAAGGATGGTGAGCGGAGGAGAAAACAGTAACAAGGAAGCGGAAGATGAGACAAACGTCGAGATTGGTCCGTTGAGCAAACAAAAAAGACAATGTTACAGGAGGGCTGGGAAACTTTGGAATGCAGGACACGACGAGAACGAAGAGAGGCGGAAGTCGAGAGCGAGTATACCGAGGAAACTTTGCACGGTAAATTTTTGGCGGAAGAGAAACTCGAGAGACCGGCAAAGAGATATAGTAGTGGAAGGATATAGAATTGTGGGTAAAGTCAGAGAAGCAGAGTTACGGCGTTATATAGCTCGGACCAGTGTTAGATTAGTTCGCCACGGGAGTTAGGCTAATGTTAGCTGTTGCATCTACGAATAGAGTTTGTCTGGCAACTAGGCAGCGAGAGAAGCCCAAGGAAAGTTCTTTGACCTGCGCTCAGGCGACTGGTCAGTTTCTGCCGGGCAACTTCTAGCCAAACCAATAATATGTGCGGCAATTTCCCAGATCTAGTCTCTGCAAAGAACGAGTGAAGTAGTGCAGTCAAATTCGACCCCGGTCGTCCATTAATTTTACTAGTTTTCTGTCAGGTTTATTCTTAGCTCCTTCGTTGACCATTGAATACTGACATGACTATTGGATCATTGTTACCGAAAAGTAATTATAGATTTGGGTACAGTGCATTGGATGAAGGGACGTGGGCATGGATTGTCCTCTGGTAAACTGTATGGGATTGCACAGCTTGGTCATGTGGTAAAGTTAGATAGAGCAAGCAAGAAGATACATGGGAAAGGGATAAAGGGGGCTTGTAATAAAAAAGAGCAACGATGAAGAAGAGAGATATACATAGGTAGATAGATGGAGAGGGAGAGAGAGAGTTAACGTCATGTCGTGTACGACGGCACATGCGGCAGCAGAACTGCATCGTGGGCATTCGATCGGTGCACGACGTTCTTTGCCGCCTTTTTAGTTCGGCCTTTGATGTAAAATCAATGCCGCTGTTTTTTCCTCCATCCTCGATTCTCTCACTATCTCTCTTTCTCTCTTACACGCTTCTGTCTCTCTTTGCCTCACTTTCATGCTGGTTCTCTCATCGTCACCAATGGGGTAGGTCGAGTGCGCGACTATAGGTGCTGCAACCAAATCTCTGTAGTGGCTCCGTCCTTCTCACTCTTGTTTCGAACCCTTTACCCGTAGCTGTCACCTGTGACGGTGCTGTATGATGCAGTGGATATGCCCGGACCGATAATATCCCAAATATTTTCTCCTTCGATAGTTTTATCGCACTATCCTCGCCGTCAATATTCCTGGATTTTAGTCAATACCGAAGAGTCGATTGGAAACTCAAAGTTTCACAAGTCCTGAGAGAGGAAGTCCTGAGTCCTGATATATATATATATATATATATATACATATATTTGCTAAGGTGAAACGACTCGTGAGGGTGGTTTTTCAAACGGGTATCACAAAGTTGTCGAAGTTTGGTAAGGCCGCAGGGCCACCGGTGAGGGAGGTTTCGAACACGTTAGATTAACTAAATAAGAATGTGATGAAACCACAGAGGGAGATCCTATTACCGGTAAGGAGCCGGTAAGGCTTCAGCTGAGGATGCGGCCAATCGTAGGTCAATCTGAGCGAACGTTAGACCCCTCTACCTATATGGAGACCGAGAGCTCTGTTTAGCTCCATATAGACTCGTTTCTAACCCTCGACGGGAGCGCCACAGCTTGTACGATTTCTAATCCAATTTGATACGAAGGAAAACACGATTAAGTTTGAGATATCCGAGTGCTGAGGTGAGACAGAATATAATATCACGACGCTAACAATGGTATAGAAAGATGTATGGATCGTAGTATCTTTTTCAATGAATCACCACATTCCTAACACCTTTGTCGCGTTTATCGGTACCTCTCTACATGCTTTACGAAAAGATGCAAGGTTTTTTTTTCAATTTTTCTACGATAATTCCCTTAACCACAGTGAACTCGACGACGTTGACGCCCATGCATTTGAGGAAAGCCAAGCTGATGTTCTTCTGGGTGAGGTATCCATCCTCGTCCGTTCTCAAAATGTACTTTCCCGACATCAAATTCAACAAGAATAACACGGCGCAACTGGTCAAGTGGTTCTCCAACTTCCGGTGAGTAAAATTATATCATTGAATTGCTATTTAACATTATAGACTTGTAGTACGTGGTCATAAAAAAAATTTTGAACTTCGGTACTGCGAACGCAATCGGGAATTCTCCTGCAACGCGATTTCTGAAAACTTGTTCGTGTTCCATTCAAAACTTCGCCACACCCCTGGACACGGGTGGCCTGCTAAAACGTCCTCGTGTAAGCTCTCTGCTAGTTCTCTTTTCTCATTCCCGGAATACTTGTCATTTTTGGAATAACATCACGCAGAGATACGTGGGACCTCTTGCTCGAGTGTACCACTGTCGACACGTGATTGTTATATGGAATGTCTAAAATGGTACGTGAACGAGAGACGAGGAAGAGAAACCGAGAGAAAGGAACATTTCAAGTGAATCGACCACTCCCATTTCGGGTCTAGGACGTAGAACGTCAGGTATATCTCGTGGTGGGAAAGAGGTTTGTCCCGGTCAGTGCCCAAGAGACGAGAGACTCACGGTGGGTGTGTCCGAATCTTAATTACCACTAGACTGACTAGACCACGAGTTATATAGCGTACCAGCACATTGCTTGTGCTGATTCCGTTGCTGCTGTTGCATCTGGCCGGCCTTGATATAAGTAACGTCAGGGGGGGGGGGGGGGGGGGGCTCTCTCAAGCGGTCGTGTATTATAGGCCAGTTCGCGAGTGAACCAGGTGATACGGGGTTGGTGGGCTATATTCTGTGAGTTACCCACTACATACCGAACGGCCACACTCTCTAGGCATTAGCCTGATTATAATTAGGCTGAGTACGAGCGAAGAGATCGCAGATACACGAAGAGTCGAACCAAGTCCGACGAACGGGCGTGATCCCGCTTGGCCTCGACCTCTTCTTCGTGGATAGTTTTTTTCTATATATGAGGTTATTCCATATAATTTAAAAACTCGAAAACATTGAACATGAACCAAAAAAACGTGTAACTTCGTGACAATTCATCACATTTCATAAAAAGTTTGCGTACATGTATAAGAATTTTTTTAGTTAACCGTTCTTCAGATCAAGTTTGAAATTCAGTATATTTTTTAACCACTATATTTCCAAAATAATTTAGCCTCCCAGTAAAGTTAAAAATAGAATAGTTGACCGGTTTTCAATGAACGTATACTAATTTTGTTGGCAGCGTATGAATAAATAAATGGTCCTTTATTGTAAAAAACGTGCAGAAATTTTGTATTTCACTTTTTTTTGTGACTCACATAAATGTGATGATGCAGCGGAGAGGTATCGAGCTTTCGAGAAGTTGTATTGGTATGAAATACCTTATATATATATCTATATATATATATATATATATATATTAGAGTGGGTCAAATAAAATGACTACTTTTTTTTCCTGGATATAATGAAAAATGTATTGTTTGGCATCTCAAAGAAACCCTCTGCAAGTATGAGCCCTTCATATTTAAATCAAGCGGTCCCTCAATGCGAATTTTCATTTCCCATTTAAATAACATGGAAACATTTTTTTTTAACATTGGAATTTTATTAGACTTAAACCGTTGATGTTACGAGAGTTTTCTAGGACATTTTTGTAGAACATTTGATGCTCTACAAAAAAGCTCTCTTGTGTCTAATCGTTAAAAGTAACCGTACAAAAAATAATCGGTGATAATTAGCTCTGGATTCTACTTATCTCGTTTATTAGTACATAAACTTCAAATTTTTTAAAATTCTCGTTATCACCATGAATAAATATACTACTAATATATACTACTAATATATACTACTAATATATACTACTAATATATACTACTAATATATACTACTAATATATACTACTAATATATACTACTAATATATTACTAATATACTACTAATATATTACTAATTGTTTTCAAACAAATATGAGAGAACCGAGAGCTAATTATCACGAATTATTTTTTGTACGATTACTTTTATCGATTAGACACAAGAGAGCTTTTTTGTAGAGCATCAAATGTTCTACAAAAATATCTTAAAAAACTCTCGTAACATCAACGGTTTAAGTCTAATAAAATTCCAAAGTTAAAAAAAAATGGTTCCAAGTTATTTAAACGGGAAATAAAAATTCGCGATGAGGGACCTCTTAATTTAAATATGAAAGGCTCATACTTGCAGGGGGTTTGTTTGAGATGACAAACAATACATTTTTCATATCGAGGAAAAAAATAGTTATTTTATTTGACCTACCCTTATATATATATATATATATGTGAGAGTGCGTGTGTATATATATGTATATATATATATAGCCCCCTCCTTAACGTCGTTATCATCGTGAACGCCTCTTTTCCCGTTTCTTATCATTTCGTGCGAGAAAACACGAATTTGGACTATGAAAGGCTCGTGAGCTTGATAACTACAAATTGTAGTAGTCATTCGTCGCCATTTACGATGACCTTCATTATTTATTTATACGACTTAAAATTGTTGTAAAATTCAATCCAGATCACCTGTGGTGGCGGCAAGGTCCAGTCAATTTGATATGCTCGCCCGTAGGCAGAGTACGAAAAGGTATAGCTGTGTATCTAGCAGAAAGCTAATGATGCGGAGGATTTCGTCACAAATTTGTCGTCGTGTTCGCCTCAGGCAACCTGTTTTTGCTCGGATAACGCCCCCTCCCTTTTTCAATCTGCTCGGAATTTATCCCTCGATTCTACTGTGTAAAAACTTCTCTCTCTCTCTCTCTCTCTTTCTCTTTTAGCGCGTTCTTTAAGCGGCTCTGCGCGAATATTTACATAATTATCAGACTCGTCGATTTCAAGAAGAACACCGAGAATCAGTTCAATCGCTACCAATATAAAATAATCATTCTGCCTTAAACGATCTACCGATTGCATGAACTTAGAGGTAGAAAAAGAAAATCGACCGAACTAAACAAAATGGTAGAGAGTAGAAGGAGCAGCGAAAGAAACGATAGCAAAAGCACTTCTGAGTAACACGCTGTCGTGCATACTATTATATTACGGGGTGATATAACGCAATAAGTTCCTTCCTTCCTTCCTTCCTTCCTATTGATGTGTACATGCAGCAACGAGCAACCCCCTCTACAGCCCCCTCTACCCCTCTTACAACGCCCGAACACCCCACGACTAATCACGTAAGGGTGTACCGGGCTTTTCCCTCCTCGTTTTCTCTGCCAGCAGTCGGTTGGGAGTCGAGCGTGCTCGATCTGATAACCTAATGCACGACTTCCTATGCGGAAATGCCTTGCTACATTATTCTACGCTTTTGCATGCACGTATGTTGGTGTGAGTATTAGTACCGCCATGCCGATATAAGCATCTACCGCCGCTAACATGTGATGTGCCTCCTCGGCCTCGGCCGTTGCCGTTAAGCACTCACCATCAAGCGCCGTCGATTTCAGAGTAACTTCTGTACCCGCAACGTAATCTCTACTCATTTTTGCTTCGCTATCTATTATCTCATGCCGCCTTCCCCCAGACCCCTATCATTGCTTTCGCCGAAGTTGTACACTTTTGTCACGTGAAATGCCCATATATATATCCGAACAACGAATTTCCAATGTTAAATACGAGCCCCGAGCTCTAGGCTCCGTTGGTTCTGTTTCGAATATATACAAAAAAAAGTTAAAGCAGGCGCTCCAGTCGATATCATTTTTGCTTATTGAGCTTACATTTTTTGAAGTTTTAAGTTACCATGATAATCTAATAATTAATGAACTGGCAATAGATTAACATGAAAATCTGAAAGAATCATTAATTTTTTCCGGAATAACAATGAACATTTTGAAAAAAATCAGAGAAATTAAAGATGGTTGGGCCTTATGCTGTGTGGGATGACACGGGATGCCCTGCATGTATATTAGGGAGGTTCTTAATTTGGTGTCGTAGGAAATTCTTTGGTATTGTTCCTCAAAAGTAATCAACATATCTAGAAAAAAAATTGGCGCAAGCGGAACTTTGTCCAATAATTCTAACCCACCCCACCGAGCTGTCGAATTTTTATATGAAAAAATGCGTGCATTCAAAATTTTGTTAAGAAAATTGTTTATTATTTCAAAAATATTTATGATAAAAGAATTTTATATAACATTTTTGTAGAAAATATAATGCTCTACAAAAAAGGTATCTTGTGAAATTCTCGTGAATCTAATATTTATCACGTAATTAGCAAAAACTGTCATCATTTATTCCAAAAGTCGATCATTATGGTCAAAACAGGATTTTGACGTCGAATAGCTGCAATTTATTTTTCGTATGTATATAAGATTATGAAGAAATACGTAGCGCACTCAACAATGAAATGTAAACAATAGTCAAATTTTCAATTTTATCAATTTTATTGTGAATTATAATGAATGATGTCATATATTTTTTAAATCAACTTACAATAATGAATGACATCGGTTGGAGCAAAGTTGCTTTGTTAATATCAGGATAATTTTTTTTATATTCTTCAATTATTTGTACAATGAAATATTTCTGATCTTCATCATAAGTGAGACGATCATTGTACTCTGTAATAAGTTTCACTCCTCTTTCTGCAACATCGTTAACCACTTTAATTCCTTTAACTATTTTTAAGCCTTGTAAATAATTTTCATTAGAAATCCACTCGCTCATATCGATATCAGAATATGAGGAGTTGATTTCAAATCTTTCGAAAAAAGCCATCGATTTGGAACTGATAAAGAAATCAATGTCCTTATCGATCAAAGAAGAAAAATTTATCATGAATGATAATAAAATTGATAAAATTGAAAATTTAAATATCGTTCACATACTGTTATTGAGTGCACTACGTATCTCTTCAAATTTCTAATTGCATATGAAGAATACATTGCAAATTTTCGACGTCAAACTCCTGTTTTAGCCATAATGATGGACTTTTGGAATAAATGATGACAGTTTTTTGCTAATAACGTGATAAATATTAGATTCACAAGAATTTTACAAGATACCTTTTTTGTAGAGCATTAAATTTCCTATAAAAACACAATATACATTTTTTTTATCATGAATAGTTTTGAAATAATAAACAATTTTCTTAACAAAATTTTGAATGCATGCATTTTTTCATATCAAAATTCGACAGCTCGGTGGGGTGGGTTAGAATTATTGGACAAAGTTCCGCTTGCGCCCAATTTTTTTTCTGGATATGTTGATTACTTTCAAGGAACAATACCAAAGAATTTCCAACATCACCAAATTAAGAACCACCCTAATGTATATGACATACATATAACATACGATATAAAAGATACACGCATATAGATATACGTTTTCATCGCGACGCAAGGAAAAAACTTTTCCCGTACTTGCTGCACTGACACGTGCGCCTCTTTGTCGTCTTCTGTATTCCTCTCTCGTTCGTCTATGCATGCGACGTGAATAAGAGAAGGGAAGGGGAGCACACGCACGTTTGCCCGTTTTTATAAGAGGTGGAGAAATTCGATATGTGAACAACGAGAAAATTGTTGCCGCCACGACGACGACGACAATGCTTCGATGACTAATCGTGGGACAATCGTCGGAGCCCTATACAAGCCTCGCTGACGTTATCAAATATAGAAGAACGAAAAGTTTCTAGTGCAAGAGGCCCAAGGTCGATGCATCCGGCAATTTTGTTTTCCCGCTATACGACATGATAGTCTCCGTTGGGCGAGAGATCGAAAAGAAACACCCCTCAAGCAAGATATACATTATGGATCCTTACACGCGAATAGTTGATAATCGATTACGGAATCGGAACGCGTTGTATACGATATTATTATCGCGTTATATACGAGTGCGATCGCGTTCGGTATCGACGAAAAAAAATGTATTTGATATTGTATCAGTTGGCGCCCAAACACTTCACCGTATCTTCATAAACGTTTTTTTTCGGCCATTCAATTTATTGGTTGACACTAATATGGTAAAAATTGTCGGCAGTAATGAAGTTTTCGATTCCTCAAAAAAAAGACATCGTGTGACTGTTTATACAATTGGTTAATTATTGTAATTCATTTTTGGTAATGGAAATCTTCAATACCTCGTAGATACGAATTCGTAGAACGATTGTTACGTAATTTGGAAGGAGTTTCTTATGTACGAAACATTTCGAAGCTTTTTAACGTTATCATCGACGGGCTTCGTGCGATAAGAGGGCGTATGGAGGAAGCTTCTCCGTCGCCTACCCGTCAAGCTCGCGATTGGGGTCGTGGGTAGAGGATAATTTCCGCTGTTGATACCAGGGAATTGTAGACGGGATGGAGGGAGAAAGAAACGAAACACTACACGACGAGCTAAAGAAAAAGTGAGATAGAAGTGTCGTACTAACGGCGAGGAGGGGGGGGGGGCAGCTTGGTGCTATCAGATCCCACGGTGGGACACGCGACTGAGAGCCGCGGCTCCGCCTAGATCCTATCTTTTCGGATGGAAGGAATTTTATATCGTATAATGGACAATGAACGTACACGACATGGGTTGGCTCAGGTATAGCGTGAGCGCGGCACAAAACTCTTTTGCTTTCTCTCTCTCTATCTCTATACCTCACTCTTCGCTCTTCATACCTTTTCGCCTCTGTTGCCAAACCACCGCGCTGTCCACCACCCACCGACCCATCAACCCTGGATCGTACCGTTCTCGAGCATAAAGAATCATGTGATTCAACGTTTTTTTTTCGTCTTCTTTATTTTTATCAGAAAAAAAAGGGAGAGAATAAAAATATACGCGACAAATATGAATCGGAAGAAAAATACGGCGTGGATAACGACGTGAGCAATAAAATATTCATAAAATGCTGCATACGTATGCTTATTACAAATTATTTAATATATGATATTACGTGACTCTACCAGGATCTTGAAACTTGAGAGCAATTTTTCGAAAAAAAAAAAAATCTGTAAATAAATTACACCGATATGCTATATATCGAGTTGCAAAAAGTCGTACTTTATAACCATAAGTGCCTTCGTTTACGAGCAAGCTCTACAGAGATCTTTTCAACGAAACTGTCCTGTCCAATCGTAAATTATGAAAAGAAGAAATGAGAATTCGTTTTATATAACAAATTGGACATTTTCACGCTCTATATGGTATATATACTATACGAATGTATATATTGGTTGTGTATAGTATATTGTACGTTAATCGTCATGGCGCTTTAAGAAATGCACGCGAAGGTTGTTATCGTAAATAATAAAATACGTACGACGAGTTCGGTGAATTATTGATGTACCAAAAGACACCACGAATTGAACGCGCAAAGTCAGCTTTTTTCTAGACGATATGACGAAGCGCTGTGTGCTGAGGCGAGCTTACATTATCATTCATACAGAGAGAGAGAGAGAGAGCGTAGGTGCGCCCTGGGGTGCCTACGGTATTTCTCGTGTCGAGGCACGTGACGTCTTCCAACCCAACGTAATTTCTTCGCGGCCCTCTTATCACCACAGTTGATCGTTTCATGGACGTATATTATCTACCCCTGAACGAGTTGGCAGTCTCTCTCTTTCTCGCCTTCTTTTTCTTATTCATTATGGATATGTTTATCTATAATTATATATATATATCTTCATTTGGTGGCAACACCCCAGGCCACGAGGCACCTCCCACAATTGCACTCAGTGGATGTTGGTCGACCGGTAATGACGCGGTAATTTTCTAAACGCAAATTTCCTTCTCTAACCCTTTATCTGTCTGATCTCGAACATGTGACCGGTCATTAACGAGAGTTTCTTTCTCTATATCATGACCACCAACTCCATTTCGTCGTCCTTATTCTTTCAATGCCTCAGTGTCTTCGGGAGCTTACCGTATTTGTCACTTTTGCGACCTAAACAGCTCGAGGCCTCATTGAAAATTTAATAACTAAAGAGTTTAAAAAAACGATACCCGGCAAGCTCAGACTTTGTCCTCACTCATCTTTCATACACGTCATCGCTAAGCCACGAAGTCACTTCCACGATGGAAAATTATAACTGGTACAGTCTTTGTGACGCAATTTAATTTCACGTTACCTGAGCGCAACAGAAGTGGCAGAGAGAGAGAGGAGTGGTGATGAAAGAATAAGGCATCCAATTAAAAGCTGTAGGCAGTATAGTTTACCGAAATCTTGACTAAACGCGAAGAGAAGGTTGGGTGGAGGTAAAGAGTCGGAGGTGGAGGAGGATATGCGTACACACGGTTGGAGGCAATCTCGTCCACGTACGCGAGTCTCTAAGCGTGTGTGTTCTTTTCTTCTCATCCACCTTTTTCCTCTCTCTCTCTCTCTCTCTCTCTCGCTTTCTCTCTCTCTCTCTCTCTCTCTCTCCCTCTCTTTCAACTCACTCTGCACATCAGCATCTCGGCGGTATATGTTTTTTAATCCCACAAGATTGTGTGCACTCGGTCGTTTGCGCATGGGGTAGTTACTACATCCACAGTTACGCGATGGGGTGGCGACTCTATATTGTCAGACTCCTCTACGTATATATGTGACACTCTGCCGTATGTGGATGAATGTGTATGTGTTTGTGGGAGCGTTCAGCGTAGTTTGTAAGATAAAAAAAAAGTTGCCCGTTTCAGACGTCTGTTGGTACAGCCGAGAGCGACTGTGCGTAACGGAAGGCGGCGGGAGCCATCTCGCGAGGGCCATTTAGCGGAAAGAGCAAAGAAAGTGAAGGGCAGAAAAATAGAAAGAATAGGTAAAACAGACGCGAGAGCGTCACCAGCCGTGCGCGCTGTGGAGCTCGTGGATGTACAAGCCTGAGGGATGAAACCCAGGCCATTTTGTACATAGACATAATTTATATGTACGCATAAAATTGTGTGCAATATCTGCCAAATGGTTTATCCACTAACGCATGAATATAACGACCATCAGAGTGCAGAAGTGTTCCACGTACGAAAAGAACAAGAAAAAAAAAAGATCCTTTTCTTTCTCTACCGCACTCTTGTTCTCGCGTATTCCGCCTCTGTGGCTAACGGAGAAAGAGTAAGAGCACATATAAACGTATATAACGTAAAGTGCACGGTCGGGGGAGACCTCACGTTTTTTCTGTTATTGTGAGGAATTAACTGTGCTCTGCTTGCTTGCCTGCCTCTGTCCTCAGACTTTCGTCTCCTTCCTCTACACTCTATGCACTCGCTCGAACCGCTCTACCTACCGCTGTAACCCCGGCTGGGGGATAACGTTCGTGGGCGGCGGCTCATCGAAAAAGTCGAGCCTTGAGGTAGGCAGAACAGAGAGAAATGGAGATTCACATGCATATATATCCTTGCTTCAAAAGCTCCTGTCGTACGTGATATACGAATGTATGTTGGTTACCCCCTACTCATCCTATTTTTCCATTTTTTCTCTGCGTTTCGTCCTAAAGAACGAAATATCCATACCGCTATAATCATAAGTTATATAGTTTTATGTGTACATTTGCAAGTACATTTGGGTTCGCTAATTCAGAGTGAACCGATTCCATACAATACACGTATCTGCATACCGCTTTCACGGTATGTATGTGATCGGGCCAGTAACTCTACACACCCCAAACATAATCTAACAATCTTAGACCGGTGCAGCCTGATTTATATATACATAACTCTCAACGCGCGAGTGTCACGTATATGTGAGCTCACGAGAGAACCCGGAAGGGACGCAGCAAATGGAAGAAGCCTCAATATTATAATTGTTATACCGTAATCTTGTGGCAGGCTCTTTCTCTCGCTCTCTTCTTATCCTCGGTAGGGCCCTCGAGTTTTCTTTCTCGCGGTTCATACGAAGTGCACGTATTCTCAGAACCACGCTGACTATCATTCAATCGTACATTTTTATCCTATCCGTTGGTGGCTCACCCATACTACTTGTGTCTATTTCTCTCTATCTTGCTCAAAGAAATACGAGAAAAAAAATGCAGAACGAACGTGAACTAAAACTGATTTACAAAGTACAGAAAATATGAAGAATTGACGGTTTCTCCGCGAAATATCTAACAAATAACGTACAAATGTAACATTTTATTTGCTCATTCTTCGTCGCGTCTTTCTACGGTGTTTCGTTCTCCGGAGTCTCTCGGGGAGAAAGTCAGAGATATTTCTGGCGAAATGAGCAAGTATACGCGGGTCCTTTTGAGACAAAAGCTTTGTGAGAGAAGGAAGGATGAACGGAAAGCGGGTGGATAAGGGCCCGGAGGGAGAGGCAGTCGGTTACAGGGTTGGCGGATGGAATGGATCCGCTGATACCAGAGTTCGAAAACGAGACTGTGGCATTTGGCTGGAAAAGAGATAGTCAGAAAGAGAGAGACAGAGAGAGATGGTCGTGGGCTATAGGGGTGTGCTACGGTAACATAGCCAAGGAGTGAGAAAAAGGGTTAGAGACGCGAGTGTATATGTAAGGTTCGAACTTGAGTGCCGACGAGAGAACCGCGATATATCGCTCACTACTCCGACTCGAGGTGGACTTCTTTTAAAACCAAACCTCGCCCCCTCCTGCCGTTTCCTTTGACTCTCTAATTTTTGTATGTTTCCCTGCCTTCATCTTGGTCCTCGCCGTTCTCTTCTCGCTAATGAGAAGAATACGAAAAACTTTCATCTTTGAGTACATTGGATGCCGCGAAGAGCGCCGTGTTTCCGTACCTTCCAAGAAAAGGAGCTGCCGGATGGAAAAGCGAACGTCTTCTCTGTCTGGTATATGCTTATATAAGTATGGTTGCACGTGTGTTAAGGCCGTCGTCTGGTCTAGAGCGAGATTTTCGACGTCATTTCTAATGTGCAATAACGTTTAAACCGTTGAAGTTGTCTTGATGAAAATTTACACGTGCATTCATTGATCCTGAGAGAATACTTGTACATTAAAAAAAAAAATTATTTTAAACCTTTTTATGTAGTTTTTTGCCATGTTGCAACATGGTGCGCCTCAATCGGCGCCCACTCTGGACGATGTTGTACGCATCTGAAAAAAAAATATATATATATATTCTCAATCTGTATGAGTATTCTGAGCACTGGTAGCAGAATTGGTACTTTAAAAAAAAATTTTGACAAAATGGCGGCCTGTTGAACTTTCATTAATGATATTTCATACATTTTCGGGTATTCGACGAGTTATAAAATGTCGGCAAAATTATTGTTCGACTCAATTCTGCTACCAGTCCTCGGAAACAGGCTACCTAAGGTACGTGCAAAATTTGAGCCCGATCGGTTCATTAGTTATCGAGATATCGTGGGCGCCGATTTGAAAAACATAGTTCTGAGATAAACGCGTTCAAAGCTGCTTCCCGACCGCGCTACCTGAGCGCGCGCGGCTTGCTTAGAATTTTTATTTCTCGGCTAATTTTTGAAATATCAATAAACGGTTTTCAGGAGCGTATGAAGAAAGGTCTAAGGAATAAGAAAATGAAAAAAAAAAAAATCGATTTTTTTCAAATTTCTAGACCAGACGGCGGCCTTAAGGATGTAGCGAGCAAAAAAGAACGATTCAACTGGCATTGACACGCGTAAATCATGGAGGCTCGGAAAAATCAATTTCACCGAAACCTCAGGAAAATGTGTATTTTGTACAAAACACACAAACTTGCTGATCCTGAGGTTTCGGTGAAACTTGAGTTATCCGAGCTTCTATGATTTATGTACATATACACTGTCCGTATACGAAGGTACAGCGTACCGGTATATGAAACGAATTGTATGAGAAAGAAAATGAGAAAAAGAGAGCGTCGGGATAAGATCTCGGGGAAATCCCGACCAGCTCCTTAATTAAAAACTCAGTGCACGGCACAATGGAGTGGCAAACTCTCTTTGGATGCCCGCGGTATGCGCTGACGACGCGCGAGGCATTTTCCCTCTCTCTCTCTCGCTGTGCCTCACAATATACGTACATGAAATGTCTACATGTATATAAAGAGTATGCATAAGCGAGAAGGTATAAGCTCCACCTACAATGCCGACCTATCCCTCTATAGCAGTCATAAGAGACTTTTACTTGCTTTTCTCTCGAGCAACCGATCAGGCTCACACTGCCTCTCATTTCCAAGCTAGCCCATCGTTCTCTATCCCTCTCACCTTCTACGTCTGCTTGTTAACAAGATACGATGCGAAATCGACTTTTCCATTCCCCCTTTATCCCCAACCTCTCAAAGTTCACGTTTTCCCCACACTCTTCACTCTGCCATTAGAGTTTTTTTATTTTTATTTTTTCCGATTCTCTTCTTACTTCTGGGATCTCGCGTATCATCTTGTGAAAAATTTGCACGACGAGTTACCGCACACATTAATTCGTATCGCATGTACTTCGATGTGACGGATATAACGTCGCAACGGCACGACCGAGTCTTGAAAATTATTATACAGAATCGTGTTGTAGTTTCTATGTTGCCGCAAACGAGATCATCGCGTATATTCTTTCTTTTTTTTTTCTCTATATGTCACATCGGCGGATTCTACTATTTAAAGTATATACTCCAACACGCACGTAAAATCATACTCGCTTATCAGTCCCCTTCAATATCTACGTGGTATATATGTATACGGCATATACATACAGAAAACATAATATATTGTGCAACTGCTGGAAAATCCTCTTTGAGATTGACTTGCGAATGATGCACCCTGCCGATGAGACGAACCTCTCGCTCTCTGTGTGTTGCGCCACATCAGCATTTGACTATTTCTTTCTCACCCTCGTTACCTCTCTTTCACGGTGATTTTTTCTTCTCCTCTACCCATTCCTTCCCCCCCCCCCCCCTGCCTACATCGCTGCACTCTCATCTCCCCGACGCGTTGGTCGTTGGTGGTTGTGCGCGTAAACGGCAGTCACTTAATTAAAAATTACTTAATTACGTTCTTGGCACTAATTAGTGGCGCTCGGCGCCCGCTCTCTCTCTCTCTCTCTTTCTCTGTCTCCCTCTCTTGGTGGAGTTGCCTCGGCCTCTCCCTCTCCTCCTCCTCATCCTACTCCTTACTCTTTCCATGCCTCGGCCACCCTCGGCATCGCCCTCTTGCAACGCGCGGCCTTGCCGACCGTCCTTCTACCCCTTCAATGCTCCGCGTGCTTCGTTTGCAAAAGTGAGTAAAAAGGAGTCAGAGTATGCCTCTAAAGCAGCAACGCCCGCCTATAAACCGCAGTTTCACCGTCGGAGAAGCTGCCATTGCCGCGAATAAGCGCGAAAGAGCCACAAGAACCACCCTCAGCGCTCGTTTCGATACGCCCGTGCCTTAGTAGCATTCTTTTATCCGGCCAGCTATATCTATATACAATGAGACGGCCGAGATGGTAAAACATTGGAAATACACATACATATGAAACAATCGCAAGTAAACAACGTGTGCTTCGCTGCTTCGTGATATAGCTGCGACTACTTCCGGTTTACTCTCTCTTATATTTCTCTTATTCACACTCCATAAATGGTATAATAATCCGGAAGTGTTGTGTATTTATTCACGCTTCTGAGATTAAATAAAATTAAGAAATGCGCATTGTCTGTGGGGTTTTATTTTTATTCAATTAAATATTAGACACTTTGAATTCCTCGTCAATCTTTGTCATATTCGTTGATCGTAACTCGAAAAACCGTAGTATTTTTTTTTCTTCTCGAAAAACGTTAAAACTTGCACGTATTGCTTGCAAGTAATTTTCGAAATTATATAAACCAAAAGTTTCTGAGCAAGTGGTTATTTTGAATTTCTACTTAGCTCATAGAGGAAGCTTTGTGAAGCTTTGAAAATTACGAGGAAGCAAAAAGCGCAAGTTCCTGAACGCATCTTGATCCCATCTCCTTTTTGGCGTCATTGGATTTCATAGAATTTCAACTCCTTTGTCGATTCAAGCGCAGACTAAAATCGAGATAAACACAGACGATTTTTCGCAAAATTCAAAATCTCATCCAATCTAAAATCGTTTATCGATTCTCGCAAAATTCGATACCTAATCTTCTGCTCTTCCGGCGTATATTTGCCGGAAAAATTTGAGCTTGTCACGCCTACTACATTAGTCATTTTTGGGAAAATTCGAAAATCTAATATAATCGGAAATTTTATAGTAATATTGCCGAAAAATGAAACGAACGAGTTGGAATTGCTGATTTATACTTATGTGAAAAATATGATGATTGTTCAACGCGATCTCAAGATTTAGCTATGGTTCAATTTTGCACGACTTCCTCAACTACTTTCACGCACACACACTTTCATCCGCAGAAACCTTTGTTCTAAATATGATTTTTGTTGTAAGGACCGTTGGATCTTGTCCGAGAAAGATATTAAGAAAAATGTATCAACTGCGAAAGAGTGCACCGACCAGATGCTCTTCGATAGGAATCTCATCTATCTCCTGTGCTTTTTTGTTTGCTTCTCCCGCGATCTTTTTTTTTTCTCTTCGCTTTCAGTCTCACTCGTCCCTCTCGATCTCATTTCTGTCTGCATTTCTCGGCGTTTCTGGTTTTTTTTTTTTTTTTTTTTTTTTTTTTTTTTTTTTTTTTTTTTGATAATGAACACAAGTACGAGAAACACGACGGGTATTGGCTGGGCGGTAGACAATGCGGTGGCCGCGGGGCTATCGTGGGAGGAACGGCGCGCGCGATGTGCAGAACGACAGAGACAGAGCGATAGAGAGAGAGAGAGAGAGAGAGACAGAGAGAGAGAGAGAGAGAGAGAGAGAGAGAGAGAGAGAGAGAGAGCGAAGATGGCATATATAGGAGAGGCCGTAAGCACGGCTTGGAGAACTCCGCGCAAGAGACGAGAGCGTAGGAAAAGGGGTCTCTTCTCTCTTCTTCTCTTCGTCTCTCGTCGGCGCGTTGTCGGCGGATCGCTGGAAACGTGGAGGGGAAACGGTAGGGACTTTTATAGGGGATGTAAGCATCGCCACTGCAAGGCTAATCCGGCGCTATGAGCTTCTACTTGCAGCATCAGTACGGTACACTCCGAGCCAAAGATTATCCGATGGCTACCTCTCTCTCGTCTCATCTTCCTGCACCGCACCTATGCATACATCTATATACATATATTTATATATATATACCTATCATCTAATATCCACTTGGTAGATCCTCTCTTAATTTTTTTTCTCATCCGAGGCTACCGCCAGCTTCTTGTTGTGCATTGAATATTAATATTATGGACTATATAGTACATGTATAGTTCATACCATATTAATAGCCATGCAATATATAGACATATTTTTCTTTACTATTGTCACCGCGAGACTTCAGTGATTTTTTTGTTTAACACATCGAACCGATGAATTTACCATCAACGTTCGCGGAAAAAATGTATTCGAATGTGTAGTCGAATATTCAATTAAATATAAATAGAACATAGATTATTTGAATAAAAGGTAAATATGGAGCAAAAGGGGACCTACTTCCAATGACCTTTGGAATAGGCCCATTCGATGCATTTTTTCACGAGAAACAACTTTTTCCTCTGACAAAATTGGGGGTCGTTATTTATTTAAAAGTTATTAACAAATAAAGTTAATGATTCATATAGCTTTTTTCCTTATACCATTCAGTCCTAATCATCTTGCCCTTCACATGTGTTGTTAAGAATTCCACCATGAGTAACATACAAAAAGTTTTATCCGTCGCTCATTGTTTGTTAAAAAATTATTACTAAAAGTTATTGTTAAAAATGTACTGTTACGGCACTAGTAAAAGTATTTCATGTTCGATTTATGAAACTTCTTTTGTTAATAATTTTTTAACAAACAATGAGCAACGGATAAAACTTTTTGTATGTTACTTAGGCGGTTATTCTTAACAACGTAAGTGAAGGACAAGATACTTGGGGCTGACATATCGACGCTGCTTACGAAAAGTAGCACGATTCAAATTTCTTACGAAAACTAACACGTTTCGAATTCCACCACGAAAATCAACACGTTTCGATATTCGACGCAAAAACTAGCATGTTTCGGCTTCTGCCGCGAAAACTAGCATATTTCGATTTGCACTGGAAAAAGTAGTATATTTGCCGAACTAAATCGAATAAGATTCAGAACCTTCACGAATGTTTTAATAATTTTTTCGGGAGCACTATAAGGAATAAATGAAAAACATTAAGGGTGTATCGCCCGTACACCCTTAAACATTTATATTCGTTTTCTATCAAAAAAATAATAACATTATTGAAAATACGATTCGCAAAAACGATACGCAATATTCCACCACTCAAAAACAAAAATTGTTCATCAATGATATTTTTCATGACTTCAAGTTTCGGAGTCAGCGATGGAATTGAACAAAATTATTGTTTATAAAAATTATATTCTACTTACAGTCTGAAGAATCGTTCATTGTGTTTTTATTTCATTAAAAAAAACACAATCTTGGAGTGATCAACGACTAAAGTAGAAAGTACAGTTGACAAAATCTTCAAAACAATCGATTGAGATATCTCGAGAAATGTCAGGTCTTGAACGAAGTAGCAAGAGGGGAAAAAACTGAAATTGTTAACTCTGCATACACCGCAATTGTTTTCGATTTTCTTTTCTCTAATTTTTTTGACCATGGTTTTTTTACTCCAAAATGTCGAGGCAGTTGCTGTTTGCCATCTTATGATAAGCCTAGCAGAGCAAAATTCAAACAGTAAAATATGTATGAAATAAATTAAAACAAAAAATAAAACAGTATAAAATGACAAGCATAAATATTTCGTCAATTTGGAGTAAAAAAGGATGTTCAAAAAACGTGGAATAAAAAATGAGAAACACTTCCAGTGATACTGAAACGTGCTAATTTTCGCGGTGAAAGTCAAAACCTGCTAGATTTCATGGTAAAAGCCGAAACATGCTAGTTTTCGCGGCGAATATCGAAATGTGCTAGTTTTCGTGGCAAATGCCGAAACATGCTAGTTATCGCGCAGATATCAAGTGTGCTTGTCTTCGTAAGAAATCTGAAACATGCTGGTTTTCGTAAGCAGCGTCGATATAAGGAAAATAGCTTTATGAATTATGAACTTTATTTGTTAATAACTTTTAAACAAATAACGGCCCCAATTTTGTCAGAGGAAAAAGTTGTTCAGGAAGACTCCCTTGATATCATATATGAAGGACAAGGTCATCGGAAGTGGGTCCCCTTTGCTCCATATTTACCAAATAAAATACATTTTTATGTATATAAAATATATGTAATCCAAAAAATATATTTTACATGAATATTATTTTCATAAATGATCAATAATATATTTCTGCGGAAAAACATGTATATTTTTTTAGTATAAAGTCGCGTATAACTGTTTTCTTCGATTGCGAAAGCAGCCAGCCTCCACGTTATTGATAGTCTTCGATTTGATAAATTAATATTTTCAATGTTTCTTGGAAATACACATATTTTTTTTTGTCGCGGCTCGAATGAAAATTTACACATGCATTTTCGAGTATGAGAGAATTTTTTTCTCATATAGGCTTATAATGCAATCCATTATGAGCCACCCACCATTTCAACCGAATAAGCAGGACTTCCCCAGTTAGCACTCTATCCTCTCGGTCCTTCATTTTTTTACTCGCTCATTTTTTATAGCTCGGAACACGGCAGAGAGAAAGAGAGAGAGACGGAGAAATCGTGAGAGAAAGCTTTTTCGTTGCTCTTCGAAAAGCGCGTACGTGGTCCAGCGGGTGTGTGTGCTCGTGCAATATCTATATGTCACAGTTATTTTTCCTTCCAACTCGAATTTTTGGCTATACGTGTGCGTGAGTTAAGCCGGAGAGGAGGAGAACGAAAAAAAATGTAAAATGATAATGTTCTAGTGTCCCGCCCTAATCGGCTTTGTAATCGAGATGGCGGGTTCTCTGCACCGAGCCCCCGCGATCTCTTCTATATACATATAAAATCGTGATCCTACTGCTACTGCACTAACACGGTTGCACGTCGACATCATCCCTTTCGCGATGCGTCGGTAACGCCCAACTCCTCTCCAACCCCGTTGAGGATTTAATTTGCATCCATCCGACGAAAAACGCGGAAAACAGTTTATCAAAAAAGTTACCCGCGCAGGCTCGTCAAGGTGTCTCTATATACATGTCTATACATACATATATAACATATACACGTCCATATAGAGAGTAAACCTCCCCCGGAGGACCTCGGACGCTTGGGCATGCACCGAACGAACGAACACGCTAGTCGCTGCAATGAAATTGACCGAGGAAAATAAAAATGCTCGCTGACTCCGGCACGGGGTTTATTAAGAGAGTTCGACGATTAAAATACGCGAAGTTGCGTCCGCGTCGATTAACTCCTCTGGTTGTTAACGAACATATACTACTCGTCCATTTTTTTTTTTATATCCAAGCTCAAAATCGCCAAACAAGGAGTTGTGGAAAATATAAAATATGTATGTATGAATTACATCCATTTTTTAAAGTTAAAATGATATTAAGATTCGAGGTTATGGACGATAATTCATAATCACATTCGACAATTCTCCTCAACGCTCGATTGTATAACGCGATCGCTGTAGGACTATATCGTCCCCGATTCCCCTGATTCGTTCATTCCTTTCTCTGTCTCTCTTTCTATCTCTCACTAGTCGCGTTCCTTTCATTTTTGAGGATGATATGTGATCGAAACGAATGTACGTTCGTGTGCCGATGCCGCGAGTGTCAAATTGAAATGGCGCGCAGCATATACCGGGTACAGGGAGCCAGCGTGAAATTACTGTGTTTCAGGCCAACATTTACCCTGGCCATTCGAGGGCCGGGGGTAACGTTCGACTGGACAGCGACTCTAAATTGATTTCGTTTGAAATCTCCCCCGTCCTCTCTCCAACCCTTCTTCCTCCTTTGCCATTTCCACCAACGCCACCCTCTCCACCGCCAGTTTCAACCCTCTCGATCATGTCACCTCCGCCTCCACATCTCTCGTCCACTCCGCTATCATCCCCACCCTACCCCTTTCGACTACCTCGCCTTCGCCACTTGATTCGCGATTTTCCTCCTCGCGCTATCCTTCCCCCTCTCCTTTTATCTTTATATTTCACTCCGGTCCGCATCGGCGTACCTCGGCAATACTCTCTGTGCTCGCTTTTTCTCTTCTTGTACCCATAAACTCTCTCCCTCTTTTTCTCTCTGTTTCACTTTAAGTAACAGACGCAGCAAAATTCGCGAATGGAGCGAGAAAAAAAATTAACGTTTCCGCTTCCATCACCGGTCGATACAAAATCAAAAAAAAAAAAAAAAAAAAAAATGAAACACGTAACATGTGACCTCTCTCTCCCTTATCCTATACTCCCTCCGTTATTACCAGACAGATGTACACCCGGCGACTTGTCTGATTAGTATATTTCACAGGAACTCTCGGCAAATTGCTCGGATATACTTTCTAATTGCGAGCCAATTTTACACAGCCACGGAAAACTGTACTTTTCGTTATTTTCACGCTGCCGCTACTATTACAACAATGTCAATATTGTTAATGTGCACATTTAACGCGGTAGTCTGGTCTAGAGTGAGATTTTTGACGTCATTTCTAATGTGCAATAATTTTTAAACCGTTGAAGTTGTCTTGATGAAAATTTACACGTGCATTTATTGAACCTTCGGAGAATACTTGTACATTTAAAAAAAAATTATTTTAAATATTTTCATGTAGTTTTTTGCCTTGTTGCAACATGGTGCGCCGAAAGCCGCCTCAATCGGCGCCCACTCTAGACGATGTTGGATGTATCTGAAAAAAAAAAAATATATATATATATTCTCAATCTGTATGAGTATTCTGAGCACTGGTAGCAGAATTGGTACTTAAACAAATTTTTTGACAAAATGGCGGCCTGTTGAACTTTCATTAATGATATTTCATACATTTTCGGGTATTTGACGAGTTATAAAATGTCGGCAAAATTATTGTTCGACTCAATTCCGCTACCAGTCCTCAGAAACAGGCTACCTAAGGTACGTGCAAAATTTGAGCTCGATCGGTCCATTAATTATCGAGATATCGTGGGCGCCGATACGAAAAACATAGTTCTGAGATAAACGCGTTCAAAGTTTTGACACCGTTAAATGAGCGAATCAGTAGCCTCTGCGTTAGCTGCTTCCCGACCGCGCTACCTGAGCGCGCGGCTTGCTTAGAATTTTTATTTCTCGGCTAATTTTCCAAATATCAATAAACGGTTTTCAGGAGCGTATGAAGAAAGGTCTAAGAAATAAGAAAATGAAAAAAAAAAAAAATCGATTTTTTCAAATTTCTAGACCAGACTACCGCCTTAATTTGCCAGAAAATCTGTATTTCTTCATGGAACATATTGAGCAAGAGATCGCTGAATATTTTGGAATAAATCGACGATAGATGTGTTCGTCTATCCGACGATAGTCTATCGGAGACTATTGGAATACGAGTCTCGTAGCTAGGTTATAATCCATATATGTATAGAATAGATTTGCAGGATATAGAAAAGGGGTAGAGCGACGAATCGCCGCGCTTGTCACGCGGGACTGGGAGGTACGCCGCCGTTTTTCTGCCATTGCCGCCGCGCCCCGTGTCATTCGATATTTTTGTCAGTAAAACGATATCAGACAAATTGCATCTGTCCTTTACACCGTAGCCCATGACGCTTCGATGAGCGAGCGTTTATACAGATACGTATACACGATCGGCCGAGCGCGGCCACGCTACACCCGATCAAACGGAATCAGTCTGGATATGATTACTCGCCTTTTTTTTTGTCCCTCAGACTCTTTTACTTCCACTCTCCGTTCCTCATTCACCCTCGCTATCATTCGCGCCTTCGTTTCGATTCCTTTATCGTTACGATTTTTCTCGGTCGGTTTCAATGTGAAATTCACGCTCGTCACATATTCTCCGAACGCTTTGTTAACCCGTTCGAATTTCGCCCGATATTACGAGATAAAAGTATCTCGAACGTTTGCTAATAGGGATGAAGTTAGTAATCCTGATGTCCCGAGAGAGAATTATCGTAATTCCGTTTGATAAATGTCGCATCTTGCTCCGGTATTATGTAGAACCGTTTGTCCAAACCCACGAAGAAAATAATTTTGCTTAAGGTAACGGTACAGTTTTATTGAACTAGAAAATGTTAGCTTAGCAACGTGTAAACGCGCGTTGCTACCTAATCACTTTCAATTGCGGAGCTATAGTGTTCCAAATTAATGTACATATGTAGGAGAAAGTGGAGAAAATCGCAGAAGAAAATCCTTTTCACAAAAAGCGTTCATCACCGTACTGCCTTAAGGGGATAAATAGGGTTAGGACAGCGTTTTCTCAATGATTGTCATGCATTTTTTTATAGTATAAAAAATGGATATAATTTATTGAAACTTTGAGAATATTTTATACATATATTTAAGTAAATACTATAAAATTTGTATACATATATTTAAGTATATACTATAAAATATTAGCGACCCCATATTGCAGGTCACAATCGGACTCAGCATTTTGCGTACATTCTGGAAGCCGCAATTTTCATCTGAAATCAAACGAGGTTGGAATTTACTTTTATTATACGTCTCTCTTCTATATGAACCTAAGTGCTATCAAAAAAATAGAAAATTGAATTTTTTACAGGGGTCAAAACAAAAAAGCATGATTTTATGCCATTTTTTACAACTTTATTTGCAAAAAAAAAATTATTTTAAATAATGATAATATTCCGATTTTAGATTCATATAGAGCGCAATACTATGAAGAAAGTAACTGCCAATTTTCAAAACGATTGGTTGAAAACTTTTCAAACTAGCGTGTACGCAAGTTCAAAAAAAGTCGTTTTCAGATAAACGCGTTTGAAAAAATAGTACCAGGAAAAACAAGCAATATAGGGTCGCTAATATACTACAGTATATAGTATATACTTAAATATATGTATACAAAATTTTATAGTATATACTTAAATATATGTATACAAATTTTATAGTATATACTTAAATATATGTATAAAATATTCTCAAAGTTTCAATAAGTTATTCTCATTTTTTATACTATAAACAAATTCATGAAAATCATTGAGAAAACGCTATCCTAACCCTATTTCCCCCCTTAATGGCTTATTACAGTAGAACGAGTCGGAATTTTCACTTAAAATTTTGCGAACATATCTTTCAATAGTTTTACTAACAATTTATGAAATTAAAGAAAATCGATTTTTTGAACCGTCTAACCCTATTTCCCCCCTTAAGGGTCGTTGATTTTTTCAACAAATTTTCTGAACGTTTGAACTTTCGCAAATGTTGAAATATCAAGCTGAGCTATCAATTGACACATAATCATTTCAACAGAGTAAGAAAATGCTTGCCATTGAATTTCGTGAAAAATCGACAAAATGATCAAAGATAAATACGTCGGAAATTGAACTCTGAATTTGTTTCACATTTTTTGCATTCGCCGATTTAATGTTTACTTCAGAAAATATTCAACATTTAAATCGTAATCTTGTAATCGCTAAACTCCTTAAGTGTGTGCCTTGATATGTACAACGATGGCGAATTGCTCGCACTAATGTATCAGAGTCTCTCGTCGTGATTATACCGTTATGTAGTCGTATGCAAATCGCCCATATGCCCCCTCCCAAGTTGGCTTCTAAGTAGCAAGAGCCCTCAATGTTAAGAGAGAAGGGCGGGGGGGAATCGCAACGCGGGTCTCAAATCGTCGTCATGCGGGTGACGAGAGCACGGTACTCGTAGTCTCTGACAACACAAGTTCAATTCACAATTTTTACGATGCGCAACGATCGTCGTACTAAATGTCCTATAGAAAATGACTATCTTCACGGAGTTATACGGGCGACAAGTAGGACGATGAAAATTCATTGCCGCGATGCATGCACGAAAAGATTAACCTCGAGTCAGAAGGAAAAAAAAAGAAGTAATATCTCTATTGTAACGCAAAGTAGCGCGTATAGGCATTAAAATAAATAGATTCAAAATTTCGAAACTCAAGGACACTGTTTGGAAGTAAAAAAATAAATAAATTTCTTTAACAATGCACCCCCATAAAAAGAGTACGCGCGAAATTTATTCGAAAGTATGATTTGCTAGACGGTAAAACACCTATCAGAAATATATTTCACATATATATTTCGTGTAACGAATATACACTTTTGAATGTGCGCTAAGATAGATATTTTTTCGGCATAAATCCGACATATACGCGTTAATATATTTGAAATGCATGAAAATATTTTTTTTATATATCTTCAATATCTATCGTCTTTTTATTATTTTTTCCCTCGTCGACTTTTACAAATCTCAAGAAACCGTCATAATTTCCGTGCGTATATTTATGGTATAATTGTCAAAAGTATTTAGCGTTCGATTCGCCGACAGCTGCCTAATCGTATTTACCGGTGCCGAAAACGAGAATGATGCGGATAGCTTCCGAAGTTCTAACGATTATACCCTATACATCGGTTATAGTATATGTATATTAATATGCCTATACATAAGGAGAGTTAGTCGAAAACTCTAGGCGAGGGTTCATCGCCTAGTACCCCTTGGCTAACCTACTGCCCCAGTGTATATCGCGAGTCTCGAAAAATAATCCCCGCACTCCTCCCTCCTTCTGTACACTGCTTCTGTCTTTCTACCCTCGAAGAGCGGTCCCCCGAGATATCCAAGCGCCCTAGCGTACGCCGAGAACCCCGAAAAACTTTTTTCATCCCTTGCACGACAACGCGCGTATAACGGTTCTCGATAGATCCGATCGCCGGTTCCGATTATCTCACGATACTTTCCACCCTCCCCTCACCACGCTTTCACTCGCTACACAGGAAAATAAAAAGGCAGAAAGAACGAACGATAAGGAGGAGGGTAAATGAGAAAATTTTGTGAGACAGCCGGCTCATTTCCCAAAGTTTGTAGAGTGAAGTTATCAGGGATATTCGAGAGGTCAAAAAATAAGGGCGGGGGATGAATAAAGACATAATATAAAGTAGGGTTACCGTACTTTACGCTGGTAAAATGTATTGCCCTATTCAAGATGTATTTATATAAGTGATGGATTATTAATGATCAATAAGATTTATCAAGAATAATTAAGATTGAAAATTTCTGTGATATTTTTGTTGTTAATTAAATTTATTCGCCCAAGCACAAATTGAAAGAGTTGCGATATCACGAAGGAAGGGATTAAGCAAAACTAGCAAAATAGCAGTCATCATAATGGCCTTTATCCTTTTTTCTTGTTTATACACATTCTTTTGCTCGGATTATTCGCGTGCGCGGTACACGAGATCGAGGAGAAATGGAAAAAATAAATAAAAAATTACAAAAAAAGAAACGTGGAAGAAAATACACACATGAGAAGATTCTCCAGAGAGCGACAGAGAAACTCGATGGAATGCATACACAGAGAGAATAGGACAGATGACTAAGACAAGTGATGCTTATATATAAGCGTATATGCGGGTGAGTCGGTCGCGTTTTTCGCATATGCGCTCCGACGAGTGACTCTCTCTCACTCTCGCAAGAGCAGAAGACTCAGTCTTCCGGGAATCCCGTGTGCAATGGTACTTGAAGCATACATTCCCTCTCACATATACATCGCTTTCCCGGGGATACTCTGTAAATGTTTCATACTTGGATAAAGGCAGCGAGACGGAAATGCGCGCACGGTTCCTCTTTCCTCGCGTACCAAAAATCGTCAATGCCCAAACGTAAGTCGAGAGTAACCGTGTATAATACGTCAAAAGCCAAAAGAAAATATCATAATAACAGCGCTACCAGAGCAAACGTAAACGACGTGGGTTAATCCGGAAAGTTAACGGAATTATTCATTCGCATAAATAAGAAACACAACCGCGGAGCATAGTTTGATAAGAAACAAAAAAAAAGCGATAAAATACACGAATAAATTTCGAATTTATACCATAATTAATTATGTCGAAGAAAAAGTGCGGTATCGTGGAGAAGAAAATGGAAAAATAAAGAACGTTGATGAAGATGTTTCTGATGTAACGTAGGACGTTTGGAGGCTTATAGAGACTGACGAAAAAACGGGCGGGAATAATAAAAACAAATTAATTAATCATGAATAATTGTGATTATCAACGATCATAAATATTCACGACGATGAACAATTTCGTTTCGACAAAATTCAAATTATGACGATTTTGCCTTTGAATTATTAGAAGTAATTGGCGTAAATTACAATTATATTGTTGAGGAAATTATATTCAATTTTTTTTGTTCCTTCGAACGGTATCCATCTTCTAACAATTCCAACGACTCAGAACGACACTATTTTCTCGTTTATCTCGTCGTACGGCCACGAGATTTTCTCTCGAACGGCAACGACGACGGAGACGACGACGACGGGCGTGCGAAACATATACACATACGATAATGTGGTTTAGCGTGGCATGACAGAAGAGGCAAACTTGACAACAAAGAATTATTGATTTTTTTTTTATCCTCAGCGGGTTGAACGAGTTGATGTCGGGCGGCTGTGAGCGATCCCGGTAGGGTACATTCGACAAAGGATGTTTTCCGAGTCCCTAACCTAGGCAACCCTTCTTTTGCACACTCATACGCTTACACAGATATATAAGCGTGGCTTATACGTGTTTTTATACAGCCTCTAGTGGTGCGAGTTCGCAGAGGTCCTTCCTTTATCTCTATATATCTTTTTCCCTTTTTCTTTTCTCGCTCGCCCCTCATTCCACCCCGCTCATAACCGCACTGTATGAAATGTCTCGCTCTCGTGTGTTCTTCATACGGAAATCGCCGTTCTATCTGTCTTGCTCTCACGCTCTTTTCCTCCCTCTATATAATATCCAGGCGAAGCTTCTGTGTACTCAGCCGATGCTCGCCGCTGCCGCCGAGGACTTAACTGCTTCATTGTCGTTCCCGGTAAAGCGACGACGATGTGGTGTCGGGGTAAACTCTCGTATATATATATATATATATATATATATATATATATATATATATATATATACATACATATTATATGTTATACGCTGCAGTACCGCGTGCAGTCGAGCATCAGCTCACAGAAGGAACAGATGTGCAAAATTTAAGGTTAGCTATGCCGAGAAAAATCTCGTGCCGAGAACTGCGTGTGTGCCTTGCAATACAACGCTGAGGATAGGAAAAGAGAAAGAGAGAAAGAGAGAGAGAGCAACCCCTCGCGAGAATGACTCGAAAGAATTCACAATCAACGGTTATCTTTTATTTTTCTGCCATTTCTTTTTTTGTGTATATTCTTCATTTTCATCGTTCGTCACAAGTACATGCGAGTTAAAAAGTCCCTCTCGTTGGATAAAATAAGAAAATATTGGAAATTCAGTGCCTGTTGAAGACAGTTTATCGTGCGCTCGACCCAACCTCGCTCCACTTCCGTGTTTTCTCTCTCTTTCTCTCTCTCTCTCTCTCTCTGTCTGATAGCCAGCATCCACACTATTCTCGACCAATGCGCGAGGTTGGTGACGATCGTTCGTTCTCCGTCTCTTCGAGTATTTTGCGTTCGCTGCACGTTAACAGTGCCTACCATCATCTCTCTCCCAACCCCTTTTTTCCGGGGGAGGCTCTGGTTGCTTTTGCTCGACGTCATCGGCTGCACCGACGAGAAGCCAGCGCTGCCCTTTGCGCGCCGACGTGAGAGGTGCACCCCGAGAGTGTAACGTGACTACACACACACACAAACACTCATGCACTCTCGATTTTTCTCTGTAAACTCTTTCTCGTTGCATCGGCTTGCCGTAGGCGTTATCGTCGACGACGACGACGACGACGACGGCGGCGGTGGCGGCGGCGCCGACGGCATCACTGCCAGGACAACAAGCACACAGGGTGTTCGACAAAATCGATCGAATAGAAAAAAGATTGAAAAAAAAAAACATCAGTAAAATGCTCGGCCGATGCCAAAGTACACGATGAGAGTACACGAATCGCCTACGAGTACACCCTCCCACCCGTGTCATCGAAACCCGATGAGCAGGAGACGAGATGCACTCTTGTGGTACCTCTGTCAGGTCGCAAAACAAAACAAATCAGAGGGTGAAAAGGGGTGTGCAGAAAAGGAGAGACAGAGAGTGAAAGAGAGAGGGCATCAAACACACACGAAAACCGAGAGGAAACAGCAAAGAGGGAGATATATGTTCTGGTGCTGAAATACTTCGTAGTTTTATAGTTGTAGTGGTAGTTCACAAGGTTTACCAAATGGTATATATATGTATTTGTTGCCGGTGCAATAAGTAAAAGTATGATTTTATATGATCTACTTGTGTGTGTGTGTGTGTGTGTGTAAATATATACATGTATATCTGAATAAAGGCGAGGGGGTGGTTGGACCGGTACTGGGTTGAAGAAGAGGTGGGGGAGGGTGGTCCGGGACCATTGAAGAGTGAAACCGCTCAAAGCAGCAGCTGCCCCCCATACCCACCACCTCATCCCTCCCGGCCTCTATATGTCTCTCTCTTTCTCCTGCGGCGCTGATGACAGAGTGGGCGAAGGGGGTGGGGAGGGGCTGGTTCTCTCTCGAAGCCATCCGCCGTCGCGACACACCACCTCAGCGTCCTCTTTCTCGTCGCTATCGTTCGACGCCCGATAACTCGGCAAAAGTAAAACCGAGACGCCAGAAGACCCGAGAGCTCTCGTCCTCATATTTTTCTCGAGATGCGCTTCGTGAGAAAAACAAAAAGCAAAAACAACTGGTAACGAAGCGAAAGAATGAAAGGTGGAGGCTATCATATTCCCCAAAACCAGATTCCCCAAATTCGTAATCTCCAAAATCATATTCCCCAAATGGACATGTGTTTACCGAAAGTTGAAAGTACGGTGATTAAAGTTGCACTTATATTGTGCCGTAAGCAAGGAAAACCACATTACTTGTGTTATTCGGTATACCGGGTGAGCGCAACTACTGACGAGTACCTCGTCCAATCATGAATATATATCATTGTCCTCGTAGACTCTGTAAACAATGCGCGTCCTTCCGGTGAGTGCTTCAGGGTTTTTTGTACTTCATCGTAAAATAAATACATTGAGAAATGTCACATAGCCGAACTGATACTCATCACGTCCAGGTCTCCGAAGTTTTTGAAGGTCATTTTTTCTATGTTTTGCATCATAAGCTTGAGATAACTTCAAACATTTCGGAGACCTGAACCTCGTGAGTATCGGTTCGGCTATATGATGTTCCTCAATGTATTTATTTTATGATCTAGTACGAAAAACCATGGAGCACTCACCGGAAGTACACACATTGTTTACATAGTCTATGTGGACAATGATATATATGCATGATTGCACAAGGTACTCCTTAGTAGTTTTGCTCACCCGGTACCACGAATAACATAGCTAATACGATTTTCCGTGCTCACGACACAATATACTATGTGCAAAGCTAATCACCGTAACTTTCGGGAAACGAATGTCGGTGTGGAATACGAATTTGGAGAATCTGCATTTGGGGAATATGATAGCCCACCGAATAAAAACTGCCTCTCGTCTTTCCTGGCTTCTTCAGTGTCCACATGCATAATCGAATATCGTGCCGTAAAAATTATTTTCATATTTTACAATCCTCTTTTCGAGAGCAATGAATTTGTTTGATCGAAGTGAAATTTCAGTAGAACGGGAATTTGATTAATTGAAATAACACGAAACTGTTGAAAATTGTCGATAAAATAAATGTTCTTTTTGTTCCAATGAACGTTCGTCACAGATGCAATTCGAATAAATTCATTTCTCTCATTGTCACTAACGTGAGTTCGAGAACGATAAGAGAATAAACGGGTCGTACATTGTGGGATTGGTTAAAAATAAAGTATAGAGGATAATCGCAGAGACGAGCGTCTCTCGCGATGGACAGATGCAAAAGGGGGGTTTTTTTTTTTTTTTTTTTTTTGCAAAGGCACACAACCGGGGCACACGTCACCTCGTGCGTACAGTGTGTGCGCTATATATACTAGAGTTACGAAAGCCAGAACCCCGATATTCTCTGGATGGAATCTCACCCCTTGGTCTCTTCGGGGTCCAAGAGGCCTGCACGAGGCCTATACACGTTCGTACATAGATGTTACGTGGGTATCGAGAAACGGGGGTCGGAGAAAGAGAAAGAATGCTTTAAGGCACAGAGCCAGATGCAAAAACCGGGACGGGGACCAGGGGGAGGGGAGCTCTTTCTCTCTCTCCTCGTAGAGAGCACACGGGGGCACACACGAAGTGCTCATTGTAAGATCGGCGCGTGCGGCACGCGGTTCTCTGAAATCGCGCGTCCCCTTCTTCCCTCTCGCCCTTGCAAGAGCGCTCGCTTTCTCTCAGTGCTCTGTCGCTATATATATTCTTCTCTTTTATACCCCACTGGCCCCCCTGTGTGGAACACTCTTCTCTGCACACTTTTCGGCCCCCTGAATGCTGCTTGGCCGTCTCTCCCTTAATATATACGTATACTTGGCATATATACGTATATGACTGTATGCTTGGACTCGTCTCCACATACACACGCACACATAAATACATGTCCCTTGCCCCTGAACGACTATACCGATGAAACTAACCCCCCTTTCTCAGTCTCCCTCTTTTGCAACGTGAAGGGCTCCGAACGGGCACGTAAAGAGAGAGAGAGAGAAAGAGAGAGACGTCGAAGGCTTTTTCATTGTCGACGGTACATCTGCCGTGTAGGCCGATCGCGAACGATTGTCCGAGAGGCTTATAGGTCGTCGTCGTCGTCGTCGTCGTCGTCGTCGTTGTCATCGTTCGTCGTCACACTGTCGTGGCAAACAGTGAAAGCGTGACAGAGAAAAAGCGAAATGGCATTAGACGTACGCGAAAAAAAAGGGGGAGAGTACGGAGGGTGGAAATAAAAGAAGAAAAAAAACGTAAGCTTAGCCACGGGGCAACTTTGGCTGTGCAGAAGAGGGGTGCGCATAGAAAAAGTTTGCCTCCTCTCCTCCCCCCTCTCCCCCCGCCGCCCCCTATCAAACGTACGATGCATTTGCTGGAAAAACAATTAAGAAAAATGGCATCCAATCGTGATTGCATAGTTACAACGTATTTTCATTATCAAATAAATAAGTGTATTTATCGTGCATATCGTATTCGTGGTTGACCATTCTTAGGCGTCCTCATTTATCAAACCGATTAACCATAAATATTATAGTTGCCGATATTGGATAATAAAGATTGTATATGTATATCATACATCAATATAAATGGTATTGACGATTGGAGTAGAAATGCTTGGGAAACTCGTGGGTGGTTGCTATCCCAAAGGGTTTATCCCACGGGGCACGCCACTCAAAACCGAATGCTCAATACTCTCCTGGGACTTTTCTATTATATTCACACGACTGTCAAATCGTTACTTGCAAGGATTAATCGGCTCTTACTATGACACATATATATATAGATCTGATCTGAAGTGGATTTGTGTCTCCGGAGAGAAGTTCACGTTCTCCCTTTTCGGTTCTCACGAAATTTCGAAGAGTTTCTTCTCACCCTCAATAATTTTTATTTATATTTCAAACGAATTTCGCAGTTGCAGAGACAAAGAGAGAGAGAGAGAGAGAGAGCTTTTGCGCGTGGTTTTCGAAGAAAAATTAATACTCGCTCGAGCAAACCTCTTGACTCCCTCGCGTTGCATAAGCGTCAATTCCATCAACCATATACACATATAAATCATACCTACATCGTAATTGCTACACGACCACCCGTCAACTCAACAGAACGATGTTATAATCGCTTGTTAATATTTTTTTATTAATTACGTAACATATTTTTCGCGCTCTCCCCTCCGCGCGGTAACATACATACATATTTTCGTTCGAGCCGAACGAAAGAACTCGTGCTCGCCTGCATCAATTTCTCGGTCCTTGCAAACGGCCATTTCTATATAATACACGTAAGCATATACAGATATATGTGGATGCTACTCGTGACAAATCTGCGAGTGCCTGAAGCGAGCAACTCGGATAGCGTTAAAGTGTTAATTACTAATTAAGAAGGGTTGCAAACATCAAGAACCCGCAGTCGCCAGTGAATTCCCGCTCTATCGTATTTTTATCTCTCTCTCTCTCTCTCTTTCTCCCTCTCCACTCTCTCTCTCTCTCTCTCTCTCTCTCTGCCCGGCGACACCTTGTTTTTTAACGCGTCCCTTGAATAGCAACGCTTACGCCCTGACGGGCAAACCGCCATCCACCCCCGCTGCTCACATATCTTGCATTTGTGTGCACTGTATGCTTCACGCGCTTTCTCATACCTATATATATTATACATAAGGCGTCACACACGCTCCAAACTCAGGACGCCTATTTACGTAAGCACTCGTGCGCGAGTACCCGTGTATGTCTCTTTATGTGCGTGTGTATGTGTACATGTGTTGAGTCTTACAACCACCCTCGTGGTAACGCGCAAACGTGCCTAATATATTCCTCCACCATTTCCTCCTCCTACCTACTTCTTCCCTTACTTATCGTTATACGCACTTTCACACCTCGCTCTTCCAGCACGTGTGAATTCGTGACATTATAGGACAGACGAATATGCGCAACGAAGAGAAAGATCTTATAATTGGCAATATTTTTTTTATTTTAAATTATAATCAACCTAATGATGTAACTTTGTATTGGACCGAATGATTGATATGCTTTTTTAATTTTTTTATTCATATTCAATCGAATACTTGACGAAACTTTTTCCAGTACGTTTTTGTATCTATAATTTATTTTCAATAATTCACTCCGTTTGATAATATTCCGACTGAATGAAAAAAGTAATTGAAACGTTAACGTGCAATCTAATCGATCCTTGATCGAGTGTTCACGGGTATACGGACCCTGTCGTTTGTCGTCTTTGTGTATATTGAAGTGAAAAGAATAAGGGTGGTTTTTGATTCTCCTTTGAATCATTGTCTTCGGGAGATATACCTAATATACTTTCCCACAGTCCACCCTTGTTTTTCTTCGCCATAGTTATCCGACACTCTGAATCTGCCCTGGTAATATTTGAAGAAACAAGAATAACCACAGGAAGACACGCCTCGATCTGTTTTTTTTTCTTCTCATTCCTCCACTTCGCTATCCCTGAAGGGGACAGACTTTGCGACTTGACGAATCTTGGCGCGACTTCTCTCGCGCCACTTATACATTTTCTCCAGCACCCCTCCGCCAATCTCCCTCTCGTTTCTTTAGCTTCCTTTCTTGCCCGCAGATAGAAGTCTCGTTCCCCCTTTGCTTTTGGAGAAACTGTGGGAAAGTTTTCAAGAAACGTCAGATCGCGACCGTTAAACGTATATATTATATATATATATATATATATATATATATATATATATATATATATATATATATATACATTGCTATGGAACAAAGAGGGGTCACGCGATTTCAGGGTCAGAGACCGGGGTCTCTCGGGGATTCTTGCACCCCTGAGAAAGACTGCAGCGCGCGAGATGACGAGAGAGAGAGAGAGAACTCGTCGTATTGTCGAAGGTCGGCAAAACTTGGGCATAACCGTCAAAGGGGCTCTTTTGCAGAGACTTTTGCTCAAGGAGCGAAGGAACGATTATCCTTGAATGAATGCCAAGGTATGTGTGCGCAAAGAAAGGACCCACGAGACTAAAGGCGTAAGACGAGACGGGCTCGTTGTTAGAGTCACCCTTTTACAACGAATAAGCAACCAATGTTAGTCACTCTCCTCGCCGGTTTTTCTCCCGAACCGTACGTCATTTCTCATGGGCAGAATATGCAGACGAGGCGACCGGTATACAATGAAAATTTATTCGACGCCGAAAAGTCTACTTCGGTGATATGCATACAAATAGACGGTATACAGAGTTCTAGTAAACAAAAGGGCGTAACCCATATCACTTTTAAAGTGATGTGCGTTAGCGAGGCAATTAGGTGTTAAATTGTTGCGACTTTTACAAGCTCTTTCGTTTCCTATTAGTCGATATGCGATACATATATCCTCCAAACGAACTTACGTGCCCCCACCCCTTCCCAGTAAGAAAATGATATATGAGCGTGGAACAAGGCTCGACCGATTTTTTTCGATATCCTGTAATGTTTTTTGTTTTTATTTAACAGATATTATTTTATTACAATAAACAAAGAACGGAACTGCCCGACTTTGGGCGTCAAATGTAATGAATTTTTGTTTTGGTTATATTTCTTTCGAGACTTATTCTCCTCGAGAAACGGGAGAACGAAATTTAATTATTATGATAGATTCAAGATAAACGCACTGACGAATGTAAACGATAAAAAGGACATAAATAATAATTATACCGATCGACGGTATCTGAATATTAAGAATCTCTGGCATGTTTATTTTATAAAGATAATTCCTTGCAAATTGTCTTTGAGATTTTGAATACAATTTGAGAAAAGCACAATTGGGAGATTCGCCGCACATTTGGTTTTTTACACATATACAAATACAAATACATCAATATAAATCTAGAAATAAATTAGACAATAAAATTCTCGTCACCGTAAAGGTCTATAAACGTCTATAGAGAATACGTTACTTCCGCCTAGCCGGCTTGTATACTTCGAGGTCACTAGACTAGTCGATTTTTTGGTAATATTGAGATGAACAGTATACTCATCTTCTACTCGGAATATGCTGTGCAGTCCGCTAACGCTTGATAATGCGACCAGGCCTGGTTTTCAGGTAGTAGTCTGGTAACTTAAGCCGATTTTCATGTCTTTTTTGGAGGGCGTTTTTTTGTAGGAAAATAGAAATGAATCGTTTTGGATATTTAGGATGTTTTTATTTACATATTAAAGATACAAAAAAAAAATTTCTTGAACAAATTTAATAGTTTATTATTATTATTATTATTGATCGAAGTTGGCACCTCGAAGTTGGCAGCCCGGGTCCTAACTTTTTTTTTACCGAACCGATTGCTTTCAAATTTTAACAGACTACTCTACACACTTATAGTTCTCGTCGGAACAACCGAGACATTTTTTTCACCACTAACTTTTTATTTTACAACCCCTTCTTTGCTAAAGTCCTTTTATTTTAGCGAAGAAGGGGTTATAAAATAAAAAGTTAGGAGTGAAAAAATTTCTCGGTGGTCCCGACGAGAACTATAAGTGTGCCTGTTAAAATTTGAAAGCAATCGGTTTGGTAGGAAAAAAGTTAGGGCTGCCAACTTCGATCAATAATAATAATAATAAACTATTAAATTTTTTCAAACAATTTTTTTTGTATCTTTAATATGTAAATAAAAACATCCTAAGTATCCAAAACGATTCATTTTTATTTTCCTACAAAAAAACGCCCTCCAAAAAAGACATAAAAATCGGCTTGAGTTACCAGACTACTACCTTAACGGACAGCACGGATGAAAATGATTTACATCCAAGAAAGGTGCTGTACAATGTTCCGATACTCGTTTCAATGGATCTCGATACAGATAGAGATATAATGATATGTGTATACGTATAATGCTATTGACAATATTAGAGATTTTACGACTAGACCGCTCGACGGACGGGTGAGAAGTCACGTAGAGAATTATGATAATCGTTTCGAGGAGCGCTCGAAACGGTTACGCGCTGCTTTGGTAATTATCGTGGCTCATCCGGAACACACGATCCGAGCACATTATCGAAATCACAGCGATTCTGATACTACAATCCTATTATCCTATACTGAGTACTTACAGATAACTTTAATTGGAAAATATATATTAGTTTTTGTCATCGTTTTCCGCGGGCTTTCGTGCAATTTAAAATATTCAAAGAATCGATCTATAATCGACTTTTTTTCAGTCTCATTACTGCATTCTTCATTGTAATTCCCAATTTTATTGTTTCGCCATCGCGCCAGCAGTAAAGACCAGTATTTTTCAGCTTATCCTTTCATTTATCTTTCTCGCTCGTTTTTATATTCAGTTGCGAGGCCTTGGGGTGTGTCTTTGTTTTTTATTAGATGCTAATAATCAGCACCCTCTCGCGAGATTCCCGTCATAAGTGTGTAATATGAAAACGCGCGGGTTTTACGAGAGATCGAGAGAGAAGAAAATCTCTCTCTCTCACTCCAGATCGTACGATATTTTTGTTGAAGAGCGCTCCGCATCCATAGACATACCAGAAAGCTAGTGTAATCTCTTCCAGGCTTTGCGGAGTTTCTCGCTGGTGTACCAACGTAGATATCACATCAGAGAATGCATATATATATATATATATATATACAGTCAGTTTGAGTTCTCTTGTGTGCCGTTGCTTCAGCGGTGCGCAAGAACACCCGGGGCTCTCTGAAGAGCTTATTATTATCCTAATTATACAATAGTATAATGAATGACTCCGCGGGTTCGCGCCCCGCATCTCTCACATCCATCTCCAACCCTCAGCACTCCTTTTTTTTATTTTTTTTTTTTATTATTTTGTCGTTGAGTTTCCTCATCACCCTTGAAGCATTCACACACAGAGAGAAAGAGAGAGATCCACACCGAATTCCTTTTTCCCTGCACCCTGAGCTATCGCGAGTGCGTTCTTTTTTTTTTTTTTTTTCATTTCTCACTCTTCTCACTCATCGTACATAAAGGTATATTTACCTCGTGATGAAGCTGCTCTTCTCGCACTTTTCGCGCGATCGAAGAGTGGCAATTCTAGCACTCGGGTTGGCTTTTTGTCGCTGACGGAACTATCAACGTCTCCCTCGCACTCTTACGACTCGGTATTATGTGGAATTTCATCGTCATATATATGTGTGTATAGAAATATCACATTTATATATATTTTCAGCATACTGTCTCACGTTCAACCCGCGTGCCCGTTTCTGTATAGTCTCCGGGGTGTCTGTTTTAATTAGGCACTTCGCTCACGGTTCCTCTGTGCGATCGCGCAATATGCATTCCATAATTTCATCTATATGCATCAATATATATATATTTGTGTATATATATATATATATATATATATATATATTCTTCGTACGATGTATATAAGTATGAGCGAGAGGAGAAACATTGCGCCGTCTCCTATACTTGGCGATACGACGACCAAGAGTTTCAATGCTGTTGATGGGTGGTTGAGTAAGGATTATAGACGCAGGTAACACCTGCCGAGTCGAGGGGGTCGCCTCAAGCCCTTATATATATGATTCGTTGGATGAAGGAGCTTGCGACGATGCGCTCGCCCTGTACCATTTGCCGTCGCGTTTGCATTCGCCTACATAACTCTTATATATATATGTATATATTACTGACGCTTCTCGGTATCGCACCCTTTGCCTATCGTTGACGACGAGTGCAGCACCTTTCTCTTCCGGATTTACCGTTCGTGTATATCTGTATCTATATGTGCATCCACGGAAAAGCTCGACGGATAACCTCGTGTTCGATAAGAGGCCACCGAGAAATTGTCTTAATTAGCGTAAGAGCAATTCCGTACACATATATATACAGTTATACCATACATAGGGATATATATGTGTATACATATATATGTATGGGGTGATTTGCTATCGGGACGTAAGGCCGGAAATTTATAGATAGAAACGAGTCGAGCGAGAGACGAGACGAGATCATCATCATCCCATCCCTTCAGACTTTCTATATGCAATATCTCTTTTTTTTTCTCTTTCTGCCTCCCTTTCTAGATACCTATATGCATATATATATGTATATAGAAGTTATCTCCCTGTACTTCGATCATGATTCTCGACTCTGTTCTCGCGCGCCCATTAGCATCGACCCTTCAGCCCCAACGTCTATAATACTATATAGCGCGTTACAGACTCACATCTCACATTTCTCTCTTTTTTTATCTCTTCCGGCGGCTCGCTTTCTAACCCTCTAACCCGCGCGCTTTTTCCCGCAACGTGTGTGCACGGACGCGCGCGATATGTGTCGCGTGCTCGGGTGTCATGTAGAAACATCGATGGCCGACAGTCCCATGTCGCCAGCGAATGTCATGTCATTAGATGTCACAAAGTGGAGAAGACAAAACGATATTTCACAATAATTACTATAAAATGTTTTATACAGCCGATATATTAATAATATGTATTAAAAAAATTTAATTAATTTATATTAATAATTCGTAATAAGAGATTGTAAATTATTATTTTACTACTACTGTTTATACCTTTATACCTTTTCAAAATTTTATGTCCTTCCCGCTTATTTTTTTGCCATTGCCATTTCATTCATTCGGACCACCCCGGAGTATTATCCGCAGTGACTCTTTCCTAACGCACACCCAGAAACAAAATTTTGTTTCATACGAATTTCCTTTGAATTTCGGACGAAGAATTGTTTGGTTGAATTTTAATGACATTTGTTCACTTTAATTAAATCTTTCGTTTGATTCAGCATAGTTCTAATATATGTTTCTTGAAATCTAACAACCATTTCAGTTGAAGTAAATAAACATTTAAAGAAACATAAATAGATAGTACAGCATTTGTTTAACTTAAGGGGGGAAATAGGGTTAGGACAGCGTTTTTACAATGATTTTCATGAATTTTTTTTATAGGATAAAAAATGAATATAATTTATTGAAACTTTCAGAATATTTTATAAATATATTTAAGTATATACTATAAAATTTTTGAAGAATTTCCTTGAAAAATACCGAAGATATTAGCGACTCCATATTGCAGCTCACAATCAGACTCAGCATTTTGCGTACATTCTGGACGCCGCAATTTTCATCTGAAATCAAACGAAGTTGGAATTTACTTTCATCATATGTCTCTCTTCTATATGAACCTAAATGCTATCAAAAAAATAGAAAATTGAATTTTTCACAGGGGTCAAAACAAAAAAGCATGATTTTTTGCCATTTTTTACAACTTTATTTGCGAAAAAAAAATATTATTTTAAATAATGATAATATTCCAATTTTAGGTTCATATGGAGCGCAATACTATAAAGAAAGTAACTGCCAATTTTCAAAACGATTGGTTGAAAACTTTTCAAACTAGCGTGTACGCAAGTTCAAAAAAAGTCGTTTTCAGAAAAACACGTTTGAAAAAATCGCGCGCTCGGTGCCTGAAGGAGAGCTACTCACTTTAATAGCTTATAACAATAGAACCAGTCGGAATTTTCATTTTTAATTTTGGGAACATATTTTTCAATAGTTTTACTAACAATTTATGAAATAAAAAAATTGATTTTTTGAACCATCTAACCCTATTTCCTCCTTTGAAGAAAGCTTTTTTCTGGGCTTATCTGTGGGACACTACACTAGTGCTGGACGATTGCGCGGGAAAAGTGGGGAAAACGTGGTGCCGATACAGCTACATTTTACTGACTTTCAATTGCATTACCATGTAAAACTTCGACAAAACACTGGCTCTCCGATCGTTAACCGACCCGCAAATCAGTGCACGGCTGAGCGATCATCCACCCTACTATTGACCACCGAACCCGCGCGCCGAATGCGCGTCCACTGTCCCTCGGTGTTACGAGAAAAATATAATTGATAATGATTAATAATAAAATATTATAAATTATTATTATTGTGATTAAAGCAATAAGATACGTAGAGAACTTGGGAGATTCGTATTTCATTGTTAAAACAAGAGAATACGAATTGGGAAGCGGAGAAGGGAGAACAATTTAAAGACGAAGGAGTTAATTTATAAAAATCGATAAGTACGATGTCCGATTTATCCACTGGATGTATATGCTGATGTATAGATCTCCGGGTATATCGTCGTTTAGTTAATTGGGGAAGCAATATTGAATGTCGCCTTCAGCGAATTGAGCACTCCTGAAACTTTTTCAACGGCGAAATGCATCGGATCGTAGCTTTATGTATATGTATTTATGTATATGTGTATCTGGCAATGTCTCGGATTTCCTTGACGAATTTCCAACGTCGGTTCGACATTGCTCGGTGATATATACATATACACCGATATTGTGCCGAACGGTCCGCGGACGAGCTCGACCATATTTGGGAGCAATCTTAAAAATTGCTCCACCCGTACCAACGGGTACGATTGTAGCGATACCAATCGCTACAATCGTGAAGCTTTCTCGCAAGAAGAACCGAGCTTTTTCCCTTCCTTTATTCCTTCTTCTTTCCTCTGTTATTTCTGATCGCTGCTCGTCAGTGGTCCATTGAACCGCGAACAAGTTGCATATATCGTGTGGCTTACGGAAGACTTGCTTGAGAATTTGTTTGCATTCAAAAGGCACCATCGAGCGACTTTGCAATTCGTCTCTTGCATTTTTTTTTCCCCATTTTACGTCGTCGCCATCGTTTAGATATATGTACCTGGATTGTCGCTACGGTGAGCCAGGAACATTATACATATAGGCCACCACCTTTTCCTACCACCTTTTCCTTTGGCCTCGTGATGCGCACAGATTTCTGAAGAGAAAGATGAGAATTCTACTGGGCAAGATAAAGGGAACTATCTCTCGTCCTTGTCTACGTCGTCCGGGACCGGGCGAAAGCGCGAAGAATGCCCCGAGGGATCGGTTGTGTGTGTGTGTGTGTGTGTGTTTTCTCACTACGATCTCCCGCCCAGTTCTTCCGGTATAGTCATTCCCAACGAGAGAACCGTATATATCTCGCCGGATCCGAGAGAACGAGGAACTAGTGGCCCCGGGAAAACAGAAGGACTTGGTGGCGGGTGACGATGATGAAGAAAAGAAAGGAAAAAAAGAAAGGCGAAGCCACCCTGAGAAGAGAATATGCTACATTTGTTTTTTTTTTTTCGTCGTTTTCCTTTTCGTTTTTTTCCCATTCAAATTTTTTTTTTCTTCTCGCCTGCACGCTTTCGTGCACCAAGTCCATTCGTTTCCTGACATTTTCGTCGTGTCCGGTTTGTTAGGTCGTATTTTCGCTGAGTGAAAATATGTCTCGATCGGGTTAGCATAAATTCGTCATTATCATTTGGTCATTTGGGTCTCGTGTATTCACAAAATTTTAGCAAATTTCTAATCGATGCTCGGTTACGCCACGGAAACGCTCTTACGCGCGCGATCTTTATTGCTACTTTTTTATCAAACGCGAAACTCTTGTACCACGAATGAAGGGCAGGTAGGGAGAGGGCGTGAAAAAGAGACCGCATCCTCGCACCCACCCATTTCCGACTTCTCCTTTCTCTTATAACCTCCTCCCTCTCTGTCTCTTTCACTTTCTCGTGTCTCTTTCCTCCCCTTGCGCGTCAAGATGTGGTTCGGGTCACTATTAATAATTAACCACCAATTAGCAACTTGTGTTTGTTTAACTGCGTTAATTAATGGACGTAAACATTATAACTTGCCGGAGAGAGAAATATATATATATATATATATATATATATACACATATTTATTATTATTTCTATCCGCTGCTCTCGCGACACTCGCGCTTTAAACGGACGACATAGTCGCGCATTACTGAGTATATGTAGGTAGGAGTTGCCATTTGTGCGAGGGCGGTAAAAAAGATGAGGGGAGCTCTAACAAGCTGGATATGTGGAAAGAAAGAGAGAGAGAGAGAGGGGATAAAAAAAAAGCGTACGACCGAGAGATGATAGCGAACTTGTATGAAGTCTTCTTGGGCGATGGGGGGTGAACCTATCTCGTTACACACCGACGCGGAGGCGTTCGTCGTAGACGGTTTATTTTATTTTACCACACGCTACGCTCCTTTCAACACTTTCTTTCTCTCGCTCCCGCTCTCTCATCCATTTCTCACCCTTGCCTTTGAAACAAATGGCCTCTGCTTCGTACACAAATCCACGGAACCGTTCTCGTCTCTCGCAATTGCCTCGTGACTTTGTATCCTTCGCGCTTTCGTTGAGAGACCTGCGAAGTGAGAAAGAAAGAAAGAAAGAGAGAGAGAGAGAGAGAAAGAGAGAGAGAGAAAGAGTGAGAGGAACAAGTGCGGTTGAGTTCGTTTCGTTTCCGGGTGAACTCACACTTACGAACGTTGCCTTATTTAACACACCACACGACAACGTTTTTCTTTTTATTTATTTTTCATCGAAAGCTCACATTGCCCATCGCCGTACGTAGACGCGAAGTCAACCTCGAGTTAACGGCAAATGAGATTGTGCTGGAACTACCCCCAGCCACCCAACCGCGCACCGTTGACAACGACCGTCTCCATTTCCCTGGAGAAAATAATTGTGTACAAGAATTACATCATCGTGTGTACACCTTCGTTAATTACGCGACTTTTGCTCCTCGATATTTTAACCGAGCGACTCTATCGGTGGTATATCGTGAAGAAAAAAAAACACCACTTCAACCGTTTTTCTTCCGCAACGCGAGATGTTTTTTTCCCGTTTGTTTTCGCTTTTTTTTTCTTTTTCATCAACATTATCCCCTCTAAACGTCACGTGATTAATTAACAATGTTTGTTTCTTCTTCTTACGATGATTGCAGAGAGTTCTATTACATACAAATGGAGAAATACGCGAGACAAGCGGTTTCGGAAGGCGTTAAAAATGCCGACGACCTACAGGTCGGTGGTGACTCGGAGATTTATCGAGTCCTAAATCTTCACTACAACCGCAACAACCACATTGAGGTATGGGGTCCCCAGGTGCGCAAATACACAAAACACGCACACGCTGAAGAATTATGATTTTTAATAGATTTATATTTACGTGATTAAGTTCGCTTCGATAAATGGTTGATGATTTTTTTGTTTTTACTGTCGTTTATTTTTTCTCGTTGCTGATTGAATTTAACGAGCTTTCGCTGTACATCTGGCCAATTGCATGTCGAGGAGAATTCGATCCATCGAGAATCGAGCGTTGAAAAATTGAATATAAATTCTTTAATTGTACCGATACTTTTGTTGGCTTGACGTCGGGAAAAAAATCACTTTTCAAAGATTAATTGATGCTAAATGATAATACGTCGATTGAAAATATCACGCATTCGGTAAAATGGAATTGAATAGTGAGGAAAAAAACGGTGAAACAGTGCATTTTGCCAATTAACGATATAACTGTTCTTGAAGAATCAACGAGTCGCCTAAAAAAAGTAACGCTCCGAACTCGATGGAACAGCTCGATTAAATGTTTTGTTTCTTTTACTGAAAATAAAAAACTTGAGTATTTCCAATAAGATTACCGCGTGAATGTAATAAAAATGTCATCAAACTATAAACTCTAATCTCACAGATTGGATCGTAAGTGGGAATACTTAATTTTTTCTTTACTTCGTTTGAAAAATCATTGTTTCGCGGTCAAATCGTTACAGTCTTAAAGTCCGTAGAAATATAGTCGCAAGCTAAATCGCTGTTATTCGTGTTAAGAATAAAGAAATCCTAAAAACTTCAAATCATTCACGACTAACGTGGCGTCCATTTTTGTGTTTCTCTCTTGTGTTCAGGTCCCCGGAAACTTCAGGTACGTTGTGGAGCAGACGCTCAAAGAGTTTTACAAGGCGATACAGGGTGGCAAGGACACGGAACAGTCGTGGAAAAAATCCATCTACAAAGTTATCTCGAGGCTGGACGATTCGGTCCCCGATTACTTCAAGAGCCCGAATTTTCTCGAGCAACTCGAGTGAACCCGCGGTCAGGCGCTGCGCTGCTGCTCCGCGTGGTAGCCCGGTTTGAATAAAACGAAAAAAAAAAAAACAACAAACAAACAAGCAAAAAAGAAGCAAAAACATGCAAAACATACGGAAGAAGAGGACGAAAAAAATTAAGTTCACGAAAACAAACGATTAACGACGAATGAACATTGAACAAACCAAAAAAAAAACAAAAATAGAGCGTGGCTTAAACCTTTTTTTTGTACCGAAGGCTGTCGAGGAGGCGCGAGTATGAAACAAACAATTATATAAATAAAAAATTAAACAGTGAAACGAAAAAAATAAATAAATAATAATAATTCGCGCGAGTGGTCCGATTCAAACGAACGTTTTGCCGCGAATCGGAGCCAGGCGAATCAGAGTAACATATCGGAAGTAAACGAGAAAAAAGTGATCAGTTTCGCGGAACGAGTGAAGAAAGAAGAGATGTCGACGAACCAATTGAATGATCGACAGACCGTCAGGACGACCAAATCGGGAGGATCGAGGGACGACGAGCAAGAAGAAAGAAAAAAAAAACGATGTTTCGCGTCGAAATTAACGAAAAAAAAATTTAACGCGACAACAAAATGACCGGCCATCTCATCGTCGTCGGTGAACCCCGAAGAGGAGGGAACGGCGACGCCGAAGGGGATGGCTGAGAGAAATCGCGATAGAACCGCGATGCAATAAGTATCCGTGACAGGATTCTCCTACTCTTGCGTTTGCCGAGATTCAAGAAGATTGGTCGTCGAAGTGACGAAGATTGGGCATTTCATGCGGCTACGGCGGATCGACAGGCACGAAGTGAGCGATAATATACGTATATCTATATGCATATATATATATATATTCATACATATGCACAAAAAGATATATATATATATATATACATAAATGTATATATGGATGAATAATTAGTCAATGACGAGTAATCATTGCGCTCGATCGAATTAACAAGCGACGAATCATCGATCATCGTTCAGCAAAGGTTCGTTCCACCATGTTAAAACAAAAGCACATAGATAGAGAGGCTAATCCGACGATTTCATGTTATAAAATTAAGGTATATTCGTTAAAGCGATTTATTAGATAATGCGAAAAAATGAGAGAACGAACAATTGTGTCGCGAGAAAAACGAACGAACGTAAAATTGATGAAAAAAAAAAGGTGACGAAAATCACCGTATGAATCGGATCGAGAAAAATCACGCATTAACGAGAGATAGATTGAACTCGGTAGTTGAACTACGTTGTTTTTTTCTTTTTTTCAAAGCTTCGACTCTGATATGTTACTGATGTGCATTAATCTCGTTTATTAGTGCTTCTTTTCGATCGTCATTGAGTTTTGCCTGCGAAGTTATGTTTTAAGACGTCGCATTTTTAGCCCAAAGATAATCCCGAGAGTGTCGATTCTCACAGTGACAATTCGTCGATTGGTTGGAAGGGACTGCCTCGCGAGGCTCGTATTTTATCAACGATCGATCTTTTGAAAACGATAAATCGGCAATTGTCGTCGAACAATACGAATTTTCTTTCGCTCCGATCCCCCCCATTCAACACCTACATTTTAAAAAATCGATGTTATTACAATCGTTAAGCGATTTTGAGGCGCGAACGACGCGGAAACTAATCGTTCAATGTTTGACCCTTCGTTCGGCGTCGTTTGGCCCAAGATCGTGCACGGGGTGACGTTAAAACGAGACGTTGATAAAGAAAAATCGTGCTATTAGATCGTCTTCATTGATTTTACCTCGCGTGGCCGAGGCCAACGACGAACTGTACGAAACGACTCTGGCGAGAATCCACGTTCGAGATATCTCGAAACTTTCGGGAAACAAACGTATTTTTTTTTTAAGCTGTACATAGACGAAAAGAAATTATCCTAGGAGTTATATATATTTCCGTGAACAAAGTGAATTTTGTTCGATTTTGCCGAGGAGGGAACATTGGGGACTGACGGGAGGACGAAAGAGTCGAGAGGAAAGATTGGAAAGATTATCTTTTTTTTTTTTGTTAACCACGCATATGAAAGCTCGAGACGCAGGGAAAATGTGTTCGCGAACGTGGGGAAAAAAAAAGAGCGAGAAATCTGTATCTTTCGCTGTTACATAAATCGATCGAAGAATTTCTTTTTTTTTTCCGGATTAAAAACGATCGAGGATACTGGCGAAAGTTTGAGATTGTTACGGATTTTGCATCGTTTCTATTTCTCCCACGCTCGCGATCCAATCTCGAAGAGATCGAACGACAGAGCGGGTTTTTTTTTCAAACGAAATAGTTCGGTAAAAATTTAAGTGGAACGAGCCCTCTACACGCGACGCGTTTAGGTCGAGAGAACGCGATAATGTTTGAATAAATAAATTTGCAGGAAAAGAAAAAATTGCGTATTGATAAACACGTCGGTAGTTCGTGGGTGGTTAATCGATTAGACGGTTAGAGGGCTAGTCGCAACGAGAACGCGAGTACGTTTGTCAACGGGCAATGGAAGATAGGAGAGGGTGCGAAAAATCGACAAGATTATTTAAAAAGGGGGGGGGGGGAGTGGGAATGAAAAATTATTGCACGGAGAATGAAACGTACCGACGGCGTCCTTGGAGACGATATATTTTAATAAAAAAAAGATCTGGTTATGCCGTTAAAGCGGGGCTACCTAACCATTTAAATAAGTTTATAAAACAAAAAGTTTAAAATAATGAATATGTATATATATACATATGAATGTTTATATATATACATATATTAGGTTTTTTAAAAGTATAACGAAACTTCTGAGGTGGCGAAAGATTTTTTTTTTTTTTTTTTTTTTTTCATCAAATTTTCGACGAAACCAACTTCGAACCTCCCCCGTTATTAATGAAACTCCCGGTTAATTATTATAATGCATCTTCGCGTTGTGAGAAACGAAAATATAAAAAGACACTTGTAACACGAAAAATGTAGCCCGAATGTAGAAGGGCGAAAAAGCTCGATCGGGTTTTTAACGTCCGATATTAATTTACGACCGGTATATATAGAAGAAAAATGAAAATTCCTGTAGATATCGAGACGCATATTCATACCCCACTACGATAATTATAAATAATTTTGGGTGGTAGCGTTTAATAATTTACTTTTATTCATATATATTCAAATGCGATTATCATACGCCCTTGTATCATTGTACGATTATTTTTATGATTATTATTATTATTATTATTATTATTATTATTATTATTATTGACGATGAATATCGTATTATTTTAATACTTATGATCACTAATGCCACATTAGTTTTCTGTGTTTATTATTATAATTTAATTGTAACTTTATTTCTTATTATATTCTCACTATTTTTGCGTATTTAGTTAATTTAAATGAACGCACGAACAAGTAAAACAAAAAAACAAAAAACAAAAAAAAATTATAATTTTTAGTCTCACGCAATTGCCTCGTTCCTCTGCCCTTGTCGCGAAGAAGAAAAAGAACGAATGAAAAAAGAAGTTTATTCGCGACAAGCGCCTAAAATTCACCCTCGACCTCCCTTCAGACTATCTGTGGAAAAAAAAAAAAAAAAAAAGAAGTAACAGGAGGAAGAGGATCCAAACACTACGTCCCATTCTCAACGCTGCGCTGTATATCACTAGACTTATTGATTGTCTATATTATTACGATTATATCATCATTGCGACTTTTTATGAATTATCAAATGCTGAACAGTACACAAGCATATATATATATATATATATATTTCTTTTTCGCAAGCGGTGAGTCTTAACCTAGTCACGAGTCACTATTTTTTAATTATCGATCGATCTATTGATTATTATTTTATTTATTATTCACACCAATAAATGAGGAGATATTGAATTTAGTTTTTTTTTCTCTTTATTCCTTTATGATATCCATCATCCAATTCCCCGAGGACTCGCCACTTAATCGTTATTATTCTTATTTAATTTTTTTCATAATTTTCATAATTTTCATAATTTTTTTCATTCCTCACCCTACGCTTATGTGGCATTATCCTCTTGAAATATTTATCGCGAGTGAGGAAGATAAAGAGAGAGAGAGAGAGAGAGAGAGAGAGAGAGAGAAAACGAGAAACAAAGTTCAACCGCATCTCACACTCCCTCTCGACTGCTGTTTTCGGCCTATAAATTTGTTCATAAAAAAAAAAAAGAAAAAACAATCTCGAGAAGAACATTTTGCTACTTGAAACGCGATATTTTTTAACGGAGGTTCGCACGGTTAGTTCGGAAAATGACTCGCTCTCAATGTCTCCAAAATGAAAATACTCTTTCGGTCTTGATGTGCAAATTAAATGAAAGCGTCCCGTAAAGCAAAAAAAGTATTTTTTAGAACGGTGGGACGTTTTATTTCGAACGAAATTATAATCGAGGGTGCAACTATTCGCTCGACTTTGGCCTAATGCGAAAATGTTTGCACCTGTATCTCCCTATATATATATATATATATATATATATATATATATATATATATATATATATATATTACATATATAAATGTATAAATGTTTTTTTGGCACGGCTGGCCTAAAGTTTTTGGTCTAAAAGATTTCGTCTCGAAGCGTCATATGAAGATAAAACAAAAATGATCCGTGGATCTGTTCGAGAGTCAAAAGGGCATTGGGTGCGAGGAAAAATTTCAAACCGGTGTTAGCCTCGTGCGAAGAAAGATTAAAAAAAACAGTCTCTCGGCCACGAAATTTCCTTTTCGCTCCAAATTTCGATGTATCGTACGGAGGCGACAAAATGAAAAAGAAAAAAAAATCTATGTGTCTGAAAACTTTCTTAATCGCTGGTTGACAGAGGCTGTGTGACTATCGTTGAAATTCTCATTCTCGAGGCTCTCCCTTTTATACTCTCAATCGCGTATAGTCTTTTGGACGCCGAAAGTACTCCCATTAATGTAAAAAAAAAGGAAAAAAAAAGAGAAAAAGTATCGCCACTTCAGAACAGTTCTTAAATCGCCCTACCAGCAAACCACCGGCGATTCCACATTGAAATCCAGAAAAAAAAAATAAAAATACTCGTTTAGGGAAACAACACCTTAGCCTTTATTAGCCTTTTATCGGCAAGTCGAGTCTTCACCCGGAGACATGAATGCTCACGAGACGATTTATCATCCATCGTTCTTCGACATTCAATGCCGCCGACGCCGACGATCCGGGGCGTGCGCGCATATCGAACGAATGTCGAAAGAACGAAAAATTAAACGAGCGTTACTCAATGAGATAACGTGACGTTCGTAACGTGTACGAAAATACACAAATTTTGCATGTAAACAATTAATATAAATTGAAAAAAAAATAATATCACGTTACAATTCGATCGATCGCACCGATCAATCGAACGCGTACATAGCCGACCGACCGCGGACGCGAGACTGATCACTCGCGACTGATACAAGAGTCAAATAATAATGATAACTAACCGAATGAAATACAGGCACGAAAAATCGTTTAAGACCAAAAAGAGCAGCCAGCCCCGGGCGCTGCTCGCGATTCGCGTGTTAAACGGGGCAAGACAAAATCCCGAAATTGACGAACACTCAGAGACACAAAATTAAAAAAAAAAAGACATACACACAAAAATAAAATACACAGAGTGCACAATGGCAAGTTGCGTTGTCATGAAAGAGTAAGGAACACAACAACAACAACAACAAACCAAAATGAAAATAAATTCAAAAAGTCGTTTAAGTAAACAAAGACAAAGATGATTGTAAAATAATGAAATTGAGGTTTTCGTACTATAGGACAAAAGAAAAACAAAAACGTAATGATATAAAGATACACCCGTTCGCAGAGAGAAAGAGAAGACAGAGAGAGAGAGGAAACGCGAAAGACGATAAAATTGTCGACGAGGAGTAAAATCGAGTTAAGGTAGTAACGATTAATATATATATATAAATATGTAAGAGATTAGAAATTGAATGAGAGAGAGAGAGAGAGAGATGGAGACGTGTGACTCGGCGGAGATATATCCTCGATAACTATTTAAATATTTAGGCGAATGAATAAACGCAAAAGAAACAAGCATACAAACAAAAAAAGTAAATTGTGGAAAAAATAAAAAATAAAATAAAATACGAGTGATAAAAGTCAGAGAGCGTTTCTGTTCCAAGTAGTGTGATCGTCCAACCTCGCCGTATCCGTGTGCGCGCGTACGATTATATATATATATATATATTAAAAGAGAGCCCGGATTAATAATAATAATTAAGTGACACGGCGATTGTGTGTGGATGTGAGGACGGTGGCGGGAAATATGAACGACGACGATGATTAAGATGAGAGAGAAAGAGTAAAGAAAAAAGAAAAGAAGTTAATAATCATACGTACATTTACGTGGGCGCGTAAATAAACAACAACAACAACAACAACAACAAACAAAACACAGTAAACAGAATTAAGTAATAGTATCTAACGTTAAAACTTGCAAGCTATTAATTATTATATTACGATTAATTAAATGATAGTGAAAGAAAAAGAAAGAGAGGACACCTACAATTAAAGAAAGAAAACAAAAATTACCCATGAACACGAACACACACACACACACACACTCGCAAACACCCCAATGAACTATTCTTATTACGGTGATTATTATGATTATTATTGATATCGAGATTTGGATTAAGTCGTGATATAAAGAAGAAGAAAGGAGAAAAACGAGAATGATTATGAAAACGTGAATCGGAGTAAGTTTCATTGATGAAATAATTCCTCGACTATTAGGAACGTACTTAGGATATCGTATTATTACGAGGTTTCGTGTGAAGGCGAACAAGGAAAGGGGAGGGGGCCAGATCGTGGTTATACTTTGTTGATTTTCATTTTTTTTTTTTCCTTCCTCATCTATCATTTTTCTCTTGTTATCTGATCGTCCACGATGAGAAAACAAGAGAGAAAAAGAGATGGGGCAGAGAGAAAAACGAGAATTTTTATTAATTTAAGAATTTAAGAGATCGAACGCGCGCGACTTGCCGACTTCACGTGAGAGCCAAAGTGAAAAGAAAAAACGAGAAACAATTAACATAAACACACACACAGATACACATACACACACACGCACTTGGGATCGTGTGACTGCGACGGGAGTGTGCGAGAATTTTTGGAGCGTGCTTATAGAGTGTGTGCGTGCACGACTGGATTGCCAATGCGTGAGCGACTAGAAGATAAAGATGGGGAGAAAATCTTTTAACGCAATGTAGCGCGCGCGCGCGCGCGAAAATTGCCAACTGGTTGTTGATAACGCGTGAACAAAGATATGTTCTTGTGTGATAACCTCGATAACGCGTATATTAACGTTTAGGAATATATATTGTCGAGATGAGAAAATTGAAAAAACATACGTCGGAAAAAGTAAAAAAAAAAAAAACAATTAAATTGAAACGAAAAAAAAAAAAAAAAGACATAACGAAAGGTGTGTGTTAACGGAGCCTAAGGAAGTTTGCGCGACGATTTGAGGCGCGGTTGAGGTTACGCGTGGAACGCGAGGACCTTCCGATTTTCCCGAGAGGAATGGACTCGAGAGACGTTTAGAAATTATGTTTTTTTTTCTTTTTACAACGATATTATTTTGTTCATTAATTTTTTTTATTACAGGCAATAAGCACTCGCGAGTTCGTCGACTACTCCGTTCTTCGTCGAGTGCGGAATTCATTGTTTTTTTCTTTCTTATCTCTCAACCGGTATTCTCAATTCGGATTACATCCGGATATTTCCGAGAAACAAACAAAAGGGACAATTTGACGAAGAAGAAACAATCGATTTTTCTCATTCGCTCGATACAACCGGCTATGCAATTCACTGCGTTATATACATACATACTCAAACTCATACATATATATATAAATACATATATATATATACATATATATTGATAATATATTTATGAAAGTACAGTCGATACTCCTGTACTTGTTCAGCAAAGCTCGTAAAATTTGTAGTCCACATTATTGAATTTCATATACAAACAGGAAGAGGCTGTCGATACTCCAGCTCTTCCTCCATCCAATATAAACTCTCAGGTCTGTCGTCGCAATGTTATAACACACATTGCGCGCACAATCGGCATCACAGTTATTCGCGAATTTGAAAAATCGATTCGTACATCTTCGATCATTTACACATAACAATTTTCCCATGCATCGTTTTTGTTTTCTCTCGTTTCACAACGTAAAACCAGATCCATAATATATCATTCTATGCAATAACCGCGCTCCAGTGGTCCATTCCTTTCGGCCGTCTGCCGAAGCGTTCACGGGATTTATTCGGGAGGGGTTGCGACGATGTTTTCTAAGCTTTTCGTTCAAATTTTAAATCTCTTTTTTTTTCATTAATAAATAAAAATGTGAATGATGTCAGAAATACGTTGGGAGCCAAGTGTCCTTGATGCGACCGTCGTTGAAGCCAAAGATCTCCCGATCTCACTTCAATATAATAAAAAAAAAAATAAACAAAAAGAGGAAGAACAACATGTTATTGGAATTGACAAGAAAACAAAATCATCAGTCAATGGCCAGAGAGCTTTTTCGAAACTCTCACGGACTGAGTTCGGAGCCAAACGGGCGTGAGACGTTCGGCGCAAAAACGATCCTAGAAGAGAGAGAGAAAGATGGAGACGGAAGATGTAAAACGAGTGGACGTTGATGGACGAGAGGCGCACAACAGTGTGTATGTGTGAAAAAATATTGATTATATAAATATGAAAGAGAGAGAGAGAGAGAGAGAGAGAGAAAGAAAGAGAAAGAAAGACGATTAGAGTGCAAGAGACCAAATGAATTTTACGAAAGCTCATGAACGTACGAGTCGTTGCGAATGATAGAGAGGGAGAGAGAGAGAGAAATCAAGAGAGAAATAATTAAGAAGAAAAAAAAAGAAGAAATTATACAGAGAGAGCCGACCTCCTTGTCTACCGGGAGGTCCGCATATATTGTAAAGACGAATAATAAGAGATAAATTAAGGTGACAAAAAAAAAAAAAAAGAAGCGCGTAAGAGCGGGACGAGATTAAATAAAGATGAAGAAAAATTATAGGCCAGTTAAGTGTAAGGGATAAAGAAGAGAAAAAAAAAGACTACGTTTAATAAAATAAACTACCCTCCTTTCGATCGCACCTATACTTTCGGCAGTTCTTTCGGCATTAATAATGATGATGATAATGATAATGATTATGATATCGTATATAAACGAAGAGAGATAATAGCGTGAAACTTGATTGCGAATATAAGAATGAAAATATGTGTGAGAATGAGAGAATATAATTTGAAAAAAAAAGTAGAAGAAGGAAAAGAAAAAAAAAACGAAGGTACGAATCTTCGTCGGCCGACTCAGTGGCGAGAACGACAAACGAGAAGAATAATTTCACACATTTCAATGAAACCAAGGGGGAAAGAAGAAAAAAAAACAATTGAACGAAGAGAATGAGTCAACGTGCTCTCGTACACGAGAGCCACCAATTTATATTGTATCAAGATCAACACGTCTCTCCAACTGTGAAAAAAATTCGGACGAGAGAGACCGTTCGAGAGCCAACGAAACAAATAAATTTACAAAAAGATATATATATAACGAAGAAAAAAAAAACAAAGAACAAAGAAAAGATCAGATCCGTCGTTCACGTGGAACCCCCAATCGGCCAAACGATTGAGATAAACAAATAAGAAGAAAGAAATATCCGAGAACAAGGAGAGCAGCACACACACATACACACACACACACACATAAACACGTATATTGATGATTGACGATAGTATGTAAAAGAAGAAAAAAAAAGGACAAAAAAAATTTTAACGGCAAACGAGAATAAAACGAGAGAATCCACGTGTTAAAATTATTAACGGGCATATGGTTGAACACACGTCTCAACAAGCAGTCGACTAGGTAATTACGTACATTAATAAATATAGATAATAGTAAGAGTTAAGGATAATGATTATTAGATAAAACGAACGATAGAGAGTGAGAGAGCAGATGAAGAGAGCAGAAGCAGCACCTACGAGACAAGCAGCAACACATATTTATATGCGACTACTTTGATGTGTGAGGTGTGAGCTAGATCGCCGCGGCGTTAAGTCTTAGGTCCTCAGAGATGTAATAACGCAAAAAAAAAAGAAAAGAAAAAAAGACCCTCCGGGAATGAGGCGTACGGACGCCGACCACGAAATGTCTCGAATGAATTTTTCCTCAACGTTTCAACGATCAACGACAATTCGACGAGTCAAAAAAAGTATAGGACACAAAAAACCGCACATTTAGAATATTTCATAGAATTTTCGACATGTCGAAAAAACATAAAATGAAAATGAAAATTTCTCGTTCATGACGAGAAGAGATCGTCGCTCTCGACGAGAAATTAAATGAAGAGAGAGAGAGAGAGAGAGAGAGTGCGTGGTCGGCATAGGAATGTCTTGTAAAGATTGTGGGAATTGTTTTTCTGCGTCCCGGCGTCGGTAGCGACTATATATTATAGTTGAAAAAAAGAACAAAAAAAAAAAAAAACGGCCCCGAGTCGGGACACCAATTGTAACGGCGAGTACTTTTTAGGCTCATCGCTCTGAACTTCCGGTTGCGTCGTGGAAAACGGCGTTTTCTCAATCACCGATGATAAATTTCATACGGCGTTTGTATTTTTTTTTCTTTCTTCTTTTTCGAAACAAATAATTCATTTTAAAAGCAACAATAGCGCGTCTACAAATAGACAGCACGAGCAAATCTCCGGCCAGGTATTTTCGAGAATACAATCAATTATCCGTGTACAATGGTCCTCACAAATGTTCACAGCATCGCGTAAACTTGACGACAAAAAAAATAACAAGTTATTATTTCTCAACTCAAAACCATAAACCGGATTCAGTTGCAATAGTTTCCATGTACGAGAAAAAAGTGCATTTGTCCGATTCGAATGAATTTTATCAGGATGAAATTTCGTTTGAATAAAAATTTAAAAACAATATATACGATTTAAATAACATTTATTCGGTCAAGTTGCAAACAATCATCAACCGAATTTTCTCGTTTTTTTTTTCGGCAATACAAATAAATTTTGTTTTACTCAAATATCCTTGATCTCGAAGGTAATTCATTAGAATAAAAATTATGCCCTATTTTTCTCGAACAATCACGTACAAGTCCCGCAACCCTCAAACAAGTACATTAAACGAAAAAAAAACAAAAACAAATCATAATAATAATTGCACGAAAAAATACGAACGCGATTATCGTTAATGGAGTAAACGCCGTTTTTCATCCATAAATCGACTATTTCGGAGGAACAGAACACTGGGCAAAAACCTGTCTACTTTGATGAAAAAAAAAAAATGCATTACGATATTTGACAAACTTTGATCATAATATATATATGAATATATAAATGTGTATAACTTTAAACGACGCAATTGATCCGTCGATAAAGTTTTTTCCGGCGTTTTTTCTCGGTTCGCTTATGAAACTCATGATTTAACGCTATTATCGGTTGCGCAAGAGACGAAAATGACGAATAATGGAACAAAAAAAAAAAAAAAACAAATATCGTTAGGAATAATATTTAAAGAAGGAAAAAGTAATAATGATTCGCGTGAATAATTGATGATGAGATTCGAGCAAAGGGGTGAAAAAATAAAAAAATAAAAACGAAATTGATGTAACTCGAGAGACGAATTCGAAGACTTTGATGGAAAACAAAAAAGAACAGGAGACAACGGGGAAGCAAAAAAGATAAAAATTCCGCTTTTGGCACACACCTAAAAAAGATTTTGATGGAATATTAAGGGGAAAAAACATAATAAAGAGGAAGTGATGAAAAAAAAAAAAAAACAAATTAAATACAATTTAAAAAAAAACAGACTCAACCACATAACGGAGGTGTCGCTCGCCGAGGTTTCGACGACCCGCCGCAAAAGACAGCACAAAATCTACACGTTAAAACAATCGCAAATTAACACACAGACATACACACCCACGCAAACTCGCGATAATCGCGTATATACACATAAACAGAGGCATTTAATGATACACGAGTCACAGCCTGGAAACACGAACTCGCAGTTGCGGCCCGAATCCAAAGAAAAAAAGAGAAGAAAAAAAAGAAGAATAAAAAAAAGACACATCAAGGAAAAAAGTACAAGTTTTCACGTTTGCGCCTTACATTAAAATTAAAAGTTGATCAAAAACGTATTCTTACCAAAATCGGCCTTAGTATATACTTTTCCAGGGGACGGGTTACGAGACACACGCGGGCAGTTTGTCATAAAAATATATATATATATATACATACACACATATATATATATTTCTCGTTAATTGCCGAAGCTGACGAGGGCGATATTCGCGACGACTCGTCAGCAAAGTGAAATTATTGAGAGAGGAAAAACCTCGCGAATCATTAATCGTAACAATTTCTAAAATCTTGTTGGGAGCGAAAAAAAAATAAAAAATTGAAAAATATCCAACGTACCCAAAGCAAATCAGAGTCGCGCGATATGACGAAAAAAAATCGCGTTGAAGTGAGCGAAAAAAAACGAGAAAAACAAAAAAATCTAACATCTCAAAACGCGGCACAAACTGCCCGCGAGACTCACCGCGTCCCGACCACCCCCGCGACTCAACCCCGTCCTAAAAATGAAGGAAAAAAAAAAAACAAAGACCCAAAATCCCGACAACCCGCAAACCCGCCGCCCAAGCCCAGAGTCCCGTCGAAAAAAAAAAACAAAAAACGAAAGAAATTAACAAAAAAGAAAAGAAAAGTCCGTATAGAGCCTCTTTTTTCGCGTATAAAAAGAACGAAAGAAAGAAAGAAAAACACTTCCTGCATATGTGAGATAGATGACGAGTGGACGGGTCACCGCCTCGCGATTAAGGCATCCTCGCCGTTGTTTATCATATAAACTGACGATGAGAATACAAGAAGAGTGCGAGCGAGCGAGGGCGAGAGAAAGCGCGAGAGAATGTGAGGACGCAGCGAAATATGAAGAGAAAAAAAAAGTAATAATAATTGAGGAAAGACATAGAAAAAGGTCGACAGTGCGGGCGCGAGCAATTAGCACAACTCCCGTCAACCGGAAGTCTCGGCGAGATCGTACGAAAAAAATCCGCGAAAATCGTGGAAGATCGCACAATAAAAAAAAAATTAAAAAAAACAAACAAATAAACAGAGATTCCTTTTGCACGCGTTTACTCCATCACTGGTCCAAGACCAATAATCGGCGAATCGACAAAATCATTTATGACCGTATATGAAAATTTTTGGAAAATAAAAAAAACAGAAAAGAGTACACGGAGAAAAAAAAAGTGGTCAGTATGACCTAAATCGGACGTGGCGAACACATTTTTAATTAGTACAACGAAATTTTCGTTGTTCTAAATAAGAAGTTGTCGGTTAAAATACATTTTTGTTGAGACAACAAAAATATCGTCGCAGTCACAAAAAAAAAAAAACCCCTTTTTAACTGTCCGTATCCGTCGTGATTTAGTGAAAACGAGCACTCTAAATTTTCCGCTAAACGACAAAATTCGAGCGTTAACATTTCTCATGCACACAGAGTCACAAAAACAAAAGAACCGAAACAAAATATATCGCGGTATTGTCGGTATAATGACGCGCGATCACGTGCAAAACCGCGCCAAAGATCAAAAAGTTGCTGCGCGTCTGGGCCAGCTTGTCCGGCTCTCGCTGATTATCGATCGTAAGAAGAAAAAAATATCAATAATTTGAAGAAAAAAAAAAAAAAAAAAAAGAGGCGATCGCGCAACTCGATAATCGATTTTTTTTTTTTTCCTGAGATATTCAAACGTACGTAAGATATGTATAAAACGACGACATGGCGACGTATTTAACCACGAGGTCGCATTACGGTCGACGTTCGTTACGACGCGCGCGCGCGCTTTTACACATTCGCGCGAGTGATAATGTAAAAAAAAAAAAAAAAGGAAAAATGAAAACCAGCAACGGAACGCAAAAGAGTTAACCGCTGGCTGATTGACATTTAGAAACACGAACGTGTATGTAAACGTGCGCGCACGTACCACCGAACCCCGCAAAAAAAAAAAAACAAAAAAAAAATGTAAAATCAGAGTCATCCCCTTCTCGAGAAACTTTTAATGAAACCCCGCTCCCCGCCTCCCCCGCACCAACCTCAACGAAATTTGAGAGATCAAAATCACATCGTCAATGACACAAAAAAAAAAGAAAGAAAAACAACAACAACAATCCGCATAACCACCCGACTCCGAACCGACAGTTAAAAAAAAAACAAATAATAATAATGATAATATATAGCAATCGCCCGACACAGGAAAACCGGACACAAGACGCAATATTTAATAATAATACTATACATGATATAACAATTACTGTGCATAAAAGCTATGGATGTGACGATTGAACGAGAGGAAATCCATGGAAAGCAAAAAAAAAAATACAAAGTATACCGATCCGAGCAAGACTTGAACCAAGATAACAAAAAATAAATAAAAAGAAATGAAAAAAAAGAACGCGGTGTAATGAATATTAACTGTAACGCACTGTGTTAAAAACGTGACCATCGCTTCGAACGAAAAAAATCGCGACCTGATTTCGCACTGTCATCGATCAGCCTGACAAAAGAGAAAGAACAACTCCGAAGGATTCGTAATTTCGGAAAAAAAACAAACGAAAAAATTTGAACAACGAGGGATCGTTGAGAGTTGCGAGACGAATGACAGGTCACGACGATGTTCGCTATACAATAACCAAATAACGTGACGATATCCATGAATAAAAAAAAAACGACTTATACGGGATACAGGAGAATGAAAGTGACGTATAAATCCATTCCGATGAGTTTGACTTAAACGAGAGAGAGCAATAAAGAGAGAAAGAGAGAGAGAAAGAGAGAGAGAGAGAGAGAGAGAGAGAGAGAGAGAGAGGGATATGAGATTGGCACGCGCGAGCCACGATCACGGCGAGATATGGTCGCTGGCCCACACATCGTGGGCGATGAATCCGACTTCACTGATATACAAAAATAAAATAACAATTATGCCACAAGAAAGAAAAATAAATGTAACGAAGAGAGAAGAAAAAACTACGTAAAAACGATCGATATTTATAAAATAATGGAAACGCAAACAAAATGGTAAATCACTTGCAATTCATTGTCAAAATATAATTGTACGCACCCAACGGTATTTACATAATAATAGTAATAATAAACATGGAGAGCCAAAGATGCTTGAGCGAGAGCAAGAGTGATTGATAACGAGCGAAAGATTGACAGAAAGAGAGAGAGAGAGAGGGAGAGAAAATGATAGGAAGATGATAGAAAGTGAGTAAGAGGGCAGGTTATACGTAATAATCGGTTGATTGATAACAGAATCCGTTTTCTTTTTCTTTGCAAGCTAAAAATAAGAGCAGGAAGAAAAATAATAATTGACGAATATAGGTATAAACACACAGAATGCAGATCCGCCAATCGATTTCCTGATTTTCGCAGATTTTTTCGCGCGGGACATCGTCAACTAACTAAAAAATAATACAAAAAAAAAAAAAATATAAGGAGAAAAAGAAAAACGGTCCGAAATACATTTCCAATTGTACCCGCATCCAGCCCGCACCTAGAGGTCCTCCACCGTCAGACAGTCCTACGAGATCCTTGGAATTCAGAAAATGTTCGAAGAGAAAAGAAAAAGCGTGGAAAAACGCGGAAAAAAAACGGCGAAAAAATTTGAATCCCTATCCCTCGACCCACGACAAAAAAAAAAAAAATTTCCCACATCAATCCCAGTAAAAGAAAGAAAGAAGAAGAAGAAAAAAACAAAAAAAACCTAGAACAAGGTTTTGCTTCCAGTCCTTACGTGTTACCGTAAAAGAAACTTAATAAAACTATAAACCTACCTAACGATAATATAATTAAATGATAAGAGTTAAGATTATTGATTAATTAAATTATACCTAATGATAAATTGACTAATTGATACGGCTTAGGATTAATTACGCGATTAACGATGTAATAACGATTTACGGTGACGATGATAATGAGAGAAAGAGAGAGAGAGAGAGAGAGAGATACAGATGAGTTAGAACCGTTCAAGCATATATAGGCGCCGGTATCATGGCGGCTAAAAAACCATCCACTTCCCGAACGCGTGAAGATTCCGTGCCGGTACGAAAAAAAAAGAATTAAAAAAAAGAAACAATCAAACACACACCCACACACAAAACGAGAAATATCAGCGCGGTTAACAGACAAAGAAAAAGAGAAAGTATTGAAAAATAAATAAAAAGCTAGCGTACCGCGATCGTTGTGCATTCCTCAAAAAAAATAAAAAAAAGTAAACGATCGGCAGCTAGCTCTCGCCGATATCTTTTTCTTTTTCTTCGTTTCCTCCTCGATTCGACTCTCGTCGCGGTATATACGAAAATTAAGAAAAAAAAAGAGAAGAAAACACGAGATATACAAGTTTTAACACAGTCACAGAGGACGCAAAAACTCTTTCGATTATCGCCGATAATCGTTTCGTTAAGCGAAACAAAGGGATAATTGTCGGACACTTGAAGCGAAGATATATACGCCACGTTACGTAAAAGCGAAAAAAAAAAAAAATTGATTCAAAAAATAAATAAAAAAGAATGAAAATTAAAAGCACAGAGTCCCGGTGTGGAAACGACATTCTTTGGCGAAGCGCGGTAGTTTCTTACCCATCATTTATACGTTTAGATGATAAGTAAGGATTTAGGTTTAACGAGATATATACACGAGATCGCCGACATGAGTGAACGCGTTATGACGATGACGACGATTTAAAGAGGAAGATGGGACAAAAAAAACAGAGGAAAAAAATATATATACATAAGAAATAATAGACAGCAGCCAACAGACACGTTCCCCGAGGCACTCAACATACAGACACACAAAAACATACATTAAACACAGATGGAAATAAAACAAGCAGCATTAATTGTACTAACGATATGATTACATTATTGATATAATTATAACTATCCTAGCGGTATAATAACGACGACATAGTTGATTGATCTGTTTAATATTGAATGTCTGTAAACCAGAAAGCGTTTGGAACTCTATGCTATCCGTTGAGCAAGCCCCCACCTCCCCCCCACCCCTTTTACTCCGCCAAACGAAACGTAATCGACACGTACACGAAAAACAACAACAACAACAATAACAGAACCCGCTCGCGACCCCTTTGACCTGAATATCGTCCATCAACGAGACGAAAGTTAATCCTTTGTGCCACCGTACAATTTTCGCCACCGTACAACTCAAACGATACCTAACGAAACGTGAATCGTGATGAACTTTCGGAATTGTATCGTTTGCGTGAAAAGAAAAAAGAAAACAAAATTAAGACTCTCGTACTATACATTATGGGGAATGAAGAATTACTTCTTAACGACAATCGGAAGTATAAAAACGATAAATATCAAAATGAATTACCACCCCTCTTATTCGGATGAAAAATCTCAATGACGCGCAAAAACAAAAAGAAACGTTAATTATTCGAACATTACTTTGGACTCGTAGCAACTGTCACAGCATCCATATTTGGCAACTGGTTTTCGGTTCGAAATTTATTCGCGATTGCATAATCTCAAAGCAACGCCGCACAACTTTTATAATTACAGTAAATGTCTCGAAACTGGTTTTAATTTTCAAGTTCACCAATTCTGACGCTTCTACGCGAAGAAAGAAATACAGTTTTTGTCGGGTCATTGTAATTATGAAAAATTATCGGAGGAGAGCACGGTGAGCACGGTTATTATTTTTATTTGATAAACGTTGGAAAGATAACGGAGGAAATGAATGATTTTTTCCCAATGGGTCAAAGACCCTTTGTCAAATGTTTTTTTGGAGATCGCGCGCCATGCCGGATGCCGTCGGTCGCTGAGATTCGCGATTTTATCAGCCAGTAATAATTAGTAAAAAAAAAATAAATACAAAGATGAAGAAGAAGAAATCAAGATAATTCGTCACATGCGAGAATCTCGCGTCGCGACTTCTTCCCCGGTGTTCGTCGTTTAATTGTTGAGTTTAAGTTTTTACATTAGCTAGCTAATTTCTCTTAATCGCGCGTTTATTAAATAATTAAGTGAATAGGATATCGAGGCTGTACGTCCGACGCCTCTGCAATAGTCGATATTAATAATGTTTTTTCCATGAATAATTGCTTAAGTATTAAAAAAAAAAAAAAAAATGCGCAAATCGACGTTGAGATCGGCTGGTCCACGCGACTATTGTTCATGTGATAAATCTCATCGAGACAAAATCGAGATACGAGAAAGAAATGAAAATAAGGCAAACAATCGCAAATAACGATCGGCCGATCTTGATAACGCGTGGCTTATCTTCTTTATTTCTTGACAATTCCCAGTTGTCGTTTGTTCGGTTCGGAATTCGACGAATGAGTAATAACCCAAAGAAAAAAAAGAGTTATAGAAGCAGAAAAAAAAGAAATAGAAAAATGTATTATTGCACACCCAACTGTTAGTTTGCCGTTTGTCAGAGGGTGCAAAGACACAATTATGATAGGGAACCGGTAAGGCAAGTTTCATTCGAATTTCGAATATAAGAAGATCGGTTGTTTATTAAAGCTGCTGAACGGGGATTGAAGAAGTAATAATAAGTTTTAGCAAACAATGAGACGCTAATCGTTATGTATATTCTTGGATTCCTCCAATCAGCGAACGATGTTTACCTCTCCGACGAAATTATTTTTTCACAAAACAATCCCATCGTCACGACGAATAAAAACGTTCGGGCGCAATAAGATGAGAGAGAAAAATAAAATCGACCCACTGAATCCTGATTCCACAACGCAAATGAACAACTAAAAACTACTTACACACACATGGACACAAAAATAGAAAACACGTAAAACACAATCGAAAACTCGTTCTTCGTGAGTCCCGAAGCGTCACGAGAATCACCGAACCAAAGAAACTAAACAAAAAAAAAACAAACAACGACAAAACGTTGATGCCACCGAATCTCCCGTGGTTCTCAGATGACCTGATGCAAACTTTTTCTCAACCATCATTGATTTACAAAATTATACCGAAAGCGCAAATTCCTAGTCCCCGCGGGCGGAACAAAAATGCGCTCCAATATTGCACGAACGATGAATTATATGAAGGCACGAAGAAAAGTGATTTCCATGATAATCCGGATCGCTTTTCGAGCAAATACTTTCTAGCAAACGACTGTTTTTTATTTTATGCCAAAATTATCCGTTAACCAAAACCACAGAGGAGCGAGCGGAGGATGAAAAACGAAAACGTTGTTCGAACATTTTTCGTATTGTTCGCGGATGATTCTCGTCGATTTATTCGGGACAACGAAAGCCTGGATATCGTCTCGAACGTTCGAGTTTTTTCGATCAATAAACCACCCCTCTACACTCTGTCCTCTCCCACCCGACAAGACCCAAAAGTAAAAACATAAAGATGAGCCTAAAATATCGAATATTGTTAATTTTGCCTGGGCAAGTACGTGCGAGCTCCGATCCGGCTCTCAATTTTGAAATAGCCATTTCGACTGAAAAACGAAAAATGCGATACAGACCCCCAAAACCCGACGCAATAGAAGAAGGCAACCGGATTAAAAAAAAAAAAACCGCCACACGAAGTAACAGTTTCTCGCGCGGAAACCGGTCGCTATTGCCAGCTGAAAAGTGAACGAGCCGTCGTAAGAGCGACGCGCGTCGATGAAACACGAATCACGGAGTCACGGAGATTGGAAAGAGGAACGAACAAAAAAAAGAATCCAAATTTCCCACGAATTCTTCTCGAAGAGGAGAGAGAAAAAAAATCCGAAGATAACACACAAAACCAATCATTTTCCTGCCAGGAATCCGTTTTCCCCCGTGCGCACAAATTCTCATTTTCGTGATACTTCGGTATTTGTTATTTTGTTTGTTTCGTGGATCGCGAGGCCTTACGACGGGTCGTTAGCCGGGGGTGCATAAGGCCCCCGGGATGTTTGGCAATAGCGGCGACCTCCAAGTCAGGTCAAACATATCCAAAAGAAAAACGGTTTTCGCGTCCAAATCTCACTCACAGCACACACTGGGCCGACTCGTCCGATAGAATGTGCCTTCAGTGTTGATTTTATACGAATAAAAAAAAAACATAAAAATAAAAAAAATAACTAAAATTATACAAAGGGGCCCGACATAGACCGAACGCCCACCCAAAGCCAGATCGGTGCTCGCCCGCTGTCCCTTTATCGTCATTTCCCATCGCCAAACCGGATAGATCAACGTGACACACCACGAAAACAATAACAACACCAAGACAAAATAACGAAAGACGCACGGAACGACGACGATGATGCGAGAAATCGCGAATGGGCTCGTTCGAATTTGCGATATGATCAAACAAAATGGTTATATGGACAGAGGGCTCTTTGAGGTCCCTTTTCCATTGACATTTTCAATGTTTGTCCCTAATAGACGCAACGATTTGTCGAGCTTAATCGTGTCAATGGAATCGTTCGAGGATCCGTACGAACTTGACACACCGATACACGTGAAATACTCTCGCATTAACAAAACACAAACAATACAAACTTCAAAATCATCCATCGCTTTAATCGCAACTATATAGATAGCTATATATCACAAAACAAGGATTTTTTCGTTGAGGCAAGGAGTTCGGAACGCTGCTATACACCGATAACACACGTAATATTGATTAAATGCAATTATTATGCGATAAGTATACTTACAATAAATATATATGTGTACTATGGTCTCTCCCACTTCCCATTCAGACGACCCGCGATCGGTGAACGATTCGTCGTGTTTCTCTCTTCTTTTTTTTTCATTTTTTCATTTCTCCCCGTACGTACATTCTCTCGCGTGAACATATACACACATACATACATACACACACACACCGAAAACGAGAGGCTACGAAGTCAAAAAAAGACGAAAAAAAGGGAGAGAACACGAGAGATGTCGTTTAATCGATCACCAATGCCCATTACAAGAGTAGTCTTTTAACCGCATAACTATCGACGAAGAAGGAAAAAAAAAGAAGCTATACGTAATGGCTAAACTAACTAAACTACAATTAACGATTATTACTTATTAAACAATTAAACATGCAGTAAACAGTATAAACAGTAAATGCCCAGTAACCATTTGAATTGTGTGTCGACAACTACATACTAACTTACCTACCTATATCGAAATAATAGCCGTATGTAAAACAAAAAAAAAGAAAGAAAAGAAAATGAAAAAAAAACACACACAACAACACTTGTATTCTAACAGTTGTATCCAAGCCAATCCGTTCTATTAAACAAAGTGAGTTTGTTGCAGTATGAGATGAGAGAAAGATAGATAGATAGATAGACAGAGACACAGAGCGAGAGAGAGAGAGAGAGAGAGAGAGAGAGAGAGAGAGAGAGAGAGAGAGAGAGAGAAAGAGTAATAAAGATTGAGAGGAAGTGACGGAAAAAAAAGTAAAATAAATGCAACGCCGATGTCCTCCAAGCCTCTTTTTTCCCCCAATTCCCACATTACGAATCCGGAAGAGATTAGATAAGAGCACACTACCACGGACGAGACAAGACTCACAGACGATCAAATAACGAAAGAGAGAGAGAGAGAGATTAAAATAATCGTACAACTGATTCAACAAACTCTATCGTCCCGTAAAACAAAGATCCACACAACACGAAAGCATAACGAATGAGTAGTAGTGAGGCTTTGAGTATTGCCAACGACACCGTTTGAGAACAATGATAATGGAACGTGTAATGGCGATTCAAATTAGTATGCATTATTGAAGAATAAACAACGGACGAACAACAGTTAGGAAGAAGCAAACCAAACCAACAACAGAAACAATCTATTTCACCGGATAACCGTAATTGAACTACTAGCAGAAAAGGAAAATAAAACTTAGGCAGATTGTAAAACACTTCGTTCACGTTGTACGCACATGTGTGGGGAGACCATGTAACTTTTAGCTCCGCCGCTCATTCCACAATGGGTGCAATATATCTCGGTGATTCGTGATCAATTTTTGAAAAATTTTGCGCGTCTTCGCCGGCATCGTTCGCGCCGTTACTCGAGAAAGCACTTTATTTATTTTACCGTTAAAAAACTCGCAATCGCAAGGTAACGAAAGAAGTGAAACAAAAATCGAGCATACACGAAACGTTTAATGGCTTTCACAAAATTTTCTCCGAACGCGTCAATCGCGAAGACGCGAGAATCTTTACGATCACGATCTACGAGATTTTTCATCACCCAACCCCTTCACCCCCCCCCCCCCCCCCCCCCCCGAGGAAAGACACAAAAAGGAAAGAAACGCAAAATTTCTTTACTCGTTGGTGTAGCAGACTAGAGCAAAATTCATCTCAAAGCTTGACAACAAAATTACCTTTTCAAAACCCCGCACCATCAACCCCCGTCACCCCAATTCCGTAATAAAATAATAATAATAATAATAATGGTAATTAATAATAATAATAATCTTCAAGCTCTGAGAGAACAGAAAAAAAAACTAGCAGAGAGAAAACCGCGAGTCCCACACAAGTCCCCGAAAAAAAAAAGAAGAAAGAAAAAGATCCCCGAAAAGAGAGCCTCGATTCCCTACGTGTTGTATTATCCGTTATTTTCGATATAATATTATATAGTGCTAATGATATTTAATGATAATATATGACGACGATAAGGAATAATGGAGAAGACGTTTGGTCAAAAGCAGCCAATAAACGAAAGGTCACACGCCATTCTCCTACGGAAAATCAGCACTTAGAATGACACATACAAACACACAAGGACACATATACACGCGACAGCACATAAAATAAAAAAAAAGTACATACACACAGACACAATGCATACTCGTACATTGAGAGAAGAACGATAATGAAAAAAAAAAACGAGAGGGAGAGAGTGAGAAAGACACGTATACATAAATAAATACTTTGACACACTTGATAGGTTTTACTTGAACATTCGTGGAAGAAGAAGAAAAGAAGAATCCAAGACGAATGTAACAAATATAATACAACGCTCACACACCGTGACACACCGAGGTACCCAGGAGGAAGTAATTATGCGAAACGGAAGTAATGAAACGAGAGAAAGAACGAGAGAGAGAGAGAGAGAGAGTGAAAAAAAAGTAAACAAAAAAAATAATAATAATAAACCAAACAGACTAGTTGCCGTGTTTGAGAACACCAGACCTACCCGCGGGTCCGCTTCGTTTTTCTAGCTCCGCTATAAAGCCGATTGCCCGTTCGATCAATCACGTCGAAAGTTTTGCGAATCCGTGAGAAGAGAAGAAAAAAAAACCGCACACGCATAAACACTCGAGATTGATGACGAAACGGTTATAAAAGATGAAACAACAATTTGATGAGAGTCGATTGAAACGGCCAAAAGTGTTGTTATTGTTGTTGTCGTTGATTTTTTTTTTTTTTTTTCGACTCACGAACACGATCTTTCGTCGTTAACGAACGGGCAAAGACGGCTCGAAAGGCCCCCCCCGAGGCTAATCCCCGAACGCCTCGGGGGTTTAGCTAAACAATTTTTGTACAGGATATCCAATTGCATTAAATATGTAAAATCTTGAGTTACAGAGCAGCACTATACATACGACACAGATGATGTATATATTTTTACGTTACAGAAATATGCCTGCGCGCGTCGCGAAACGCGCGTGTACATGGGCGCAATAAGACTGGTTCTCATTTCCCAAGACAATGCGTATATAAACCACATGCCACATATTAAACATATTGATAATGATAACAGAAAAAAAAACGATGCAAAGTAAAATAAAAGAAGAAGAAAAAGAAACAAACAAAACTAATGATATTTGTATACGGTAATATTACCAGAATGGAGTAATCAAAGCCATTGAAGGGGAATGCCCGCTCGCAACACCACGGACAGAGAATTAACGAAACGCGTTGTTGGGATGCTGACGTTTGGTGCGTCCCGGTTATTGTCTCGTATGTTATGTGCCCTTCGTGACATACAATTTCACGATTGAAAGTACGTCGTTTCAATGTCAAGATATCGTTTACGATATGAGAAAAAAAATCGTGCATAGCGCGAAAATAAAAACGAAAAAAAGAGATATAATAAACTAGCGAGGGAGAGACAGAGGGATCTCGTTTAATTGGATGATTCTCATCGCGAAGACGCACATTAACGAGACGCGTGATGACATTCGAGCGCACCAGCGCGAGCTACCCCCCCATTCAATTGACGTGCGTCTGAAATTGGCTTTGAGCAATTTGCAAAAAGATAATAAGAAATATACAACACTGATAAAAGGAAAACCTCGTGATTTACGAAACCGGAGTAAATTAACATCCTGAGTTATCGATTCGGCCGTTAGCGAAGACATATATATATATATTAATAATAAAACACGAAGATGAAGATTGAAAAAAAAAAAAAAAAAAACCCAATTAGGCAAAGATTGACGAAAATTTACCACGCGGTAGGCGAGCGGAACAATAAACGTGATTCGTTCGTATCATCGAGCACGGTTATACTCTCGCGATATTAACATTGACTGATTGTTGCTGGTGTTTTTCTTAGTCGTAAAATGATTAATAATAACCAGCGTGTGTTGCCCGCGGGCATCCCGGCAGAAGCATAACGCGGGTAGGAGTCTCTAAATACTTCCTGGCGTGTTCGAGACGGTGAATATCGAACCGCGAGAAAGTCCTAAGTTTTTTTGAATCTAATCCGTAACTCACGGCGACGGCGGTTCTAACCCTTACGCTTTGCGTGCAATTCGTTGTCGGCAATGTGTTTATTTTATTTTTATCCGAAAATTCTCGTTCGCACTCGGATAGATTCTTGGGTCATTGTGAGACAAAAATTTCCCGTTTAAGTGAGAAAGAAACGACGAAGGGAAAGAAAGATGAAAAAAAAAAAAAAACATAAATCGTAAAGAAAAATCTGAACTCGTTTCAAGATTTTGAGACGAGGAGAGAGTACGCCGTTTTCTCAGGAGACGGTCAATGAAAGGCCTAAAAAAATAAATAATAAAATATTTGAAGAAAAACATGAAACAGAGTAATGCAGACACGAAATCGTTTCTCTCTCGATAAACAAAGGGATTTAGAGTACAAGAGAGTCGAAAAAAAAGAGAGAGAGATAGTGAGAAGAAGGGAAGTAAAAAAAGCATGATTCTCGATTCGAGACGAACGAGAGAGGATGGAAAAAAAGAAATATTTTATCGATTTGAATATCACGAAATGCGTTTGTGATCCCCGATCGCCGGAGATCATATGACACAATTTTGAGTTGCAGTGCAAGCGAACATCTGTAGAGCCATATACGTATAGTAATGTTGTTGTATCTTAGACAATAGAAATTAGTGAGTGTACATTTTATAAGGGTTGCAGGTTCGTGACGATAATTAAATGAGGTTCCAGATCCGCGATAAGGGGCAGAGAGGAAGCGAGAGAAAGAGAGATTGAAGGAAACGCGTAACGAGGAAATTGAGTTGGCGTCGAACAATGCAGCTCATACACGAAAGCCAAAAAAAAAGAAAAAAACCGAACTAAAATAAATTACTTAAGGACAAAAGGAAAGGGAAAAAAAACGATGTGCAAGATGCGAGAGGGAAGTGAAGAGAAAAATTGACGAAAAGAAAAAAATAGAGACAAAATCTGTGAAACAAACAACGTAGAATGGTAATCGAACGGAGAGAAAGAGAAAATCGACACCCGCACAGTGCGAAATTGTGGTTGAACGACGATACGATAAGACATGGTCACCGGCGGCCCCGTCCAAAACGGGTGCAAGTAACTTTAGGTGTATAAAAATTTTTAACAAAAAAAAAAAACTATTTCTCTCGTGGTTTAGGATGCTCTAAAGAAATTATTGTAAAAAAAAAGAAACGAAGAAATAAAACAAAAGAAATTATTATAGCGAGAGATGACGAATGAACAAGATGAACAGGAGGAGAGGGAAGAAATTTTAAAGAACCAGCAGGCGGATGCGAAACGTTCGATCCGTTGTGAATTGTGGATCGAACGGTTGCGTGAGTGAGTTACGAAAGAGTGACTGATGCGAAACTATGCGTGACTTGCGAGACTGGGGAAACGACGATGAAAGGAGGAAGATGAGAGAAAAAAATGAGGAGATAAACGATGCTAATGCAGAAATTTTATTGTAAATTTTAGGGGGTGATCCGGTCGCCCGGTGACCGCGTCTCGTAATCGTTTCGTGTGCTTCGAAGTTTCACGGGCGCAGGATATGTATATATATACACATATATATATATAGTATATATATGCATAGCATACGTGCTAGCATGTCAAAAAAGGGGACCGATTCCTTCCTCTTAGTTGTTCAATCTCTCGGTAACTGGGAGATAAAAAATTTTAAGCGCGAAAGCGCAAAAAAAATAAAACACGTAAAACCAAAAACGTATATATCTATATAGGTGTATATAGATATATATATGACTTTGGCTGTAAAGACCAATGATCCGGCGCCCATGTCAATTTCGACGGTAAAAAAAGTAACCACAAAAACACACAAGCAAACAAACAAACACACGTACACACACACAAACACTCACAGGCACACTCGTTTCGAATTTCGAACAAAACAAAAAGAAAATAAATGAATAAATAACGACCCAAAAATGAAAACGACGAGGAAGTAGAGTGAGAGATTTAAAAAAAACAAAAAAAAAACGGCGAGAACAGACGCTTCTGGGTTTTTATATATTTTTGGCAACGACGTCTCGTTACTATTTAAGGTTTAAGCGCAACAAAAAGTTTAAAAGAATTAAAAAAAAAAACAAACGAAGAGAAAAAAAAGGAATACAAAAAAAAAACTTGAACAAAAATGGTGGAAAACAATACACAGATACGAGAGTTAACAAAATGGGGGGCGGGGGTGGTAATAGGACGCAACGCTGTCGTAGAGATTTCGACAGGTCGAACGGTTACGGGAGTTTAAAAAAACCAAGAAAAAAATAAAAAATAAAAATATGTGGCGGTAAAGTAATATTTAAATATTCGTATCAAAAATGAAAATGTTTAGGGCCTCGAAACTATTATGTGCGAGGGCGATAGCCAGAGATTGAGAGAGAGAGAGAGAGAGAGAGAGAAACAGAGCGCAAGAGAGAGAACGATAGAGTGTGTGAAAAGGCAAAAATAATGGCAGTGTGGAAGAGAGAAAGAGAGAAAAAGAGAGGAGGGAGAAAAAAAAAAAGTAAGAGACCGAACTACTAAAAATATTTATAATATATGGCTACAAGTACAAATTACTTCGATTACTGAGCGTAGGGTCTATTGATGTGTGGACAAAATTTGGTTGGCCGATAACCGTTTTTTGGAACCATCATACTGCGTATCAAGGTATGTAAAATTTATTGAATAAACGCTAGCGTATTATGATATAATGTAATCTAAATAATGTAATATTGTAATGACGAGTCTAAATGAGAAATTTAACCTGAGATTTTAGGAGCGCGCGTGAGGAGTGCACGTGAATGAAAAAGAGGACAAAAATAAAAAATAATTGACGAAAATAATGGAAAAAAAAAAAAAACATTAAAATGAAAACGAAGTTATTGTGCATATGAGCGACGAGAAAAAAAAAATAAAAATCACATCTTTATAATTAAACGAAACGAAAAAGGCAAAAAAAAAAATGAAAAAATTGTGTATTATGATTATATTGCGATTGTGATCGATATCATGGTCATTGTCATTGTAGCCACATTGTCATTGCGATCGCTACGAATATTTATTACATTACGGATGATTATTGTCATTGTTTTATCACTAATGTAACATTATAATTATTGTGACGATTATTGGACAATTGAATTGAATTGTAAATGGTGAAAAAAACGACGACGAAAGGAAGGTATATGAGTTGTACACAATTTTCGAGAACACATATTATATCTAGATAAGTTTGGGCTATAAAGGACGAGATATACAGAGATCGAGAGAAAGAGACGAAGTGGATAAGGTGTAGATGGAAAAAGTGAGACAAAAACAAAAACAAAAATTTTAACACTTTAGGCCATGGGAGGGAGGGAGGGGACGGGAGAGAGAAATAAACAAAACAATACAAAAAAAAATCACACGCTAAATTAATTGCGTGGGGACAACGGCCTACGGTACGACGAAATATTGTGTATAAAGAAACATAAAAAAGAAAAAAAAAACATAACTAAATATTACGGTTCTCGCTCGTTTCATTTTTTTAATGTAATTTTTGGCAATCGAGAGAGAGAGAGAGAGAGAGAGAGAACGAGAAAAACGCGAAAGATAAAATAAAATAATTTTGGCGAAGCTCTGTAAATTTTTCGATACGCAACGGTGTTGGAGAGACAAAAACACGCGGAGAGGAGGATGCGGAAAAAAAAAACACACACACACACACAAAAGTGAGAGAGAAATATAGGAAAGAGAATATAAAGTGATGATAATATCAATCCGCGCGATCCTCTGCATCGACGCACTTTTCGCGCCTCGCGAAATTCTATTTTTGTAAGCATATTTCTATAAAAGGTATACTAACGATATGGCAAAATTTATTATTCCTAGTGTGGTGAAAATGAAAAATTGAACGTTTAGATTTCGTTAGTATAGTGTAAAAAAAATTAACGATGTCTAGGTCCTATTCGTGTATTTGAGACGGTCGGTGAAGAAAAAGGGAAAAAAGAGCTAAAAGATAAAAGATAAAAATGATGAAAAATAATAAAATTATATGTCGACGGCGGTAGGTTGTAAAATTGTACATAAATTGCAAGAGGAGGCGCGGAGAGTTGCCTCGCAGGCTCGTGGGTCGTAGCGGGTGTGTGAAAAACAAAACACAAAAAAAAAAACAGAGAAACAAACGAAAAATAACGACAAAGCGATTTTATCTCTCTCACTGAAGCAAAAAAAAAACTAAACTATAGCAAAGAGTGCAATTGAAACGAGGCAAAAAAATGTATTTAATGAAAAAAAAAAAAAAAAAAACGTCGACGCCGTACGGCCGTCAGGTGCCCCGCAGACAACAAAAATTCTATGTTCACACCGCAGAGTAGTAGGCCGTTTCGTCCGGTACAATCGCCCTCCCTCCCGCCCTCCGAACGCGACAAATTACTTTCGGAAAAATCATACAAACGTTTGGTCGAGAAAAAAAAGACCGAGCGTAGTCCGTAAAAAAAAAACAAAAAAATCTAACGAAACAAGAGTGTATCGGAGTGGTGGTGACGGGTGGCGTATCGTCCACAAATAATTCTAATTTCACGTTGATTTTCAAACAGTGTTGATTTGACGAACGGCAGGTTTTTATCGATTCATTTAACACGAAAAATACCCCAAAATCCCTGGAATTTTAGGCGAGAGAGCGAGTAATTGTGCGAATGAAAGTGTGAGTGAACGAGATAGCGAGAGAGAGAGAGAGAGAGACAGAGAGGAAGGTTCATGGTAAAGAGCGTTACAGGCTACTAACAGAAACCGCGAGTTCCGACAACATTTTGAAGAAATTTCGTTCGATTTTGCGAGATTCATGCGTCAGTTTGTGATCGGCGCTGGAGCACATGGCCCGTAACCGATAACACACGGATGTAATGCCAAACGACTAAAAAACGACATACGAAAGAAAATGAAAAAGAAAAAACAGTGCTGATGTTACATCTAGAATGCGAGATACAGCTGAGAGCCATAGAGAAAGAGCGGGAGAGAGAGAGAGAAAGATTGCGTGTGTGAAAGAGAGAAGAAAGCGAGTTAAAGGAGAAAGAGGGAAAGGAGACACAAGAGAGTATCCACGGACAGCCGTATTAAAAATAAAAGAGAAAAAAAACAAACAAATAAAACACCTAATGCCCAACAGATCACGGAAATAAAGATACACACTCACAGGTTTAAATACACATTCAAGAACACACACAAACAATATTATATATATACGACTCCATAGATGATGGCGCGGCACACTCACATAGTGTCTCTCGGATTGTTCCACAAAACTTTTCATTCGAGTTTGCTTCAAGAAACCTTCTGTTTTCTAATGTATGACGTGTTGTTGTCGATATATAAAATAAACTTAATAAAAAAATACATCAACGATATGTGTGATATATACATTATTATTCCTCTTCCCAAATAATCCATTATCCGCGCGAGCTTAAGGTAGTAGTCTGGTAACTTAAGCCGATTTTCATGTCTTTTTTGGCGGGCATTTTTTTTGTAGGAAATAAGAAAAGAGTCGTTTTGGATATTTAGGATGTTTTTATTTACATATTAAAGATACAAGAAAAAATTTTTTGAAAAATTTAATAGTTTATTATTATTATTATTATTGATCGAAGTTGGCACCTCGAAGTTGGCAGCCCGGGTCCTAACTTTTTTTCTACCGAACCGATTGCTTTCAAATTTTAACAGGCTACTCTACACACTTATAGTTTTTGTCGGAACCACCGAGACATTTTTTCACCCCTAACTTTTTATTTTACAACCCCTTCTTTGCTAAAGTCCTTTTATTTTAGCAAAGAAGGGGTTGTTAAATAAAAAGTTAGGGGTGAAAAAATTTCTCGGTGGTTCCGACGAGAACTGTAAGTGTGTAGAGTAGCCTGTTAAAATTTGAAAGCAATCGGTTCAATAGAAAAAAAGTTAGGACCCGGGCTGCCAACTTCGAGGTGCCAACTTCGATCAATAATAACAATAATAATAAACTATTAAATTCTTTCAAAAAAATGTATTTTTGTATCTTTAATATGTAAATAAAAACATCCTAAAATCCAAAACGATTCATTTTTATTTTCCTACAAAAAAAACGCCCTCCAAAAAAGACATGAAAATCGGCTTGAGTTACCAGACTACTACCTTAAAGATATCAATTACTGATTATGATCTTTTTATTAAACTAAACGTTCTTTCGTATAAATTAATATGAACTCAAATTTCCATCAAAGATATCAATAGTCGGTCTTGATAATTCCATCCGATAAGTTAATGTGACAGATGTGAAATGTAATGAATCGGTTCAATACGTAATCAAGTTTTTGAAACACTTATCGGCCCATCAAGATCTACGATTTAAGGAATTCATGTACTTTCAACACTTTTTGCCACAATACCGCAGTGTAACCGATCATGCCGATTGGTTGATACATTTCGGAGAAAGTACGGATCGCGTTTTCGCGATTGTGTATAGCGCCGTGTGACACATTGGCTTAATCGGGTTATTGACCGGGTCTTTTTCACCTTGTATACCTAATCGCTTTGTTATCTCGATGTACCATAGTTTGCCAAGAGTATACTTGACGTAACGAAATTTCGTTTGTTCCACCCTAATGACAAAGAGGATCTCGTCTTCGTGACGGTGCAAAGGAGGCCCACCGTAGAGAACCTAATTTTTTCTCGAGTCATTCACGACACTGCCTTCAAAGAAATTGAGGCACGTATAGATGTGTATACATACGAAAAGAACAGTTGCCCTCTTGGGTGGGGGGAGGATCGGTCTACGCGCATCTATACTCTCCGGGAAGAGGGGAGGGTAGAGAGTATGGTTTAGCTCCGTAAAATCTCACCCCGTAACATCGCCGGAGTAGCGGGTACACACGAGTGACTCCTTAACGCGTACACCCCTCTGTCGCTCTCGGCCTATCCCATGTATATGTCTGTATTCGACGAAAGAGGCATCGACGAGAAGAGACGAGGGCCTTCGAGAAGAGCACGCATCAACCCTTCATCGAAAGAGAGCCTCGCCGAAGCTGTGCGGTTGACGTACACGGGTTTTGCGGAAGCTTAAGGGCGATAAAGGACGTGGCGGGAGGGGACGGGGTTACGAGCGACTATGGAGACGCTTCATCGGCCCGCTAATGAAATTTCAACACTTTAACGCCCCGTCGCGTCTCGGAAATATGACCAGTGAACTCATTTTCACGCTCCGACGAGCTCGTATCTTCGCCCGCGGGTCCTCCTGCTCACGTTTGTCGCGCCCGCGTGCTCATACGTCGCTTTTCCATCCCTTGAGAGAGAGAGGGAGAAATAGAGGCCCCTTACACGCGGCAAACACCTTGCGTCGTCGTCGATGAGAACACATCGGCCGGGGGTCCCCCTTTCACGTAACCCAAGTGGCCGCACGATGACCGACCGAAGTACGGCGACTCGTCGAACCTTTAGACGGAATGCCATTCAATTGTAGAAGCCTATGTTCCAACAGATGGCGCGCAATGCACACTCTCCGGTCACTTTGAGGAGCGCCCAGCAATGCTGCCGTGACCGACGATATCGATAAACAGCTCGCAAATTATCGGTCGGTAAAATGGAATGTTTGGACAAACTTCGTACTCGTACAGACGTGAATATAAACTGCACACTCGTCGAATGGAGGAGTGTTATCTCAAGAGGTATTGCAGAGACCACGAATGTGTATCATCCGTCTAGTGTTCGAGTGAATTTGTATAGCAGCAATTCTCAATCACCGACGTACAGCGACAGTGGCAAACGTATGAAACTCGTCGTGAACTTGACCGCTTGCTATCTCATTGCCAATCATTGGTTACTGTCGAGAGTGTGTTCGAGAGGCGAAATCGATACCAGAGTTGCAATTTTCGGTTGCAATTTCCGATACATTGCGTTTTCTCGGCGACGCGTCAGGATTTCGAGAAAAGAAAACCAATTCGCGGGAAGAATTTTTCCGTTCGAAATCCCAATGTACCTTTGAAGAAGATTCTAATACCGGTTTTTTTTGTTTTCAATTATCAACCACTGTACCTTCCATTGCCTCCAGAGTGACCGCATACCACGGCCGGTAACAAAAAACGACACTCTTCTATAGACGATTGATTTTTCGTGTAATTATGAACTTCATCGTCGTTTTATTCCGGATCCGATAATAATTGGCATTGTTCCGAAATGTCAAGAATCTTTAAGAAATGTCAATCGTCTTCTCGCTATTTCCGACCTATAGCGTGATACCGAGAAAACGTTACGACATGATCTTATTCGCTGCACACGCGAACATAACATGCTAGCTCATTCGCGTTCGGCTCTCGTTCGCTTAGATAACTTTTGTTATCTTAATTGAGGAATAATTTTTGTTTTGTTTCCTTTATTAGACATGATATCATACATATCGGCCTTCTTACCCCTTGCAATCCCTATAAAGAAGATTTGTCCACGCCTCGTTTGCGGTCCGAGAGATACTCGTATATCGAGCATAAATCATGCGCTAGCTGAATCTTTGTTGCACTTTGTAACGCCGCGTGATACGGTGAACGCGTGTACGAAGATTAACAGAAATAATAAATGTCAAGAGAGGCGACAGCGTCTTTACACTGTACATGAACGATGAAAGTGGCTATTGCCACGTTGGATCGAAGATAGGCCTCCGTCACTGCGCGGTCGTGACCTGTATTATCAGCCGGAATTGCATATCGCGACTGTTTGCGAAATCAACATTATATAGAGAACCTCGAAAAACATCGTACACAACTCCTGTATTCGATCGCATGCATCAATTAACGAACTGGAACTCCGGGTTTCAGGTGGTTGCGGAAAATTCGTCCCACCGTCTATATACAATGGCGTCAGCTACAAGGATTTATTGCAACATTACATTTTTTTTTCTTCTTCGAATCAATAAACATGCAATCAAGATATTCATTTGCACGTGTGGCGTCAAAGTTCATTCGAACATTCGCACTATATACCGCAATATGTCGCCTTTTTTTTCTTTCTTATCTACATACGTTAGGTATGTATCTGAAAGTACACACACAGAAATGACTGACTAATGATCGAAAAAAATTTAAGTAGACGCGGAATTGATAAGAAAAAATGGTGCACATTGTTACTTGCATAGTGGATCGTCGACGACGACGATATCTCATTGTACAAAAAATAAGGAATATTGTAGAATAAGCACACAACGCACAAATGCTTACTACATATTCGAAAAATAGATAATCGTATTCTCAGAGGGTCTCTTAGACCAATTTCAAGGGAAAATCTTCGAATAACTTTAACAACCAAAAGTTTATAGAAGGAAGGTCCTGTGAATTAGTCTCTGGCGGCCAGATGTTTTATTGCGGGTTAAGCGTCAAGTTTTTTCCGCGAGTTGACGAGCCGAGCCGTTTCGCGCCTTACCTGTGTGGGATGCCAACCCTTAAGGTAGTAGTCTGGTAACTTAAGCCGATTTTCATGTCTTTTTTGGAGGGCGTTTTTTTGTAGGAAAATAAAAATGAATCGTTTTGGATATTTAGGATGTTTTTATTTACATATTAAAGATACAAAAAAAAATTTTTTGAAAAATTTAATAGTTTATTATTATTATTATTATTGATCGAAGTTGGCACCTCGAAGTTGGCAGCCCGGGTCCTAACTTTTTTTCTACCGAACCGATTGCTTTCAAATTTTAACAGGCTACTCTACACACTTATAGTTCTCGTCGGAACCACCGAGAAATTTTTTCACCCCTAACTTTTTATTTTACAACCCCCTCTTCGCTAAAATAAAAGGACTTTAGCAAAGAAGGGGTTGTAAAATAAAAAGTTAGGGGTGAAAAAAATTTCTCGGTGGTTCCGACGAGAACTATAAGTGTGTAGAGTAGCCTGTTAAAATTTGAAAGCAATCGGTTCGGTAGAAAAAAAGTTAGGACCCGGGCTGCCAACTTCGAGGTACCAACTTCGATCAATAATAATAATAATAATAAACTATTAAATTTTTTCAACTAAATTTTTTTTTGTATCTTTAATATGTAAATAAAAACATCCTAAATATCCAAAACGATTCATTTTTATTTTCCTACAAAAAAACGCCCTCCAAAAAAGACACGAAAATCGGCTTAAGTTGCCAGACTACTACCTTAAAGCAAACACACATTTCTTGGCTAAATTAACAAATCAGAATACACGACACGAAACGGGGACGCTTTCCCCTTCCACTCACAAAAAGCTGGAGTAACATTTCAAGCGTCATCCCTTTTTGACATTTTGTCAGCGTACAGCGACTAGTTGCCGAGTCAACATCGGGAGTTAAAAAACGAATACTTTCGACACACACATACAACAACACTTGCAATAATTTAACCGTGAAGTTCTAAAATACAGTCTATTTTTATCGTTTTCCTTAATATTGCATTGATTCATTCAGCCACCTCACACGAAACTAGTTGTCGTCAATTAATTTTGACGACAAAAAGTACGGTGGAGTCTCTTCGCAACATCGCGCATAGGAACCTACAACTCTTGTGAGAAATTTGAATAAATTCGCGAGAGCCACGGTACACATAGTTCTGTCTCATCCTGTTTGCGAATCCACTATTTTTTCTCTATTCAACAAGAGGCTTTTCCCATTTTGGCTTTCTCATGGAGAAAGCTTCGCGTATGCGCAAAAATGATGATGAAGCCATGTAAAAGTTTCAATTTGCAACATTTTTCTCTGTTATTTTTAAATGTATTTTCGTCGAAAAAATTGAAAATACCACAAGTACAGAATGCTAAACGATTTTCTTGAAATTCAGTATCAAATATTGTGCCGCGGTAAACAATTCATGCAAGAAGTTTTCACCGAATAGTTCAAAAAGCGAACGAATTGCCTTTACAAACACCTATGACGATTTATTGAAAAATTCAAAATTTCATAAATTTACGACTCGATCGATATTCTCGAAATCCAATAGCGTACAGCATTTTACGATAGTCTTGTTGCGTAAAAAGTTTTAGCCTAATAGCTCGAAACTGGCAACGAGTTATGCTCTTAACAAACATGTTTGGAAAAATTCATAATCGTGTAAAATCTGAAAGAATTGCTCAAACATCACGATAATTATATCAGAAGGGGCTGGCAGCTCCACTCGCGTGTAAAATTTCAGCCCGATTGTTTAAGCCATTCCCGAGATATAGTACTTTGATTTTTGTATCCTCATCTCACACACACATTCAGATATTTTTTGAAAACGTATTTTACCGACGTTTTGACACAGTTTTAATACACTACAGATAAAAGGAATATTGAACTCTTATTTTTAGTCGCTGATTAAATACAAAATTTTGATATGTTTTTAAGACGAATTATTTTCTGACAATGAACGATGTAAAACTCAAGACCGTATAATACGTTTAGAGCTACAATGATTATGAATATTTTCGCGATATTACATTTCCAATACGATCGATATTTTCATCCCATGTTTCCACTAAAAATCGAGAATTTCATGGTCACAGTCTCTTCGCATACTTTTGTGTTAATATTGTTGTAGGAAAAAAAAACTCTATGATGTACGATTAAAACGATGACGATGATATCCTATCGCGTGCAATCTCTAATCTTATGCGAAAGATTATGTATCCCTCGTCTATCGTTGCACATTAATGATATATTGAATTTCTGGATTGAGCGACTGCAAAACTACTCTATACGTATAGTTAAGTATTCATAATCCCTCCTATTGGACGGCATGGAGTATATATGTATAGTGAAGAACGGAAGAATACCGAACGACGGGTAATACCAAATACCTTGATATCGACGAATATATTGATTATATAAAATAACGACTTACGTCATAGTCTGAATCAGTAGATTAGTAAGTAATTTCTTCTCCTGTTATAAAGCATACAGCATTTTGCTTCCGAATAGAAGCTTTTTCTTGCCATTTTTTGTGATATTCATACGGCAGACTGATTAAAATGTCGGAAAGAGTAAAAAAATCACATCGGAAAAAAGTCTGGACGTATGTGTGTGTGTATGTGAGTATAGCATCCTAAAAAGTCAAATAACAGATGTACATATTAGGGCAATTTTTTTTTTCGACTATTTTTTTTTTTCCGTCCCCACCCGAAATTTTGTTGGATATGTCGAAAAAGAAATTCCCTGAAAGTGACAGCCCTTAATATTAATTCTAAGTACTTTCCCAAAGCGTGAGAAGATTTTCCATCTAAAATACACGTAAATCGATTTTTTTTTTTCTAAACCTCTGTAACTCAGCCGCAATTTATGCTATCATATTGTTCTTGGTTTCGATTTACTCAGAATAAAACAATCTAAAAAAGTGCCTTTTGCGGCGAAAGTGTAAATTGTACTGGTGAGTTGGTACGGGTCACTGAAGTTGATTTTTACCCAAAATTCTCGTTTTTTTGCTGTTATCTCCGAAACAATTAACTTTACGAAAAAAATGTAAATGAAAAATTTGTTGGAAATTTGATTTCCTACAAAAAAGGTCCTATCGACCCAATTGCTTAGATTAATATTTCTTGACATATTGAACTTTAACTTATGAGTAGTATGAAATTTATAAAATATGAAATATTAAATAATAAAAAAAAAAATTTTTTATTCAGTTCAATATCTCAAGGAATATTAATCTAAGCAATTGGGTTGATAGGACCATTTTTGTAGGAAATTAAATTTCCAACAAATTTTTCGTTTACATTTTTTTCGTAAAGTTAATTGTTTCGGAGATAACAACAAAAAAACGAGAATTTTGGGTAAAAATCAATTCCAGCGACCAACTCACCAGTACAATTTATACTTTCGCCGCGAAAGGCACTTTTTTAGATTGTTTTATACTGAGTAAATCGAAACCAAGAAAAATATGATAGCATAAAATGCGGCTGAGTTATAGAAATTTGAAAAAAAAAAATTCGATTTACGTATATTTTAGATGGAAAATCTTCTCACGCTTTGGGAATTAATATTAAGGGCTGTAACTTTCAGGGAATTTCTTTTTCGACATATCCAACAAAATTTCGGGTGGGGACTGAGAAAAAAAAATTGTCGAAAAAAAAAATCGCCCTAGTACATATATTGTACATACATGTAGAATATGTACAATATATCACATCTTGAGCATCAAATCACCTTTCACCAGATTCAGGATACCTAACTGAATACAACGGAATCGCTAGGGACGGGCTTCACTGGATGCCGACTAGAGACACGCAAAAACACCCACAGCCAGCAGAATTGCCGAATGTTAAAAAAATAATAAAAAATTGCAGTTAAAATAATAAAAATTTTTTTTAAAATCACCTTTAATTGCTGAAATTTTTGCAATAAGTTTATAACACCCGTAAAATTTTACACAACTTTTGGGACTTTTCAAAAATGTTTGTGGTTGCTTTAACCTTCGCAAATTTTGAGATATCGAGCAAATTTTTTTTTCCATAAAATATTATTGATGTACGATTGGTATTGAATTTGGAGATAACCGGTGGAAAGATTCAAATTGTATGAAATTTAAATTATTTTTTTTCGATTTTTCTCATAAAAAAAATAAATTTGATTTTCATTCGAGATTCCGCAATTTTTTACATCTAGGACTAAATTTGTTTACGTGATATGGTGAATTGAAAAATATACTTGATATAGAACTGTCGTGTGCTGATCCAAACGATTAATTTAGATTTCAAGGTTTGAGGTTATATACGCATATGACAGCCTGTTCGACATTATATCCGCACGGTGTGAACAATACCAATTGTTCTAAGCTTTTTTTTCGCAAATTTTAGGCAAAATATATTGTTTTTTGCAATTTATAGAGTTCTCGCGTAAGTACCATTTAGCAAACCTATGTAAACTTCTTTATGTTTGACAATAGAACTCAAGCTACTGTATTTTATCCGGATATTGTCGCGTTACCCTTAAGCGTATCGGTATTTGTCCGTTCTCCCCTATACATATGCAATAATATAATATTCTTTAATGCACGAGAGCGCAGATCAGTCTTACGCGCACGAAGCTCGAAACAGTGTCATCTATCATATATATAGTTTATTATAGTGGTGAGTTTGTGAGTCGTTGTTATTATACGGTAATCAACGAGTGATTATATGTGCTCATGAATAATCATCGGTTCGAGTTCAGAAACATTGAATTGTCGTTAAATCAGAAATGACAAAAGAGTCGAATGGTACCGTTGAAAAGTGATCATACGCGAATGGAGTGGATAGGACGATGCAACGGATTACATTTCAAACGATACGACTCTCCGCCTCTTTACATACACATCGATGAAAACTGTGATATACACTTGAAACGTTATCGAAACGTAGTGGCAAGTGTTTTATTTTTTTATTTCCTTTTTTTTTTTATGAAAATAAAAACACACGAGTTTTGGATTACAAAGAGGGAATTTCTGTAGATCAGCTCTAAGAATTTTCCCGGTATTTTAGCGCTGTAGGCAAGATTTTCCCGCGCAGTGCGTTATTTTAATTTCCGCTAAACTGTCCGGAGCCATTGAAAGCAAACTTTTTTTCTTTACAACAGGAAGAAAATCTATGAGGCCGATTCACTGAAATTTGGATATTGGATAATACAAAACTGTAGCTCTTAAAACGAAGACGTACATGTATCACGTGGCACGTGAGTGCGAGAGAGATAGCTGACAACTTTTATCGGTACTTTCTCCGAAACGATACAACCGATCGGGATGAAAAAAACTTAACCATTTTTTTGCCATCATACACCAATGCTTATTTCATCCAAATCGGTTGTGTCGTGTCGGAGAAAGTACATTTCGCGTTTTTGAAGTGATAGGCGGGTGTTATACATCCTCTTAATCGTGTTCGGAACGTTGATATTCCCTTGGAAAATTTGTGGACTTTATCTTGATTGTGCTCGTATATCAGAGGGGAAAGACACACGCCGTATCATCGATACTATGTCTCGATGAACATATGCCAATGTGCGAATGAATGTAGTTATACGAAAAATGAAAGCTGTCGGGGTATGTAAGCCTGCTACTACTGATCATCTTCCAATTACCGATTGAGCCCCTTTCCCTCGAATGCCACATTGTCGTCTTTATCCAACACCCAGCGAAGTAATCGATCGTACTCTTTCATTCTTGTTTATCATTATTAACGCAGAGATAAACATTAGATTGGCCGTACTATAATTTCTACTATATCCAATGATTAACGAATGAACACAAAATTTTGTAGCAAAAATCATTCACCGAACAATGAAAATTTCATGGACCAAACATTGATTGTCACAAACGATATTCATGGTAACTGCAATGTGTTATATTTATCGATAAAATTTGTTTAAAGTGACCGGAAGGAGCTGAGAATGGTTGTATCACGCATTCAAATGATCTATTCTTTTCATCAGATTTATACCATCTTAAATGAGGTTTTTAAGGTAATTAAACGCGCATTAACAGAGCGATTTATCAGTGGAACATAAACTATTGTTTAATAAATAAAAAATGACTAGTCCGCCGCCGGTCACTAATGACGGGCACCATTAGAATGAAAAAGTATTTAAAAATACGTTTTAAACTAAATAATTACGACTAATTATTGGATAAAAATCGTTACTTTCACGTGTCTCAAACAATTATTAATGACTTGGGACAATTATTCTTTTGCAATAACTAATATTTTTTAGTCGTAACGATCTACGTGCTCAAAAAATTATATAAAGTCATTAATCATGATGCGTATACCTGATCGGTAGCTGAACGGAATAGGGTTAATTCGGTCATTTAGCCAGGTGTAGCGATGAGAGGGTTCGATAATTCGAGGCTAAAGGAACAGAAATTGCAGGTTTATTTTTTCTTTCGAGACTCGGTTTTTGAGAGTCAGGACTCGTTGGTGACTGTCGATGGCGCACCACGCCGGATGCATAAGAGAATGCATATATAACGCAGGTGCGTGACAGAGAATCGCATGCACGATAGAAAGAAACAAAATAAAAAAATTAAAACTTAAAAAGTCTCCCGTCGATAGGCTGCGATAAAACGTATTAATATGTACGAAGAGTCGACGTTGTTGCTAACCATTAGTAATGGATTTTGAAATATTTTGAATTTTGATATGCACGCATATTTACAACATCACACTGTGTATCAATGTATAAGGCCCATTAGAATGTTGACCTTCGGTCCAGCGGTCTTGTACGTTTTTGCTCTGAGCTACACACGCGAGGTTAAGAAAAATAAGAAGAAAAGAAAACGAAGATGAAAAAAAAACCAACGGCTCCTTCGAAGCTCTTTCAACGCGGGCTGTCGGACCGCACGAGAAGGATAGAGATAAAGAGAGAGAGAGAGAGAGAGAGAGAGAGAGAGAGAGAGAGAGAGATCTATTGGCTCTCTTGGTTCGCAAGATAAATTTCTCGATCTTTTACCCATGCAAACTAATCTCGACATCCGATCTCCCTCGTTCGATATATCACACGGCGATCCGAGTTAAATTAGGGACCGATTTTTTTTTATATCGATCAGGACATCATTATTATCGCGTTACGGTTTAATGAATACAAAAATTTATGTACACTACTCGGATGTGATGGCTTTACGACCGAACATATTGAACAGTTCGACGCAAACTATAGAACACAACATTTAATTGACAAAAACTGCATTTATTTTATTTTTATGTTCATTGAAATTTTGTAGTACTTTACTTTTTTTTTTGTTAAGTTAATTCATGGACTTAAGTTTACTACGATTATTCGATGAGTTAATGAAATGATTGTTAGTCACATTTTTTTTCACGCACAGCCATACATTTGCGGACATTGTTTTTACTATTTTTGCAATATTTGAAACATTTTAAACATTTCGACATACGAGGTCTGTTAAAAAAGTATCGCGAATTTTGAATTTCCGCGGGCTACGTATATTCAATTTTCGATTTTTTTGTGGCGTTAAGTTGGTACTCATGTCCCTCACTTATGCTGAAAAAATCGGCCACTTTGAATGTTTAGTTAATTGTTGACAGCTGTTTTGATGGACGTGTTTTGGCTTGTCTTCGATTTTTGCCTATTCCAAAAAAGCAGCTTCCATCGCGATGATTGAGCTTTGGTTTCCACGTCATAACCATAAACCCATGATTCGTCACCAGTTATGACCCTCTGGAGCAAATTTTGGTCGTCGCGGACCGAGTCCAACAGCTCCTTCGCAACGTTAACGCGACACTGTTTTTGTTCGAAATTGAGCAATTTTGGCCCGAATTTCGCGGCGACCCGTCTCATGCCCAAATCATTGGTAAAAAACGAATAGCACGAGCCAATCGATATGTTTAGTTCCTCAGCAACTTCTCTAACGGTGATTCGACGATTGGCCAATATTATTTTCTTCACTTCATCAATGTTATCGTCTGTTGTTGATGTGCTCGGGCGTCCGGGACACGTTTCGTTGTTCGCATCTTCTCGGCCCTCTGAGAACATTTTGTACCACCGATAAACGTTGCTTTGGTCCAAGGTAGCTTCACCATATGCCACAGTCAACATTCGTAATGCGTCCGCTCACTTAATTTTGTTTTTAACACAAAATTTGATGCAGATTCTTTGATCCATTTTTTCGAATAGGCAAAAAATCGAAGGCAAGCCAAAATACGTCTAACCAAAACGGCTGTCAACAATTAACTAAACATTCAAAATGGCCGATTTTTTTGGCATAAGTGACGGACATGAGTATCAACCTAACGCCACAAAAAAATCGAAAATCGAATATACGTAGCCCGCGGAAATTCAAAATTCGCGATACTTTTTGAACAGACCTCGTAGATATGCCGATTTTTTTCTTCACTACTCGTATGCTCGGGTGTACTAGGTTAAACCGATGGACACATGTTACCGAGAATGTGAGATATGCAAGTACGCTCGATAGCCGCTGCTCGAGAAAAAAGAGTAGGGCTTATGTGTATCGTTCAGAAATCCGTGAAATAACGCGCACACATACACGCCCGCTCATATCGAGTAACACACGATAAACTATTTCTATATATAGGTAAGCTGCTCCGCACGGTTGCATGAAAGGTATGAGAACTCGAAATACTATTCTCAATTGCGTGTATGACCTTTTATGGGGATGCGAAACTGCCATCTAGGCTCTATCACCACACCAAATCTCGAATCCAAGTTTTTTCGAAATTTCATTGATTTGTCGGGACAAAGCGCAAGTTTTGCGTGCGATCGAACGCTTTCCCTAAACTTCCGTAAAACTTTCGAAAAAGTTTTTATTAAAAGTTTTTTTATCCTCAGTCGGTGCATCGTTTTACTCGTGTACAATAATGTCTATCAACGTGCGAGTAACGAGGAGCGAGCAATGACAGTAGAGTCTCGCTCAAGTCGACGGGTTTTCCCCCACCACGAGCATACGTCGCTTCGCCAATAAGCGCCTACCATTCAACGCTTGCGCACAGAACAGACGTCGTTGGGTGACAGAGTATAGGGTTAGACGGAAGGATCTACTTGTGTGAAGTAAATTTTATAAGCTACATGAAGTTTAAATAAACATACAATTTCCCATAAAATATGAATATTTCGAAAAAGTTAAAAATTCCAATAAAACGTTAAACCTATTACCGATTCACGCCACATTCAATATCAATCATCTTTTAACGATGCTTTATTCACGAATGAAAAATAATCACAAACATGTTTCGAAAAATTCAGATATATTTTAAATCTCAAACTCTCAAGCGATTCTCACGAAATTCAATACGAAGCATCCTTGTTCCCTGACCCATTTATGCAGAACATTTTCACGCGATTGTCAAACATTTTTGACATTTTTCAATAATTTCCAAATCCCGTAGAATCTCGAACGGTCAAGTAAATTTAACGAGAATTGACGAAAACCAAGGGAGTTCGATGTCCAAAATCCGTGCACAGTTTACGGCAAATCTGTCAAATCGTTCTCGAGATATAGTAAGTTGAATTTTTCAACCTTGTCACACTCACAATGTCATTAATAGGCAATCAATTTTTGTAACGATAACAGAGCTTCCTCTCTCAGGAAGCAATACACTATATTTGTATATAAATGATTTTACGTGGAAAAAGATCGTCAATAGGAAGAGTTATCGGACGAACACACGCATGTTTCACCATTTTTCAGCATTAATTAATAATTATTGTTCGTGCCAGTAAACAATGAATTATTTCATACGCAAACTATAAAAGTGAAGTTACGAATTGGTTATACAAGTTTTTGCGATATTCTTCTCTGCATGAGAAATATATTGTTTCAATTTTCGATAGTATCTCAGACGGGTTGAATATGTCAGGACAATTATCTTACAGACATTCGTGTCCACTCGACGAAAAATGTTTCCCTGTATACCGATATTGTGCGTGTTTTTCATTTAAAAAAAATATATATATATATGCAATAAATGCGGTAACGATATACATCGTAGCGAACATTGTACTTATCCGGTTCGAAACTTAGTTGAATTCCTTCTATCAAGATTGAACGAAACACGGTAGCAATACGTAAGGAATCCAAATGAATTATTCAAACAGGATATATGTATAAATGTAACTATGCAGCAGGGAGATCCAAAGGAAACCCGAAGATAATATAAATACAACATATACGAGCTAACTCGTACCTAACCGAGTTCCTTCCTCAGTCCAGTGTATATACAAATGTTTGTGTACAGATAAATGTATAAGTGTACATATTACTGAACTATTCGCCACTTGAGTAAACGTCCCGACATCAATACGTGCATGTACATTTATAAAATCATTAATTTCATTATATATTTTGTGATGAAATAAAAATGATATTCCAAAGGATAATCGTGGAAACCGAGCGAAGGATTTAGACGATTGGTCATAATCGATCAGTTGTGACGTACTTGCCAATGTTGGGCGACCGAATGCCTCTTAACACATATACAGGACATATACAGGCAATTGATGCATTTATAAATCGTTATGAAATCATTTATAAAATTTAATAATATTTCGCTGAAAATATTTTGTCTAGAAAAAATATTCGCAAAGATAACGGTAACGCTTTTCTCTGGACAAAAAATTCGCGGCAGAGTTGAGAGTACTTGTGTTTTAATGATTCCTGATCGTTGAAATTTTACGGCGGACTGTACTCGAAAGACGCATATTGTAGCTCCAACGTTGCACAAACTGGTACAGTCCGCGTAAAAATCTACTACGGGAGAATATTGAATTACACGCCTCCCTAAACCTGTCTATCTATCTGTCTCTATCTCTCTCTCTCTCTCTCCTTCTCTTCATCGCGTAATTCCACTCAATTTATGTTAGTTTGCTCATGTCTTACACCTCTCTCTTTTTCATGCGAACATTCAACTGCGTCTACTCGACTAGGCAGCAGGTGCGTTTCTACAAGACCGGACTCGTCGCATCATCAAAAATGACAATTTCATTGACTCGAAAAGGAAAAACTCTCCATTTTCACCGACAACTCTACAGATTACACACTCAATTCAGTACACTAGGTAGTAACGTGCGCACTTGGCGCGTTTTGAAGTCCGAAGATTTTAGGTTAGTTGTGTCCCTATCAACTGGCGCTGAGATTCAGTAGAGTGAAGTGTATTGACGTTGAATGAGTCCGTGACTAAGTCAACCTCTGGATATTAATGGATCGCACGTCGATCTTCGAGTATCATCATTTTGTTTAAGTTAGAAGAGACTAGAAACGGTGCGTGCACTTCGTCGCGAGCTGCTTTAAAGATTAGGTTCATTGTCGAACGATCCGAAGTTATGCACATGACCGAACTCGGAGCACGACACCGACATACAAGTAGATTGTGTCTACAGTTGCTTGACGAATAACGCGCACTGCGTAATTTCATTAGACTCATCTTTTATACGAGGGGACAATTGGTGAGGTTCTTTTACTTACACAACCCCGTTTCCTCCACAAATCCGTTATACACATATTCAGTAGTATGAACCCTTTTTTACTACGCAGTTAGATACTCTACAGTATCTTGCCGACGCATCTGTTTCTTCACAAAGTAATTTTCCACGTTCGACCGTACACAATTTGAGTTCTCAAACGATAGGGACGGTAACAAGTGTCGTCAGTACAAGTGTCGTCTGTAACAAGTGTAGTGTAAAAACTCGCATCCGTAACAAGTGTCGTCAGTAACAAGTGTCGTCAGTTTGGGCAGTCCATTCGATCTGACGACACTTGTACAGTCGAATGTTACTGCCCAAACTGACGACACTTGTTACTGACGACACTTGTTACAAATGCGAGTTGTTAGACTACACTTGTTACAGACGACACTTGTACTGACGACACTTGTTACCGTTCCAAACGATACCTTTCGATTGTGACACATTCTTGTACTTTAGAAACAACAAATTTCAAAACTCCAGGTTGCGAACGAAACAACCTCGATACACCACAAAGGCGTGGGTAAGTTTCATCTTACCCGCGTCACATGACACCGTCCATATCGTTGAAGAAACGCATCACGGCAAAATGAAGCGTGTTACTAATCGTGTTGTAGCCTATTTTTACAATGTACTTAAATTACTTACACTGTCACGTGTGTTATTTTTACGTGAGAACAGATTAAGTAGTAATAACACACCTGGAAGTGTGTAAACGGTGAGTAAAATAGAACGGATAAGGAACAACACTCTTCAATGCTACACTGTAGAGTAAATACGGGGCGGTCATATAAATGTTTAGTTAAGACAGCGAAATTATCGTTAGATCCTAATGAAACATTTATTTAACGGACCATATCTGCCTGATTTAATCAAATCAACTTTCTTTTCATGTTATCGAGTTGCGTGGCAGAGAGGCTATTAAGACATTACTGAACTTGTGTATGATTGTACGTCGACAATTAGGGAAGCAGTGAAGAAACTAGCTGAGTAGAAAATGTACTGTAAGTGTATCAAGTTAAATACAGTGAGTATTATTTTGAGTTTGGCCGACAATTGGACCTGATTAGTGGAGAAACGAGATGTGTATAAGAAAGGTAGTGCACGATATATATCGAGTTTTATGGTAAAGAGAGTGTTTGTAAATGAGTTTGTGTATATTAAAAATGTGTAGGAAAGAGTTGTACAAGAAAGACGGGTTACCGATTTAGCGGTTGAACGAACCGTATTTAAGCAAGAGTCTGAATGTTCGTGCTATAAGATAAAACGGCCTCCGAGTTCGGCTGTATATCTTTCTGGCTTTTGCTCCTAAGCAACTCTCTCGGCCGTTTATGCTCGTCTCTCTCGCTTTCACGAAGTACAGTTGCCCGTTACCGACCCTCCGGTAACTTCATTATTTGTGCATTCATTAGTGCAACTGCGTCTACAAGAATCGATATATATATATATGTACATTAGGGCAATTTTTTTTTCGACTGTTTGTTTTTTCTCAGTCCTCACTTAAAATTTTGTTGGATATGTCGAAAAACAAATTTCCTGAAAGTTACAGCCCTTAATATTAATTCTAAGTACTTTCCCTCAGCGTGAAAAGATTTTCCATCTAAAATACACGTAAATCGAATTTTTTTTTTTCAAAATTCTATAACTCAGCCGCATTTTATGCTATCATATTGTTCTTGGTTTTGATTTACTCAGAATAAAACAATTTAGAAAAGTACCTATTGCGGCGAAAGTGTAAATTGTACTGGTGAGTTCTACGGGTCACTCAAGTTGATTTTTACCCAAAATTTTCGTTTTTTTGCTGTTATCTCCGAAACAATTAACTTTACGAAAAAAATATAAATGAAAAATTTGTTGGAAATTCAATTTCCTACAAAAAAGGACCTATCGACCCAATTGTTTAGATTAATATTTCTTGAGATATTGAACTTTAACTTGTGAGTAGTATAAAATTTTAACGGTGATATAAACTTTAAAAATTGTATAGTACTCATAAGTTAAAGTTCAATATCTCAAGAAATATTAATCTAAGCAATTGGAAATTAAATGTCCCACAAATGTTTCATTTACATTTTTTTCGTAAAGTTAATTTTTTCGGAGATAACAGCAAAAAAACGAGAATTTTGAGTTAAAATCAACTTCAGTGACCCGTACCATCTCTCCAGTACAATTTACACTCTCGCCGCAATAGGCACTTTTATAGATTCTTTTATTCTGAGTAAATCGAAACCAAGAACAATATGATAGCATAAAATGCGGCTGAGTTATAGAATTTTGAAGAAAAAAAAAAATTCGATTTACGTGTATTTTAGATGGAAAATCTTTTCACGCTAAGGGAAAGTACTTAGAATTAATATTAAGGGCTGTAACTTTCAGGAAATTTGTTTTTCGACATATCCAACAAAATTTCACGTGAGGACAGAGAAAAAAAATAGTCCAAAAAAAAAAAATCGCCCTAATGTACATATCTGTGCATGTGTCTGCTTCTCGTCCTGCTACTCTTCTTACTCTTGTCCTTTTTCGTCACTCTTGTCTCAATTTATTTTCGAGGGTTTTTTGGCACGATGCGGATGATTTTTTTAAAAATATATCTGATAGAAATATCTCTCTATATTATATAAATCCCACCCCCCTCACTCTTGTACACGGCGGCGGCGGCGATATATTTATATAATAAAGAGAGACATATATAGCCGACTCTGTACCATACCAAGTACTTTTTTGGAATGGCTTTCGTGTCGTCGTTGGGAACTTCTACGAATCAATGGTGGTTCTCGAGGATCACGGTAATTTCTCGAAGCCCGCGGTTACACATGTTTCACGTGTGTCCTCGTCGAACTCCAGAACTTGAGAGAACCCAAGACACGAAGTTAAACGGAAGAACATAATACAGTCGAGCCTCGATTTTACGGCCATGTCAGGACCGGATGTCCACAAAATCGAGGCTCGCAAGAGCCAGTCGATGAGCTACCCCTTCCGTAGTCATCGCGGTTTCCCCACCCCGCTCAATCTCCGGATCAAGGCGCTGTATCCACAAAATCGAAGTGGTAGTGTACGTCATTTTGGAATCGACAACCCATTCCCGTGAAAGAGAGAGGGGAAGAGAGAGAGAGAGAGAAAGAGAGAGAGAGAGCCCCCCGGCACGGCAGGATCAAAACTGGTCGCTAATTGCCCACACGATGCACCCAACCGATACAGAAGACGTTGTATCGCGTGAGCGTGCTCTCATGTACGGTGCGGTATATATTTATGTATATGTATTCGGTGATTTTATTTTATTTTTTCATGTATGCGCTCGCAAATCTTTATTGCACGCAATTCTCGTTGAGTAGCATATAGAGGCACTCGCCCGATCTCGATTAATGAACTCTTATGTGTATGTCATATACAATATATCTGGGTGCGTGTGTGTAAGTATGAGAAAATTTTACGATATTTTTTTTCCTCCAGACCTCATGAGATAGAGGAACTTTATCGTGATCATTATAACCTGCTGCAAGAGCAAAAAAACTATCGTGAATCTTTTTTATTATTTTATCCCTAATGGACGAGAGATCCTTGGCATTGTTACAAGCCACTAGGGTAGAAGTGCTTATAAGCAAAACAAAGTTTCGCCGTAAAATAAAAAAAAACTTTTAAATAGTCTAATTGGGGAGCTTGACTGACTGTCATCGCTTGATTCGCACTCTCGCATCACAAAAGAAACTGTTTAAAAGTTTAGTGAAAAGGCCATTATGATGAATGACGCACGGTTTACCTCCCTCGGCGCTCGATCAACAATGGCCAATGGCGAGCCGGGGTGTTAATCAGGAAGCGAGAAATTTCTTCTTTGTTTATCATTGTTAATGCACACGGTTAGGGTATAAAAGTTTACCACATACGATTGGTAAACTGAAACCGTGCCTGTTACATTCCTCAGAAATTTCAATTTAAGCGTCCTCGTAAGCGCGAAGAAAATGGTAAATCATATTTTTGTAATAGAGGCTACTCAAATGATTGGTTTCCGTAACTTTGTTATCGCGCATTCGGTCAATTAAAGTATTTTTTTGTGTACAAGGTTTGGAAATGTTACAATATTTATAATGTACTTTTATTTCATTTTTATAAATGTTCCCATCGTACACCATTTCAAGTTTTTGCGTTCCCTCCCCTTCATTCACGTTTCCATTTCATCCCTTGAGATCCCTTCTCCCCTTGGCCACAGTCGTTCTTTCTTTAAGGGGGGAAATAGGGTTAGACGGTTCACAAAATCGATTTTTTTTGTGAACTATTGAAAAATATGTTCCCAAAATTTTAAATGAAAATTCCGACTCGTTCTATTGTTATAAGCCATTAAAGTGAATAGCTCTCCTTCAGGCCCCGAACGCGCTATTTTTTCAAACGCGTTTTTCTGAAAACGACTTTTTTTGAACTTGCGTACACGCTAGTTTGAAGAGTTTTCAACCAATCGTTTTGAAATTTGGCAGTTACTTTCTTCATAGTATTGCGTTCTATATGAACCTAAAATCGGAATATTATCATTATTTTGAATAATTTTTTTTTTGCAAATGAAGTTGTAAAAAGGTGGCAAAAAATCATGCTTTTTTTGTTTTGACTCATGTAAAAAATTCAATTTTCTATTTTTTTGATAGCATTTAGGTTCACATAGAAGAGAGACATATAATAAAAGTAAATTCCAACCTCGTTTGATTTCAGATTAAAATTGCGGCTTCCAGAATGTACGCAAAATACTGAGTCTGATTGTGACCTGCAATATGGGATCGCTAATATTTTCGGTGTTTTTCAAGGAAATTCTTCAAAAATTGTATAGTATATACGTAAATATATGTATAAAATATTCTCAAAGTTTCAATAAATTATATGCATTTTTTATACTATAAAAAAATTCATAAAAATCATTGAGAAAACGCTGTCTTAACCCTATTTCCCCCCTTAATGCACTACTGTATCGCATTTGCACGAGGGTACAGGGAAACCGAGGAAAACCTGGCGGAAAACAGGCGGTTACATTTTACGGTGTTTCAGTTGTAGTACAATCGCGGGAACTCAGAGAAGTTGCCTACCGCTCAGTTGACGTGCAAACTAGTGCATGGGTCAGCGGTGGACAATCCCAGTATTAAGCGCTGCCATGACTGTTTAACTTGAAAGATCGGCGAAGCCGCGCTCTCACACCTTCCGGTAACATTTGTTATGAACTTTTTTGCATTTCTTTATTTGTATTATTTCGCCCATTCATCTATTTTTATTATATGTGTTCCAACGAGTACCCGAGTAGGTCTTTAAGTATGAGCTTTCCCAATTTTCCCTCCCTATCATTCCCTATCCGCACTATGCTAATCTAGCCTAACTTTCGTAGCATCTTCAACTGCATTTTAGCTGCACTGTATCGCATTTGCCGTGGACACGGAGAAACTGCGGAAAACTCATGCCGATACAGACGGACTTTTTGTTGTTTCTGAATTTCAGTTCTATCACCATCAACCATCGCAATACTGGCCGCGGTCAAAACTGCTTGCCATGAGAAATATTACGCGTTCACTACTATCGTTCATTTGTGTATTTATATTTATTTGTTTTTCATGATTTTAAAACGATGACTGTATGATGCGGACGACCGTTTATAGAAAGGGCTGTTGTATCAGTCGTTGCATCGTGTATATATATAGAAAATTTATGTATCTGTAGCTGGAAACCGAATACGCAAGCTCATAGCTCCGTGAACGTAATTGGTTGATTTGCGCAAGTATACACAGTGTTATGTTATTCGATGAAAGTTTAGGTCTCGCGTTACTCTTGTAGCTCGTCTCGTCGCGATAACTGTGTCTATCAAGACTGTAACGTATATACTCTCTCGTATGTACTGACAGTTATCGCGCCTCGCGTCCTCGCTCGAGATAAGTACCCACGTATATATATACACATATATTCTTACAAGACAAAAGTTATCAGTTAGTTAATACACGGTGGTACTTAATGAGTAAATGCGTCGAAGACAGAATGAGACGCGATTTCTCGTGTATCGCAGCGACGATTATGACAGCAGTGACGTGAGGTCGGTTTCACGGGGTTTGCGTGAAAGCGAATGAAGAGAAAAAAAACGAACGAACGAGATCTTTTCTCATCATGTATTGAAAATTTCGAAAATTAAGTGAAGAATATAATGATGGAGGAGAAAACAAATATTCGACGGATTTGTAGAGGTTCGAACGTGCCCCAATGGTGGTAACATCCTCCCAATGAATTTGAGCTCAGTGTCTGTGCCCATTGAAATTTCCGTACCACAATCATCAAAGCCTCTAAATCGTAAGCGAGACGAATCAACGAATCATATATGCATTTTGTTTTATTGACGATCAATCACAATGTATCGATCATTTTTATATGATATTTTTAATTAGTTTTTTTGTCCTGACGCTTTACGATATACTAAGGAGAAGAAGAAAAAATTAAACTGATGATTGCCACGGCTCTGTTGATTTGGCGTGGAATACCCACCCTTTTGTATATATTATTATTATTCGTATGAAACAGCGGAACGCTTGAGATTTTCGGCACTAATGACCGTTTCGTGACTTATTGACCCAACGTTAAGGGATAACACCACTGTGACCCGATGTTTTTTTTCACATTTTTCAAGAATTTTTTTTTGTGGGAAAAAAAGAGACATTCGAAAATTTTTTTCGGGTTTCGTTCCTTGTTTATTAATGTATCAAAAAACATTTTTTCACATTTTTCACGCCGCATGGTGGCGCTGGGGAAGCTCTCGCGTTAGGTGCTGTCATTTCCGCAGTGGTTCGCGGCACGCAGCAGAACTCTCTTCAACGTCGATCTGAAAAAAAATACCGAGTGTTTTCGTTAATAATATGATATTTTGAAGAGAAGTACATAGGGATTTGGAAAATATTGTTTTAAAAAAAATAGGCACGCCTTTGAAATTAAAGAATGATTTTTGAGCAAAATTTCTCGTCGAAAATAGGCTATAACTTTTATAATTATTGAGATATCGAAAAAATCCTATGTACTTCTCTTCAAAATATCATATTATTAACGAAAACACTCGGTATTTTTTTTCAGATCGACGTTGAAGAGAGTTCTGCTGCGTGCCGCGAACCACTGCGGCACCTGACGCGAGGGCTTCCTCAGCGCCACCATGCGGCGTGAAAAATGTGAAAAAAATATTTTTTGATACATTAATAAACAAGGAACAAAACCCAAACAAATTTTTCGAATATCTCTTTTTTTTCCACAAAAAAAAATTCTTGAAAAATGTGAAAAAAAACTGGGGGTCGCAGTGGTGTTATCCCTTAACCTATTAAACGATGTGTTATCTTATAATATGTCAACGATAACATATCGTTAAAACGACGTTAAAACGAGAAACGGGAATTTGACAATTTGGGGGCAAAAATGTAACACATTTTCAACGTTATGAGAGATAAATTTTATCTCTTTTCACAGCTGATTATTGATACAACGTATTCACAATGTATGCAAACGCAGTCCTTCTATATACATCCATATAATGTGTAAAGAAATGATTATTTATTTTATATATTTATGTGACATACACACGCAAGATTTTTTCATTCGTCTAATATTTTAATTTGCCATTTATTCGCATTATAGTTGTATATGAACACAATTTTTTTTTGAATATCGTAGGAGAGCGACCGCAGGACCGGTTCCACCAATGGACCATTTTCGTTTGTCGGCGATGCGAGGATGAATCGCGGTGGGATAGGTGCGGATTGTCTTTGATATATCAAAATACAGCCGTAAACAAAAGTTCACTTGAATTGGTAGGTGCGAAAGGCAAGGGCATCGCACAATGTTCTTAAGGGGGGAAATAGAGTTGGACGGTTCAAAAAATCGATTTTTTTTTATTTCATAAATTGTTAGTAAAACTATTGAAAAATATGTTCCCAAAATTTTAAATGAAAATTCCGACTCATTCTATTGTTATAAGCCATTAAGGGGGGAAATAGGGTTAGGACAGTGTTTTCTCAATGATTATCATGAATTTTTTTACAGTATAAAAAATGAATATAATTTATTGAAACTTTGAGAATATTCTATACATATACTTAAGTATATACTATAAAATTTTTGAAGTATTTCCTTGGAAAACACCAAAAAAATGTATGACTGCCTTGACTTTGTTTTTCTTGGTATTATTTTATCAAACGCGTTTTTCTGAAAACGACTTTTTTTGAACTTGCGTACACGCTAGTTTGAAAAGTTTTCAACCAATCGTTTTGAAAGTTGGCAGTTACTTTCTTCATAGTATTGCGCTCTATGTGAACCTAAAATCGGAATATTATCATTATTTAAAATAATTTTTTTTTGCAAATAAAGTTGTAAAAAATGGCAAAAAATCATGCTTTATTGTTTTGACCCCTGCAAAAAATTCAATTTTCTACTTTTTTGATAGCATCTAGGTTCATATAGAAGAAAGACATATAATAAAAGAAAATTCCAACCTCGTTTGATTTCAGATGAAAATTGCAGCTTCCAGAATGTACGCAAAATGGTGAGTCTGATTGTGATCTGCAATATGGGGTCGCTAATATCTTCGGTGTTTTTCAAAGAAATTCTTCAAAAATTTTATAGTATATACTTAAATATATGTATAAAATATTTTCAAAGTTTCAATACCTTATATTCATTTTTTATACTATAAAAAAATTCATGAAAATCATTGAGAAAACGCTGTCCTAACCCTATTTCCACCCTTAATACGATGTGAAAGACGCCACAAGTGCCAGACACACACTAATAATTTGTTTTACATCACGTTATGAGGAAGCGTAAGCCCCTTCTCCCCCGCCTTTCCGCACTTGTAAGTGTGAAAGAGATGAAGAAAAACTTGCTGGCACATTTTTCTCGAAGACGGCTTAATGGAACGAAAAAAAAAAAAACTAACGAACATAGATTCTATCCTAGTTGCTCTAGTGCAGGTCCCAGCCTGATCAGCCTGATCGGATCGAATTCGGAGTAATCGGAAAATTTTTTCATTCGATGCCTCACATGATTATTGATCATATATTAGCAAACTACAATGAAAAATATTTGATACACAAAATTAGCTGACTGTGACGCTCTTAATTAGACCGGAAAATCTCGAGAAATCGGCATTGTCACCGTCGCTTCACCGAGATCCTTCGTGCACAAACGAGCGTTTTCTGTATAGTAGCAAAACGCGAAGATTAACACTATGAGAGTTTCCCAAGTAGCGCCACGTACGTAATGCATTGTTGGTGATTTTGTGACTCCTACAATTTTGTGCTGCTAGCATCGTCTCGCAACGTAGCACAGTAATACTAGCACCAGTCGTAATGAATAATGGAGAATAATTTAACCATTAAGGTTATTAAATGGGACCCATTAACAGGGAGAAAATGTTTTACGGAAACAGACACGATAAGGAGGTTATAATAATATGTCGATTCCGAGGTTAGTAAGACAAATGAGAATAAAAATAACTCGCTATACTTCTATATTTTCCACATTATATATGATGCCACATTGTATATGACATATCAAATAAGTCAGGTTTATTCGCATGCACGCGTATATAATCGATATTATTCACACTGCTCGCTAAATGACGCTACTTGAAATAAACCATCGTACGAATTATTTTATATTTTCCAATCGTACTGTTTAGAAGGTGCAATCTTCTCACGTCAGCCGCGGTACACGAAAGCTCGAGTTTTTTTTCAACTCAACAACGAATGATCAGACATCACCCGAATAGAAGTCATCATTTATTGTAGCAGAAGATAGCATTTATTGTAAGGTGTCAGTAAACATTTAAAAAATGCTCTATTCGTTCACGAAGACCATTTTTATTTTGACATTATTATCGGATCTTCGAAAATGTGCCGAAAAAAAGTCCTCAGTGTCGCACACCAATTTTGATTTATACATTGAAAAAATTGCAAAATTTGCTACGATCCACCAAAGTATAAAAAGTATTAACTGAGTCGAAAGGAGTTAGTGGACTCGACGGGTGATTGGTCTGGTACGAATGTTTTACGTACTCATGTACATATATAAGTTGTATCTGATGTGTAACGGCGGCGAGGGAATCGCGTCTCGCTGAAGGTTTCGATGGCCGCAATAACTTTCTACCTTCCAGAGGTCTTACATTTATAATAAAGTACAGATGTGAATTCGCGCGGCCAGATAACACATGTAATTTTGTTGTATGGAATCGAGGTGAAATCGCGCATAATAGCAAACATACTACGCTAGTGTGTTACGTGCGGTTGGTTAACAATTATTAAAAAGACAATAAGTGGATAAAAAAATTCTCTCTGCATACGAGACAGGCAAGCCTAATTTCATTGATCATGTTATCGCGAGAGATTGACAGAAAAAATAATAATTTGTCATATGGAAATAATAAATTTATTATTTATACACGAAGTATTATTTATCATTTATCATTTGTAAATGATGCGTATGTATACATATATGCGTTTGTAAACGTAAGCCAGCAAACCTAGAGTTACGCGCGTGTAGTAGTGAATTTATGTATATGCGAATTCCTAGCTGTTTCTCTGACGAAGATAAATAGCGCCTCTCACAGAATGTTGAACGCTCTTCAACACAGACACACACATATCCCAGCGAGGGTTTGACGTATGATTAATCGTTGGGCCATTAATGGGTCCTATGCTACCGTTTTTACCCAAAACTTACCGCACGTATATCAGGCCCTGTGTTCTACACTGCAGTCCCGTGTAAGTTGACTAGTCGGGACCGAGATTCTCCATTACCCTATCCCCACTCTTTCACTGACTCATATCCATTCAATGCGCATACGTTTTAACGCATGCGCGTCGGTTCTTTCGCCGTGGTGGGAGCACGGTGAAGGAACTGACGCGCGGTGGGAGAAACTTGTCAGCGGGAAAGTGAACTTAGGTGAGGTCAAATTACGCGGGACTCCACTATAAGGTGTTGTCGGGCTACCGGTTAAAAGCCTGGCCTCGTGCCAGTAAAGCTTCATTCTGTACACTTTATTGTTTATTGCTCGTTAACGGTGAAGCTTGAGACTCTGAACTTTCGCAAGGAGACATTCTGAGGTTATTTTGGAAAATTCTCAATAATTACTTTACCACATATCAATTCGCTTAATGATACTGAAATTCCATTTTAATTCACGATATATCGTAGGACAGTGTGTTAAATGACCTAAATTTTGACTCGTTTTGTTTTGTCGAAAATGGTGAAGTCGATCTTATGCAGACTTCAGGGTTGAACTTTTACTAGACATATGTCTAAAACAAAATCCAGTTCCCTTAATATATATCGATGTAACGCGTGGCATTCCTTAATATTATATATTGGCCACTTTTGACCTGAGATTGCAAACGAACAATTCGCACCCAGTATCGATTCTGGTCCTTTTCACCGGCATCAACAAACCGACATCAACTATTGGGAATTACCATTTAGCAATCTGACTTCTCACGGAGAAATTTACAAACACTCTCTCCCAGTCGGTGCCCGATGATTACTATACGAATGTATCACGTTTTAATCATAATTAAGAATGTATTGATTTATTGCAGCAACAATATAATATAGAAAAATCGGGAGAACATGGACGATATTCGGTCCGAGGGGTATGAGATTTTCAACCCAGGCGAAATATCAAAAATCGTTTTATTCGCGTTGTGTAAACTACAAGAGGCACAACTGAAATTGCATAACTGTTGAAGAATGAAGAATTTATAAATATTACATTATGTCACGTGATATATTGATGCTATAAATAATAGTTTATTGTTAAAAGTCATTTATTTGGCCGTAGAGTGGCAGACAATATTTTTCTGATTTTGAGGTTAAACATGGCGCTTCATATAGGTTCACCGTATCCTTACGACAATAATGCGCTCGGTCTGTATCCATGTGACTAAAAACATTACATTTCGGAAAAAAATAAACGATAATCGAAGGTTTACTACTGTTCTCCATATTAACTAGTGCTGGTTAACTTGGGCTGACTGGGAATGAGCGCGGTCATATTGAATAGGTCACGCCTCCGTGGTAATTCCCAATAACTGCGATGTAATGTATTCTCGTTCAACTCAGAAGCGACGTTTTCATTAATTTTCATATAACTCGAAAACCAATGATAATTTCGGCATCGCCTATAATTTTCCGATATGCCTTTGTGTATCAGAATTATTTCAGAATGTTCGATGCACTAGTTTGGAAATTATGAGAGGAGGCGGGGACATAGTGAAAAAACTAGCACTTTCATGAATATTGTTGAAAATATTCGACAAACTTTATTTTTTAATACGAATTCAATCCTCTGAACAAGCCGTTTCAAACGCTATCCCACTTGCCACGACAGATTTTCTTTTTTTCTTTGAGATCACACATTTTGGTCCCTTTAAATTCTTGAAATGCCACCTTCGGGACATCTGAAACTAGCTGCATAACAAATTTCAAATTGGTAGATTAAACCATTTAGGAGTTAGAGGCCTGTGACAGAAGGACAGACGGACGGACGGGCAACCGAGTTCTAACCGTAAGAGTTCCGTTGTTCAGTGCGAAACTCTAAAAATACTTACTAACAACAAATGAGTTTTGTTCCCGCAGAATGCCACTTATACCGTAGTAGTCTTCATCAATTACCAAAATTCAATTTCCCCCAAATACGCCATTATTTTTTATTTCTTTGAAATGTGCCCCACGTGTATAGGGTGAGATTCGAACGTAGGCCGAATTGGCGTGGAATGCCGCATATATTATAAATGCCCCATTACTTTGTATATCGAACGTATATTCATTACAATAATAAAGCTGCTCTACACAATGGCAAAACTTGCTACTCATTGTCATAATTCTCACTGATGTATGCAAATTGAGCGAACGTACGGGTAATAAATGCACAGGTTATACGCAGCATATAAAAGAGAATTGGATGGAAGTGTGCGTTCGACGAGTGTATAATATATAACCATGCAACTATCTACATTGACTATAGTGGTAAAGGCTCGTTTTCTCTAATACACAGTGAACGTTGTTCGTCCAAATAAGCCCACGCACACCTCTCTCTAACATAAGAGAAGTGAGATGGATAGTGGGCAATCATCTCGTGGACTGACCGTTGTCTGCCGTTACTACTTTGTACAGTACAGGGATCGCGGTATCGCAAGACAGACGCTCGAAGAGGGTCCCGACAACCGTCAGTGTCTCACTTTCTTCAGGTAAAGAAAGAATGAGAGAGACGGCTGATGAGCAACGAGAGAACCGGTAGAAGTGATAGGAGGAGGAGCCACGAGCCGGCGTTCTCGAGGCAAACAAGTTGCAAAAGGTAGACGAGATGTGACGAACAGAAAAACAGAAAGAGAGTGATGAAGGGAAGGAGGTGAATTTGGCAATGGGAATGCACGGTCAAGCTGCACGCTATCACCGATGCACAAAACTGTTGCGTCATGTGTGTGCATTTGTATATACATGTATACATATGAACGAATGCCTACTGCAGCATAGATCGACATCTGGTATAATATGGGCAATTTGACGAAAAGTGAGATGGTTTTTGATCGGGGACCAGTGATTTTGACACTCGTCAAGAATTCCCTTACATTTTATTATATGAAAAGTCTCCTAGCGTTCACAATTACGGTTATTAGTGGAAGTACAGTCACTACAAATTGACCGAATTGGCAATGATCACTTTACAAATCCACGTTGATTTAAATTTTTAAGCGTATACGAATTATAACCATTTTTTCCCTACCAGCGGATGTCTATGTATGTGCATCCGTTCGTAATTCCGACCACTTACGATGCAACTGGCGTTAGTGAACGTCGTGAGAGAGGAGCGTAGTGTATCGAGTCATCGACATTCGACTGTTGCAAAACGGCGAGTAAGAGAGAGATATATAGTTAGAGATGGTGGGGGGAGGGGGGAGAACGGGTGAGAATGTACAGGCATAAATTCTCATAAAGGAATGATACTTTGTATCTCATTGTAAAAAAGATGTTATAGATACAGAGCACAACTGTCAGCGTGAGGTCTGGGATTCTCGAGACCGAGAGAGTGTGGTGGTCCCAGTGTGAGATCGTGTACTAGGAGAGTAGTAGCAGACATCGCGAGAGTAATGGAAAATAATCGCTGAGACTCGTTTGGCGTACACACGTGTCCTTGATCCTTTATACGAGCCATTCCATGCCAATTCAAAATTCTGATTTCTTTTTTCATCACAATTCTATTTAGACTAGTGTCAACAGGCGCGTTTCATGCGTCTTAGATCGTGAAGTTTATAGGTTAGGTTTTTCAGCTGAGCCAAGATTTAACACAGTGACACGAACTCTGTTGACGCTGGATGACCACATGACGAAAAGAGGACCTTCTGATCCCTCCTCATATCGACTTCACTTTTTCGATATTCAACGTATCGAAATTCGATCTTCGAGTGTCATCACTTTTTTCTTACTGATAGGGAGAGGGGAATAGTTTTCAAATGTCATTAAAAGTTATTGACAATAAAATGTGATCTGATCAATGTTAGTCTTGAACCGCGCGTCGTCTTGAGACGTAGCATACTCGATGGGAAGAAATTTTTTTTGTACAAAATGGCAGCACGCTTGACTTTAGAAAATGCCGGGAAAAATCCGGAAGTTTCAGCATGACGACATTTTGTAAAAAAAGAAATTTGTCTGGTCGAATCTGGTGCCAATCGTCACAACACACATACAGATTAAGAATATCTTTGGCTATTGTTTTTCTTTTTATGTGAAACATCTTTACGCGCGTTGGGAGTAAATCGGTCGATAGGGTACGTCGATGGCACGTCGTGGTGATGCTCCCCTCCACTCAACTCTGCGCACAGGTTGATTGCGCATGCAGAGGCGCGGTTCTGAACCAGATGTAATATCATAGCGTCTGGCGCTAGCGAGCAACAGCCAATTGCAGGGAAGATTCCAGCGGAACGACGCGACTCTCATAGGCTATCGCTCGCTAACGACACCGCGTCTACGGTCGTTGCAAGAAGAAATAATTTCCCATTGATACCTGGATGTTCTATGACTATCCATAAGTCTCAAGGGTCTTACAGCGAGATTGTTTATGAATATAACAAAACTCATTCTATACAATTATTATGTGTAGCCCTATCGCGAGTAACAAGTATTGAAGGCTTATACATATATACACGTAATAATGACCTAAAATTCTACCACGGTAGACGAATTGATCCATCAGTTGTACAGTTGCATGAAGAATTTAAAAGATTATCGCTTAATAGACTCGAGACACTCCAAGGATTACTATCAAATTTCATAACATCAAGGAAGGGATTGTCGTTAGTCACGCTAAATTGTCAAAGTCTCAGAAAGCATGTCCCAAATCTACAAGATTCGATCGTAAAAAATAGTAATTTCTTATTATTGAGTGAAACATGGTTTGGTAATGAAGAAAACGTCGACATCCCCAACTTTGATTGTATTGTCCACTTCAAACGCAATAATGTTAGAGCTGGTGGTGCAGCTATTCATTAGAATAGAGATTCATTTGATGTTATTACATTTCGCATAATCGTTAGATTGAGAAATGTAACGGGACTTGGTTTTGGTCAAGACGATATTAGCGATTTATGTGCGGCACAAATTGTTATAGAGGATCGAAGGGAATTGGTCATGATCTTTGTATATATTTCTCGAAACCAAAAAATTCACAATATTATACGATTTTTACACGATTTTTACTCAAATATAGTCCAGCCGGTTCAATGCTATTAGGAGCAAATTTACATCAACTTCCATTAACCTTAGCAGGGCATTCCAATGTTAATTTTGCCAACGCTGAATCATCGCCACTCATACATTTTCTCCAAAATGAATTTCAGTTGATCATGAACAACCACGCAAATGAGCCTACTACAAGGTATGGCACGACTATAGATGCAGTGTTCTGTAGATATCTTGAAAACACGACATCTAAAACATTCATTTCATACTTCAGCTATCATCGACAGATTGTTAGTTTAATCGAATTAAACGCAGCAACGAGTGCTACTATAACCGAAGTAACAGATGAAACAACCAAACAAAAATTTTAGAAGAAAATCAAAAGCTACTTTTCTTGTTATTTTTTTTTTAATTCTCCGCGCCACATATCCCACACGGTATTCTCAAGATGTTGGATGTTTCACATCTACTAGGCGTCCCATGACGGCTCCATTTTTTCAGTTATATACAACTTCCGCAACACTTGCTGCCAATCAGGGGTTTTTCTCCGCGCACCATTCTGCTCGAACGTACAAAACCAAAGGATGTAATTTTTTTTTTCATACAAAATTGAAAAATCTTTTCAAACTATCAATGAATATGTATAACACATTTCCAAAAAGAAATATGAACAATTGCAAATTTATTTTGATCCCAAAGATCATCTCCAAAACAGCACCGCTACACGAAATTACAGCCTTAAAGCTCAGACGTATATTAAGTTGGCCTGGAGTGCCTTCTACATAGAATCAAGAGACAAATGTTCTATGTAGTATATAGGAATAAATATATGGTGCATGAGAGTATATCCGTGTAACGTGGAGGATGCCAATGTAACCTGTTCGGTGGAGGATCGCATCGTGCACGAGGGCGTCGAGGCACCGAGACTCGAGTGCATTCTACCGACAAGTTGTTACTTTGTATTATATCGTAAGCGAGCGAGCGATACAGAATGAGGTTCCTCGCGCGCGACGGAGCGACCTAAGTACTGGTCGAAGCACGTATATATATATAACATGCTGGCTTTCTCGCGAAGGGGAGATGGCAAAGCTATCGTCTGGCTCCGTCGTGAAAACCTGATGGAGCCAAGTTGTGCACCGGTGCATATGGGTATATAGATATATAGAGGGGATATGCGTGCCGATATAACTTCGATGGAGACGCGGGAACAACTCCTGCGCGCTCGCGCCCCAATGCAACCGCGCGTAGCAGCGGGCACGCACTGGAAACCGCGAATCTCCACTTTCAGAGAAACTCGCGGCCGCACTGGTTTTTTTTTTTTTTCCTTATCGTAGAAGGTACCATATCTAGTTTAAACAACAACAAAAAATCAAAATATTGTTATCTCTCTTTATTTATCGCTTTGTTTATTGCTTTCGCATACAGGAATATTTTTTTTCGTCAAAATATATATTTTTTTCTATGATTTTCAATTTTTCCAAAACTCCCTGACAAGAGCATAACTCGTGCAATTTTCGAGCTATCAGGCTAGAAAAATTTTGCACAAAATTGACTATCATCAAATAAACTGAACACTATTGAATTTGGAGAAAATCGATCGAGGCGATCGAAGTTTACGGAATTTGGATTGATCAAAAAAAAAAAAAAAAACACTATAGGTGTTTGCTAAGGCGTTGGCTCGTGGGTTTTTTGTAGCCTATCCAATGAAAAGTTCCTAGAAGAGTCAATTACCGTGAAACAATATTTGATATTGAATTTCGAGAAAATCAATGCGAGCGTTCTATATAATTTATGATATTTTGAACTTTTCGATAAAAGATGGATTCAACATCGGGCAAACCTAATGCACAAAGCTTCGTCTGCGAGGATGCTAAAAATTGAAAATGTCCCTTGCTCATAGAGGACAATTTGTGAATGGGCAAACATGATGGGAAAAGCAATGTGTTTCAAATTGGGCCATTCTATCGTGTGTCCTGTTTTACGCACGAAATCGAAGAAGTTATCGATTAATATGTTAAAAAAACGATCATATCGTGCGCAAATATATGAGAAAATTTCAATTTATAGTGCCACAATTACTTATTCGCATGACTCACTGGTCTTCGGAGGTTTAAGGTAGTTGTAACACACATGAAGAGTAATGCAAATTTAATGAAAAATTTTTGGGAAAAACTAAAAAAAAGTACTGATGAATACTTATGCGAAATTTGAGACTGTTTCACCGTACCGTTTTCAAGATATCGTTTATCAAAAATTGCAAAATTTGCATACGAGCTTATACCTATACCTTACGAATTGAGCACTTTCCGGATATTTAGTTACCAAAATGTACGAAGGCGTAATGAAAAATTCTTGAAGTTTGGCACGAAAGTAGTTTAGTAGATGAAGAATAACATATATTTTACAGTAAATTTTCAACCATACAGTAAAAAAGTATGGACTATTAAAAAAATATTGTTTTGAGGCTAGAAGAACTCGCATGACAGCATTCGCGTGAGCATGACAACGTCGCCCACTCCCCGCGAACCGCTGCGTCAACGTTTGCGCGTATTCCCCCCCCCCCCCCCCCGCCCCCCGGCAAGCGTTAGAACTACCTTAAGAATAAGTACGATTGAAGATTCCGATGACGCGCACGCATCTACAAACAATCGGACAGACATTGGAAAAATGTCTTTTTTTTCTCGTCTTATCATGGAAATGTGCAAACGTACATTTCCGCATGCGTGAAAAAAAGAATTCACAAATTATTGTATTCGAAAATTCGTTTTTTTTTTTTTTTCATTAAAATACTTTCTCTGTTACATAATGGGTATATAATGGAAAAGTCAAAATGACATAAACGGGTAGGCAAAATCGTTTGCTCTTGTGGTTGTGCGAATGAAACGGATAATTAAGGGCATATACGAGTATAGGGGAGGAAAAAGATACGCGCCCGCGTTTTTTTCTTGAACAAATCGCAATACATATACAATTTGTAACAGTGGTGCAAGGTATCAAGGGAACAACCGCATTCGGGGCTACAACGTGAAACTTGAGATTCCGAAACCATGGTACATGCGCAAAGATGTGTACATGATCGTTTTGGATATACGTATACTTTGTTCCCATGTGAACTCAAGGCAATTTGTTGCTATGCATGTGGGCGATCTACGTGTGTGTATAATCTCAAAATCGGGCGCGACCACAAATGAGGAAATCACACGGAAGAGAGACAAAAAATGGAAAGCGACCAAGGATAATATACGATGAATTTTACTTGCCCAGTCGCAGCGTATATGTAAACTGTTAGTCTTTCGCGGCATAGGATATGCCATAAGTGATAACAATGGTGCAATGGCTTTATTAGTACAAGATTTCTTTTAGATATCAAGTATTGTTCGTCAACTCAGCCACTTTTTTTTTCCCCAATCTTTTCAGTTTTTTCTCATTGTTTTCCAGTTTTCAATGTTACTTTAACGTTTCTTCTTTTCGCGAATTTCTAGAAATCGGGATTTGGCGGAAGGGCGGGGGGGGGGGGGGGGAGGTGCAAATATATCTTAAGGCCGTAGTCCGGTCCAGAGCGAGATTTTTGACGTCATTTCTAATGGGCAATAACGTTTAAACCGTTGAAGTTGTCTTGATGAAAATTTACACGTGCATTTATTGATCCTTAGAGAATACTTGTACATTAAAAAAAAAAATTATTTAAAATATTTTCATGTAGTTTTTTGCCTTGTTGCAACATGGTGCGCCGAAATCGGCGCCTACTCTGGACGATGTTGTATGCATCTGAAAAAAAAAATATATATATATTCTCAATTTGTATGAGTATTCTGAGCACTGGTAGCAGAATTGATACTTAAAAAAAATTTTATTGAGTCGAACAATAGTTTTGACGACATTTTATAACTCGTCGAATACCCGAAAATGTATGAAATATCATTAATGAAAGTTCAACAGGCCACCATTTTGTCAAAAATTTTTTTTATGTACCAATTCTGCTACCAGTGCTCAGAATACTCATACAGATTGATAATATATATATTTTTTTTTTTCAGATGCATACAACATCGTCCAGAGTGGGCGCCGATTTCAGCGCACCATGTTGCAACAAGGCAAAAAACTACATGAAAATATTTAAAATAATTTTGTTCTTTAATATACAAGTATTCTCTAAGGATCAATAAATGCACGTGTAAATTTTCATCAAGACAACTTCAACGGTTTAAACGTGATTGCACATTAGAAATGACGTCAAAAATTTTGCTCTAGACCAGACTACGGCCCTAAATGGTTTACGACATCATTAATCTTTCATATCTATGAATTATAAACGGATAATAAGAAATTATAATTTTTACTACAGTCGCAAGGTATCGTCGTCTATTAACTAATGACATGTCAAATTCCTTAAATTATTTAATCGCGTATCGTTGGACGAACTCTCTCGCTCGTGTGTGGCCGAACTGAGTTGCGAGGATTATTGGACGTTTTCATTGAACTCGATCGTTAACGTGTTTAGTCTGCGGGGTACTGATGTGTATCTTTTCCTCGTAAGGATATTACATATACAAGCATTTAGTCACGTCGATATAGTATTACACTGATTTCTTTCATTAGACCTAATATCATACATATAGTGTACGTGAGGCGACACATAAACAATGTGTATATTATAAGTTTGGCGAGTATATATAACAATCGTTTCGACTTTGGTCACAATGATAAAGCACATTGACGATCGTACATGTACTGCGATCATATGCACACCCACGTAAGTTAATATGTCCAGGAGGGAGACCGGGCTAAAATGGTCCTTCTTCAAAGTTCGCAATAAAATAGAAAATTGCCAAATCTGCCTAAATTATAAAAACAATTTTCTTTTTTATGAATTTCACGTCACCGAAGAAAGAAGCAGCCGACAATTTTTTTTTTTTTATTTCGGACGTGATATAAGACTGGTAAAACTTTTATTTTTGAACGATAATAATGTATTAACGCTATTGGTATCGTTCTCATAGTGTTATTTCCTTAGGGGTACAATTTTTCCCCAATCTACCCTACTTATATATGTATAAGTACATATATATACTGCATTTGTATAACACTTATATAAAAATTCAGAATATTCGGTTGCCGTGGCAAATGGGAAAAGCAGCAGTTTTTTTTCCGTAAGTTACTATAGTTGTTACTAAGATCAGTTTTGTATTTTGCTCGGTATGATTCGCTAAGAACTATAGTATAAATTACGAAAATGCTACTGCTGGTTAACTGCTCTTGAAATGGCATCTTAAAGTACCTTTTGTTTATTGGATATATTTTTCGTTTTCGTTCTTTTTTTTTCCCCGCTTGTGTTCAGAACGTTCGCAGGGTAGATTGAAAGTAAGAGAAGACAGAATCCGATGGATATAATAATTTAAAAAAAAAGTTAAATAAAGCTAATTTACGGTCTCTCGTTACTCACTTCCGTCATGCCTTCGAGCGTCGCCGGAGCAATTAGAAAAGTTATTACGGCGACGCAACGAGATATATTTAAAAAAAAAAGAAGCAAGAAACGGAAGAAAAAAACCGTTGGTTAACAGTCTATAAGTGGAACTCGACGCACCGGCGCTCGTGCATTACGTAAAAATGTATATATTACCTATGAAACTTTAAATATGAAACTTTAACTTGAGTTACAACGCATTCGTGTGGCATCGCCAATACATGTATTACTACAGATGTTATTACGCTGTATTTTTTTTTATGTCGCATCACGACGAGAACGATACTCTGCACTTAATACGGGTCTTTGGATCGAAGACCTAGTACCGCGAGATAAAAAGAGAGTGAGAGGGGGAGAGAGAGAGAGAGAGAAATAAAGAGAGACTCTGCCGATCTGCCAAGACGTGGCGTTTCGATCGCTCAATGACGGCAAGAATCCCGCGACTGCGTTCGGATACACGCAAAACATCAGAAAGTTGTTGGAAGAAACAGGAAGAGAGGCAGCATCCACAGAACAGAGGTGTTTATTTAATCGTATATAATGGTATGTTTTACAAGGAGGCTGAGTCGAAAGGAGCTGTGTGAACTGTATAATGATTGATTTTTTTCTTTTACATGGATCGGGAACTAATTTATTTTTATTCATTTATTTATTAGCGGTTCCATCGTATACCATTTTCAGGTTTTTATGTCCCTTCCTCGTTCTGCCCATTTCCGTTTCATTCCTGGAGCCCCCCCCCCCCCTCGAGTGTTGTTCGCAGCCACTCTTAGCTTATGCACTTAGATGAAACTCGAACTAAAAAAATAGAGGTCAAAATATTGACGTCCTAATATATCAAGAGACGCGGCAGCGTCTTGACGTCAAGTATAAAAAAGAAGTTTTTAATATACTATACACAAGGGTTTCGCGGGGTGGGATTCAGCTTCGCCGTACGGGCGAGGTCATGTCCAGTACGGTGAAGCTGATCCCCTCGATTCTTGTACACGGCGGTGGCGGCGGTGGCGTAAGGGTGCTTTAAAAATTATTTAAAGAACGCTCATTCAACTTATTAACTTTTTAAATGTACTTTATTATTACGTTTGTAGTTATTGGTTTTTGTGTGGAAGCCAGGTGAATAAATGAGACAGACTTATATATGAGCAATTGAACTTTTATTTTATTAGAAGTGTTCTCACTTCGAGAGCAGTCGGAGAACAACTGAATAAAGAACGACGAAGTCACAAAGACCACAGTCTATATACCATGGTTTCTTTCTTACCAGGCTTTATCATGTGTTTATATTATTTAGTAAACATTCGTATGGAGTTCGTCGTAAGACCTCACAAACGGTCTCTCCAGGAAGTGTGATCTCATAGTATAATAATTCTATGTTATATAGTTCAATAATAATATCGTATTGTTTTTGCTTATTTCAATACTCCCACTCAAAAATAATATCGATTTGAAATAGTAGTGGTATATATCATATGTTGTATCAGGGGGAAATTACAGAGATGGTCCAACATTCGTTGCAAGGATTGGGAAAACCCCTGATCGAAAACCCAACCAGACCATAAATTCGATCATTGAAAACATAAGTTGATACATAGTTTGATCAATACATTTGTTGTCTCTTAAAATTATGTATTCAACCACAAAAGTGGTTTTGATGAATTAAATTTCGTCCAGGCCAATTCGTTTGCGGATCTTCAGAAACTGCGTAGCAGGTAGTGACTTTGTGAAAGCATCCGCCAATTGTTCACCTGTATGAATATATTTAAGAATTACTTTCTTTTCTTCAACTTTTTCTCTCGAGAAATGATATTTGACATCGATATGCTTTGATCGTTTGTGATCTGTTGGGTTATTTGCAATTGCAATACATCCACTGTTATCTTCAAAAATAGTTATGGGTTTTGTTGGTCCCATTTTTATACCAGTGAGTAGGTATCTAAGCCAACAGGCTTCTTTAACCCCCTCGAATAGTGCCATATACTCAGCTTCTGTAGAAGACGTTGCAACTGAGTTCTGTCTTTTAGTATTCCAACAAATTGTGTTTACATCGAACAATTTGAACAAATATCCAGTGGTACTTCTCCGATCAATTTCATTGCCTGCCCAGTCAGAATCAACATAACCGATCAACATATCTTTGTAATCATTTCGTTTAAAAATCAATTTCATGTTCAATGAGCCTTTAATGTAGCGTAGGACTCTTTTCAAACATCTCCAGAGCTCTTGATTATTTTTAACCTGATATCGACTTAATAGATTGAGAGCTGTACATAAATCAGGTCGTGTACACAACATTGCATACATTAAACAACCGATAAGGTTTTTACATGGCGCCTCGTAATATTCGTCAGAGGCTAAAGCTGTGTAATTTAATTTTGGTTCCAATGGAGTACTAACAGCTTTACAATCACTCATGTTAAATTTCCTCAAAACATTTTGTAAATATCTATTCTGATCTAAAGTGATGACTTCTCCCTTTTTCTCGATATTTATACCCAAGAAAAATTTAACTTCATTCATATCCACCATTGAAAATTGTTTCATTAAATATTGTTTGAAATTTTTCATAGTGGTTTCTTCAAGAGTGGCAATTAAAAGATCATCAACATACAGTATTACATAAATGTTTTTAGTGATATCGCCTCTGTCGAGGAAATACAAGCAACGGTCTACAGACGAGTTGCTGAAACTGTGTTCTTTTAATACTTGATCAAAATGTTGAAACCAGCATCGAGCTGCTTGTTTCAAGCCGTATAATGCTTTATTCAATTTGCATACATCGTTTTCTTTCGCTTTTATCCCTTCTGGCACACGCATGTAAATTTCCTCTTGTAATACACCGTTGAGGAAAGCTGTTTTGACATCCATTTGATGGATTAGTAGATTATACTGATTAGCAAGTGCAAGGATTAATCGAAGGGTAGTAAGTCGTGCAACGGGTGCGAAAGTTTCATCATAGTCTGACAAGTATTGTTGGCTAAAACCTCTTGCGACTAATCTTGCTTTGTATTTTGAATGATTTCCATTACTATCATTTTTAATTGTGAAAATCCATTTGCAATCAACAATATTTTTGTTAGCTGGACGAGGTACAATATACCATGTATTATTTTGCAAAAGTGAATCGATTTCATCTTTCATCGCTTTCTCCCACTGAAATCTATCAGCACGTGATTTTATTTCTTGATATGAATTGGGAGTGTCGGAAATAACCGACTGTGCACTTATGTGATAACAATGCTCTTCATTGTACGAAATAGTACGCATGTTTTTAATTCGTGCACTTCGTCGTGACTCGATCTCGTTTTTACCGGGTTGAGAGCTTACGTCGTTGGCCGACGTTTTATAAACTCCATCCGTTTGTGTTACGGATTTGTTTATTTTATTGACTTTATCGGTTTTAATTACCGATTTATCAATTTTATTAACTTGATCTGTTTCAATAACAAATTTGTTAATTTTATTGACTTTATCGGTTTGAATTACCGATTTATCAATTTCATTAACTTGATCTGTTTCAATAACAGATTTGTTAATTTTATTGACTTTATCGGTTTGAATTACCGATTTATCAATTTCATTAACTTGATCTGTTTCAATAACAGATTTGTTAATTTTACTCTCATTGTTTATACTGATTTTCGTATTTTCATCAGTTTTCTGTCTTTTTGTTCTTGGATTTTCAAATCCAATTTCATCATCATGTGCAAAGGGTCGTGAAAGTTTGAAATTACCTTCATCGAAAATAACATCGCGAGCTACGATAAATTTATTCGTCTCTACATTCAATATTTTGTAACCATTTTGTTGATAACCCACGAGTATACCTTTGAATGATTTTTTATCAAACTTATTCTTTCGCGTTTTATCGTGAACATACACCGTCGACCCGAAAATTCTGAGATACTCTAATCTAGGCTTTCTGTTATGCCATAGTTCGTAAGGAGTTTTATTCTCTGAAATGGCTTTAGTCGGTGTTATGTTTAGTAAATATGCCGCCGTTAGAATGGCTTCCCCCCAAAATTCTTCTCCCAAGTTTGCACCGTGTACCATCGCGCGTGCTTTTTCAACCAATGAACGATTCATCCGCTCGGCAATAGAATTTTGTTGAGGGGTATATGGTACTGTGAGATGATATTGTATTCCCTTTTGCACACAATAATCTTTTAACTCAGTAGACAGATATTCTCTCCCGTTGTCACAATATAGCTGAGCGATTTTTGAATTAAAATGCGATTCACTTTTTGCTACAAAATCTTGAAATGCTTTAAACACATCGGATTTATGATTCAGTAGATAAACAACGGTATAGTGAGTGAATTCATCTATGAAAGTAACAAAATAATTTTTGTCATCGATGGTTGTGGGTGTAATTGGTCCACACACATCCGAGTGAATAATGAATAGAGGTCTTGTAACGTGAGATCTGTCTTTTGCCTTTGAGAAAGGGAGACGGGTTTGTTTCCCATATATACAAGCTTCACAAATTTCGTTTGTGGGATTTACAGTCTCTAAACGTTTACTACTTGAGAAAAAATTATTTCTTTTCATTTCTAGAAATTTCGATTTGTCAATGTGGCCTAAACGTTCATGCCAAAGCTTGTATTGGTTTAAAGATGTGTTTTTATCCACAGTAGCCTGATTACACATTTTCTTAAGTATTACAAAATCGATACATGTCAAATTATTCAGTGACTTACCAGTTGCAATGATTTTGTCACCTTTTTCGATTGTTACCTTTCCATTTTCTTTGAAAATTACTCTCATACCAGATTCTTGAATCCGGCGTACTGATAATAGATTGTAGGGAACCTCAGGCGAATACAGTACGTCTTTCAGAGTGCCGGATACTCCCTGATTAGTTTTCACAGTAATGATCCCTCTCTTGGTTGCAGTAATTGTGTTGCCCTTCTTTGCCACCGTGATTTTAACAGGTACATCCAAATCTGTTACAACTGAGAAAACATCGACGTGATTAGTCAGATGATCAGTTGCACCAGAATCGAGTATGAACGTCAACTTATCTGGTACTCTCGCTTGATCATCGAGTAAACATCGCACACCACTCATGAAAGCAAAATTACCATTATCCTCGTCAATTACAACACTCTGAAGTGTTCTAGGACGGCCATTGGATGTATGTGTTTGTTTTTTATAGAAGAAACAGTCCTTTCTCTCGTGATTCTTCCTGCCACAATAGTCACATCTTTTCATGGCTGTGTTGTTATAACTCTTTCGATAACTTTGGATTTTTTTTTTTTCAGGATTGAATCCTCGTGTAGATTTATTCGAATACTTTTGTTTGAAGTTTTGTCGATAATTTTTAAATGGTTTTCGTGTTCCATAACTTTGTTTCTGCGTTTTCTCTGGAGGTTGAATCTCTGCTTGCAATACTTTTCCACTTGTATCATTTCTTTCACTTTGCAATTTAATTTCAAAATCCAACAGTCTCGTCTTAATGAACGCCAAAACTAAGTTTTCGTCAAAGAGTGTTTGGATCGCAGTGACAACTGAGTCATATGCATTTGGTAGTGTCATTAGAAGTCTCGCCACTTTACTCGTTTCATTCATCAGTGCTCCAGCAGCCTGTGCTTCAACAATCATTTCGTCGAAGAGTATGAAATGCTTTGTCAAAGGAATATCTTGTTTAAATTTCAAGCCCAATAATTTCTTCTCGATTGCTAGTTGAGTGGCCAAACTTTTTCGCTCATATGTCTCATCCAGTCTCTTCATTATGTCTCTTGCCGTATCAGTCTCCTTAGCACATCCAAGCATGGAATCATCTAAGTATTCAATTATTATTCCTTTTGCAATCTTTTCAGATTTTTCCCATGCAGCATTTGGTGCTTCAGGGCGATCGTCAGTTAAAACTTGCAATGCATTCTCTTCATCAATGAGAGCTCGAATTCGAAATTTCCAGATACTGAATTTCTCGCCATCAAAGGGTTTAATGTTCCTCTTTGTTTTCCTTTTATCGTCACCCATTGTCACTTCAATTTTTTTTTTTTTTTTTTTTTTTTTTTTCACTTGAGTCAAACTGTCAATTTATATTTTCACCAAAACAAAACTTCACATCAAATTACATAAAAATCCAGATCACTTCAAATCGGTGCCTGGGCCCATAACCTATTGGTTTTTTGTGTGGAAGCCAGGTGAATAAATGAGACAGACTTATATATGAGCAATTGAACTTTTATTTTATTAGAAGTGTTCTCACTTCGAGAGCAGTCGGAGAACAACTGAATAAAGAACGACGAAGTCACAAAGACCACAGTCTATATACCATGGTTTCTTTCTTACCAGGCTTTATCATGTGTTTATATTATTTAGTAAACATTCGTATGGAGTTCGTCGTAAGACCTCACAAACGGTCTCTCCAGGAAGTGTGATCTCATAGTATAATAATTCTATGTTATATAGTTCAATAATAATATCGTATTGTTTTTGCTTATTTCAATAGTAGTCACTATATCTACGGTGGTGCCACCAACGTTTCTCGTAATATCGGTGTACGGGAGTTCGAGAGAATATTATGCTCCCAAGGAAGTATGGGTACTGAAAATCTTGTGGCATATATGTACGAGTGAGAGAGAAGGAGTTCGGCGGATGATTATGAGAACAAGACGCCCGGGCAGGGGGGCACGAAGCGAGAAAAGAAGTTTCGTCGGTTGAAGGTAAGGATTGTAAGCGGGTACTAAACCAAGTTTTATCGTAAAGTCGCGGGCGGTTATTGCCTCGCACTCTCTTTCTCTCTCTCGCGCTCTCTTTCCTTTTTGGCCACTCCGCAACTTCCCGTAGCATTCTACTCGTTGCGGTTGATCCGTCCTTTCTGTCGTAATTCACGTTTCTCCTACACCCGTTCATACTCTCTTTCTCTGTCTCTCACTATATATATCCTAGGGGGGCTCTGCCCCCCTGCGCGCTTCGCGCGCCAACCCGCCCCCCCGCCCCGCTGTTCCATCTCGCCGCCGTTCCATCTCGCCCCGGGCTCCCCCCTCAACTCTTGTACACGGCGGCGGCGGCGATATATTTATATAATATAGAGAGATATCGCCGTCGCTGCCGTCACTGTGTATAAGAATTGGCGGTGTGGGGCAAAATGGATCACCTTGGGAATGCCTTTGAATGTGTGGGATGACGTGTGCGGTGTTTGTCTCCAAATAGTTGTCACAAATCGATGACAAGTCGAATGTTTGTTGTCTATTTACTTGACGAGAGGAGGAGAGTTTTCACCCCTCCAACCTCTCAAAACTTCAAATTTTCCGTGAGTACTGAATGGTTGAATGTCATTTGTTTTGTTTGACGCTGGAGCTGCGAGGGCTTTTAAAAGCTCCCGGGTTGTACGAAGCCCCCTAGCATATTTATATATTTCTATTTACTGTTAAACAACAAAAATCCGTAATTCGCATCGTTTTACGCGTTAAGTTGTGTGAATTACGTATTTTTCTTTGACAGTAACTGACATATGCACGATTTTCCGTACAGTGTACATCATTTAGTGCCCGTGTATATAGAGAATGTTTCGCAATACATTGTAGACTTGACGGTGAATGATTTCAGACGTTGTACCAATCAATAGTGGTTGACCGTTTTTTTTTATCCGCAACCATTTTAGTTTTATGAGGAGATAATTTTAATACGTCGAACAAGCGAGGCACAAAATTTATTCGCATCGAAAAAAAAAAACGGTAGGGCTGTAGGATCCGACACGGATTGAACTGTGCCCGAGGGAATAACGCGTATATATGGGCAAGAAAAATAGTTGACCAATCGTGACAACGAATACGTACAATTTGACAGTGCAGTTCGGAAAGATTTTTATGCCACGGGAGAATTTTTGCCAGATCTTAATTCGCGATTATTGGTTGGAATAAAGGTGTCCTTTAAGGGTGGGTTTTGTTGGATTTTCGATCTTTGACGACACTGTTGGCAAATGCAACGGCTCACACTAATTCCTACGACCTAAAGTCATTTCACTTCATTTGGAATACCCCGTACACAATTCGGAGTTTCCCGAATTGCTAGGGAGTAGTCGCAAACTGTCGGGTTCGCTGACTAGAGAGAAGTATCTCGCTTGTGAATCCACTCTCCGGTTTGGCGGCGTTTTACGATCCCGTACTCAATCCTCCTGTCTCGCGCGAATGAGTTCTCACAAACGTACGGACGAAAGACTATACGAATATATACGGCATTTTTATGCATATATATATATATATATATATATATAGAGAGAGAGAGAGAGAGAGAGAGAGAGAGAGAGAAAGAGAGAAAAGGAGGGAGAGAGAGAAATATGAGAATAGAACGAGAATTCTCGTATTCACACAAATGTGTTAGTGAAAGAGACGATAGACAGATTTGATGTATGTTGGATATGTATACGAGTATATGCAACACGCGGTCGACTTGTCGTCACATGCCAGCACAGTGACGACGACCGCGAAACAAGACGAGTGTTGGGCCGCAAAAATTCGTCGTCGTTTATATTGAGTTCGCCTCAGCGTTCACTTTGATGAACCATATTAAAATGTTATAGACACGACGGTATTATAAAAACGATTTTACCAATGGACCTCGATCATCCATCAGATTTTGCTTCCTCACAGCGAAAGCTTTGTTTTCCTAAGAAAAAAAATGTCGAATTTCATGCCAATGTGCTTAAAACGTGACAAAACATCCATAAATCATATTGACATAAAAAAAATCACTTTTTAACATCTAATATGAAATTATTTAAAAATTCGTTGGCCGTAAAACATAGATCAAAATGTAGAAAAAAAAAAACGTCAATAAAATTCATATATTGTCTGTGCAAGGGGTACCAACGACTCAGAATGTCAGAACGAAGAAATTGTAACGGTTGGGGTACGCCTGGCGCGGTCAATCATTGGTGGGATCATCCATAAATATACAATAGACGAGTTTTTGTCGTGTTGCATCGGTATTCGTATTGTTACACAATTCACACAGGATTGTACGACATAAAAAATATATATATATTTATATATATATAAAATGTGATTCGACAATGAAAAGATAGAATTCCAGTTAAAACGCTTTCTGATTTAATACTCGTTATTATATCGGACATTTAGTACACTTTAGAGATTGAGTGATGATATTTCAAAGAATCTTGCGAGAGATTCGTTCGAGTTATGAGCGCAAAATATAGGAGAATTAAAAATTATATTTGTATTTAATCGCATTACTTGTCACGTATTTATATGTATATATATATCATGAGCGTGTTGTCGCACACTCAGGTAAAACATAATATTCTATTGAACGATGAACGAGAGGAGGAGATCGCTCTTGCGGTTGGCGGTGTTATAGAGGCTCGTATAATAAACGGCCATTGTCAACGCTACCGGGAATCCATAAAATTCTACTTGATGTCAAGACGTTCGGGTATGTACAAACTTTTTGTTTCGAAACGGTCTCCCTTCGTCGGTTTTTACGAACCTGCCTCGATTCGTCTCGACTTGAGATTTTTCTTTTTGTTCCCATTTATCGATACAATATAACATGTGCATGCAATGGTCGACACTATAACGGTCGCGACGTCAGTGAGTTCCGTTCTTTCAAATTTTTTTTTACCCTCGTTTCAAAATCAGGAAGCTCTAAATTTCCCAGGTGTAACTGGGTCATTCCGTGTCAAATCGACCTGGCTGTGACTGTACACCCTCCATTTGGTTCACAATTTTTCATTATGTCGTTACAACCCTAAAAGACACGCAGCTTTTTTTCCACATTTTTTCCGTTAACCGCTACTTAGTGATGATCTTTTTTAAATCTGAAAAAATCCTCTGCCCGATATCAAGATTTTGTCAACTAAAATGAACCGTGTGAAAAAAAAATATGTCAAGACCCATTCCGTAATGAGACGGCGTTCGTTTTTCTGTTTTCTACTAGTATTTTGCAAACAGACAAAGATGGAAATTTAAAAAAAACGAACGCCGCCTCACTTCGACATGTGGTTTAAAATGTATCGTATTAAACGGAAGATGTTTTCGAATTATTTCAAATTTTTTAATTACAATTAATTGTTTTATGTAAAATAATTAAAAAAAAAATTAAAATCATTACTAAATGACGGTTAGAGAAAAAAATCTAGATACACAATTACATGCCTTTTAAGGTTGCAACAACATTATGAAAAATTGTTGACCAAATCCGTGATGGTTTAGAGCCACAGCCAAATCGGTTTGGCATGGAACGACCGACATGATTGTTCATGGAAATCGTATCAATTTTATAGTCGAACATTTTGACAACGTTATTTTGAGGGATCTCGAATCATTCTGTTGTACGAATTTTCGTCCAAAAGTACCAATTTTCTTGAGTGCATGCAGGATTTTTTCATTGGGTTCAAGCAATATGGTAAGTGCATAAAAAGTCGTCGGAGAAAAAAAAAACACCGATGAGTTTCGTCATTTTCGTAGAGAACGGAAGCGCACGTGCTTGGAGTCAGACAGAGAGAGAGAGAGAGAGAGCGAGGGCTCTACAAAACACTTTTCCACGTGTTCCGAGAGAACGTTCTAACTATCGCGCGTTTCGGCGTATAGTCGCGGTTGGACTTTACGACTCGCGAAATGGTAAGCACACTGATGTCGTTACAGAGAGCCCAGACGCATGTACATAAAATTTATATATTTATACACATGTGTGTGGGTGGGTGTGTGAGGTTATGCGTCTAACCCAGTCTAGTAGTTTATAGCATGAAAAGTATATATCTATATATATATATACTACAGATAGACGAGGAGAGAGAGAAATTTCTGAATTCTACGAGAGATCCCTCGGTCTTCTCCCAAAACACCCACGACTTTGGCTGACGTTCCGACTGATGTTGTACATCGCTAGAGACATCTGTAATGTCAAGCTGTATAATTACCTATTATTTCATTCCGTTTAAAGATAACTTCGAGTATTTCACGTCGTTGAGCTTCGAATTTATTGCAAAGACTCTTCACGAGGGTAAAGAGTCACTGTACCCAGATCGTGGAATCCTTAATGCAGCACTACTTACAGTGGGTCAAAAAAGTATTCATACACCTTATTTTTTTGCAATAACTTTATAGACATAAGCGATACGCAAAGAGGGCCAATTCTATTTAATAGTACATCAGGTACAGAGATAAACTGCAAATGGAGAATTTTTCCCCAGGAATAATAGAAGAATTATGCAAAAAAAAACGAAAATTTTTGGGCCAAAAAAGTATTCGTACACTTACGATTGAGCTGCTAAACCTCGATATTCACTCACGGACGGTCTGACCGCTGCGTACAATGTAAACAAGTCTTCGTTTACATAAGGGTTTTGACCTATTCCATGCGGTAGTAGATCTTTAAGCTCTGAACAGACATGATGGCAAAGAAAAGCGAAATATCAATATCCATGCGAGATAGAGTGATTTTTCTTCGGAAACGCGATGAAAGTTATCGAAAAATTAGTAAAGAACTAAATCTAATGTCGCAACAGTGCAATATATAATAAAAAAAATACGAAAGAACAAACAGCTCAGAAAATAAGCCACGAACCGGTCGACCGAGAATACTAACAGTACGAGAGCGTCGGAGTATTGTTACAGAGATTACAAAAAAACCGTTGTCAAGTGCTCGCAGTTTAGCGAATGATGTCGCGTCAACATCGGGGAAGAGCGTGTGTCCCCAGACTATTCGAAACGTTTTGCATTCTGCCCAAATATAGGGCAGAACTGCCCGCAAAAAACCATTAATTAATAATATAAATCGAGAAAAACGTTTAGGTTTCGCAAAAACCTACGTAAAAAAATCTATAGAATTCTGGAAACGTGTCGTATTCTCGGATGAATCGAAGTTTAACATCTTCGGGTTCGATGGAAAAATATTCGTCTGGCGGAAACCAAATACCGAACTCCAACAGAAAAATTTAATACCGACTGTAAAGCACGGCGGAGGAAGCGTCATGGTTTGGGACTGTATGGGATTTATGGCGTTGGTAATCTGGCTTTTATAGATGGTACAATGAATGCCCAGAAGTATATCGACGTGTTGCGCAGCAATTTGAAAGCAAGTGTAGATAAAATGGGCCTGGATGGAAATTTCTACTTCCAACAAGATAACGACCCGAAACATACTGCCATGAAAACGAGGGAATGGTTACTCTATAATGTCCGCAAACAATTGATTACACCACCACAATCTCCGGACATCAATCCTATTGAAAATTTATGGCACTTGGTGGATGTAGAAATTAGAAAAAAATAAAATAACAAACAAATCCGATCTCCAAAGAGTGCTTTTAGAAGAATGGACGAAAATAGCAAAAGAAACAACGCAGAAGCTAGTAGAATCCACGCCTAAGAGACTCGAGGCGATAATTGAAGCAAAAGGGATGCACACCAAATATTAGTTATAATTAACAACTATGATGATGTAGGTTTTCACTATAATCGTAAGTATATGAATACTTTTTTTGCCCGAAAATGTTCGTTTTTTTGGCATAATTCTTCTATTATTTCTGGGAAAAAATTCTCCATTTGCAGTTTATTTCTGCACCTGATGTACTATTAAATAAAATTGGCTTTCTTTGCGTATCGCTTATGTCTATAAAGTTATCGCAAAAAAACAAGGTGTATGAATACTTTTTGAGCCACTGTAGATCGCCTATCGATATGTATCATTCTGTATAATGAATTTAACCCTTTATCTCGCGATCTTCGGCCGCGATCATTTAATTGTTTTTTTTACTTCCTCATGGAGAAAGTTTTGTTTTCGTGAAAACATTTTTTTTTTCTCGAGATGCTCACACCGTACTGTGCCGAAATACATCTGAGTGTCACGAATAGACCGAAAATCATATTTAGAAAAAATGTCTGGGCGTATATGTGCGTGTGCGCGAGTAGGCAGACCAAAAAGTCAAATAATGGATATATCTTGAGAACGGCTCGATCGATCGTGCTAAAATTTTGCACATATCTTCGCCATCGAAACATCTTTGATTGTTAAAATTTTTTATTTTAACTTGAAAAGGGGGGCTACGTTGAAAAATTATGGTGAAACATATAAAAATACATTTTAAATGATACATCGGAAAAATGCTAGCTACAGTCTTTTAGGAAACGTTACATATTGTAAAGTGCGAAAAATGTTATTTTTCAGTAAGTTTAGAGCAGGTACTATGTACCAATCGATAAAAGTATAACAGAGAAGGCAATGTAATATAAAGAAGAAAAAACGACAGAGAAAAGCCAAGTAAAGTGTAGGTTAAGTGTAGGTTAAGTATAGTTTAAGTATAGGTTAAGACAAAGTGTGTGGTAGGTTAAGGGAACCGCAATATGTGAAACGAAGAGGAAGAGAAAGTCTGTAAAGTATTGTAAAAGGCGTCGGTCGCCGTACAAACGGAATAAATCTATCTACATATCTGTTATTTTTCAAGCAACACACCATTGTCTAATATTAATTTATAAAGAAGTGAAAGTGTTTTAAGATTGCGAAAACTTGTATTTTGTTCATAAAGAAAAAGTCACGGAATATCTCTGGTTTTTCACTGTCCCATTTGACACTGATACGAACACGATACAAGTTTAGATACAAAACGGTATGAAAAATTGATTTTCCAATTACCATAATTTCAAATATATTAATAATTGCGAAAAATGTTATGATGTGTGCCAAAGGGCAGTGTTAATGATGTCAACATTTACGTAGAACTTTTCTCATTTACAAAAGACTGAAAATTTTATTTCTATATAGCGATCTTAATATTGCGAGGCCCGTTTTCGCTCTCAGTCCGTTTGACCCGTCTCTCAAGGATTCATCATATTCTATTTTCTGCCAAATATGGAGCAATCGTGAAAAAAAGGGTTATCATTTCATGCTCGGCCTAATCTTGAAAGTTGATAAAATTTTATTTTCATTCGGGCTTGTTTATTTTGTTTAAATCCATTTTTAAAAGACCTGACGACCACCCCAATCATCTAATGTCAATTTTCGTAAACATTAGAGGATACTCCACGATCTTTTTTTATTTGTCGGAGAAAAAAAAAATTCGTATCGAAAATATCAAACGATCGAATATGGCAAATATTTTGTGATCGTGTAAACAAATATTTAGATTCAAATTTAAACAATTATAAAAGAAGATGTAGGTTTCGTAAAATATAAAACAATCATTTAATAACTATAACTCCTCTCAAGCCACAATTTTCGAACAAAAGTCAAACCTAAGCACCAGTATACACGCAGGAACACAACCATGACCTTGAGCTTCAACTTATGTACGGGATTAAGCATAAGCTTAAGCATGAGTTTAAACTGTAATTAAAAAAATTCTGATATCTAACTTAAAATGTGACTACATAGAGGTATACATGCTACAATATAAATCACCATTTTGTAAAATGGGACTTAAGCGTGTGATTAAGCTCGTGCCTAAAGTGCGTGACTAAGTTCGTGCATAAGTTCGTGATTAAACTCCTGCTTAAGCTCATGCATTAGTTCCTGCTTAAGGGAGTTGTAACACAAATGAAGAGTTATGCAAATTTAATGAATTTTTGGGAAAAACTAAAAAAAGTACTGAAGAATACTTATGCGAAATTTGAGACTGTTTCACCGGACCGTTTTCAAGATATCGTTTATCAAAAATTGCTAAATTTCCATACGAACATATACCTATACCGTACGAAATGTGCACTTTCCGGATATTTAGTCACCAAAATGTACGAAGGAGTAATGAAAAATTCTTGAAATTTGTCACGAAAGTAGTTTAGTAGATGAAAAATAACATATATTTTACAGTAAATTTTCAACCATACAGTAAAAAAGTATGGACTATTAAAAAAATATTGTTTTGAGGCTAGAAGAACTCGTGAGCATGACAACGTCGCTGCGCGACGTGGCAGCCCGCCTCGCGCACCTCTCCTTCTATGCCCACCCATTTCTTGTGTTAGAACTACCTTAAACTCGTGATTGAGCTCATGCATAAATTCGTGTTTACATTCAAGTTTTGTTCTAAAAATCGGGCTTAACGACTGTTCGTATATAACGATCTGAATATTTTTTATGCGCTCAGAAAATCATTACGTACAATTTCTCGTTTGAGATCTTAGATAAGATATTTTTGCGCAAAAAGAAAGAAATAAAATACGTTTTTCTCGACTTTTAATTAACGAGGCTGCCTTGAGAAACGTGTATCATGGTATCGAGATGAAATGACCATTCAATTACTAACGGTTTAATATCAATAAATAGAAATCAATGAACAGGAGCGTGTCTATAAAATTGCATAATTAATTTCAGTCATTAAGTTAAACGTTCGCGCACATACAAATGTGCGAATTTAATACAATTCGACAGAAACGAATTACCCATGATTGCTAATTTGATTCGACGAGATCACAAGATCTGTACGAGGTCTGTTCAAAAAGTATCGTGAATTTTTAATTTCCGCCGGCTACGTATATTCGATTTTCGATTTTTTTGTGGCATTAGGTTGGTACTCATGTCCCTCACTTATGCTGAAAAAATCGGCCATTTTGAATGTTTAGTTAATTGTTGACAGCTGTTTTGGTTGGACGTGTTTTGGCTTGTCTTCGATTTTTGCCTATTCCAAAAAAGCAGCTTCCGTTGCGATGATCGAGCTTTGGTTTCCACGTCATAACCATAAACCCATGATTCGTCACCAGTTATGACCCTCTGAAGCAAATTTGGGTCGTCGCGGACCGAGTTCAACAGCTCCTTAGCAATGTTTTTCTTCGAAATTGAGCAATTTTGGCACGAATTTCGCGGCGACCCGTCTCACGCCCAAATCATTGGTAAAAATCGAATAGCACGAGCCAATCGATATGTTTAGTTCCTCAGCAACTTCTCTAACGGTGATTCGACGATTGGCCAATATTATTTTCTTCACTTCGTCTGTTGTTGATGTGCTCGGGCGTCCGGAACGCATTTCGTTGCTCGCATCTTCTCGGCCCTCTGAGAACATTTTGTACCGCCGATAAACGTTGCTTTGGTCCAAGGTAGCATCACCATATGCCACAGTCAACATTCGGAATGCGTTCGCGCACTTAATTTTGTTTTTCACACAAAATTTGATACAGATTGTTTGATCTATTTTTTGGAATAGGCAAAAATCGAAGACAAGCCAAAACACGTCTAATTTCTTTCGAAATTGTTGCATGAAGGTGCCGTTAAATTTTCAATAACATAATACCATTTTTACAAATCTCCCGATACATATGCCGTAAATGTTACTTTTGAACAACACAAGAACAAGCAACAGAAGGCACATAACAACGGTTGCAAAATTAACACATTGACAATTGTCAATTAATAATCGCAAGCAACAGTTATTGCACATCTATCGGAAAATTTGCATAAATGGCTTTGCGTTCTCGAAAAGCCTTGCTGAAATTGCACTTCCGCAATTGTGCAATTTCTGCAATTAATATTTCTTTGTCAATCATCCGGTGATCCAATTTTTATTTTATTTTTGTGGAATCGTTAGAATCCGCAAAACTAAATGTACAAGCAGCAATATTCACCGAGAGTGTAGTTTAATTTTCATTAAAAAAAAAGATCATTTACTTCAAACGGTAAATTTACCGATTTACAAGGGTTTAGTTTTTTCTTTAATTGACCCAACTACCGTAACGCAAATTTGTAAAATAAAAATGTTACGAATACTTCGGGCACTGGTTGATCGACAGCCAATGTTTATCTCATAAAACAGCTAAAAAAAACGTTCGCCATTTTGTGACTCGAACATCGCGCACATGAAAACTCACTTGTGCTGTTAACGGACAAACATTTTCCGTATTGCGCGTACTGTGCCTATGTCCGCATATAACCTCTCACAAACGCACGGACACAAACATAAGACCCATACACACACGACGAAGCACGTATAAATTATAGATACGGAAAGATAGAGACGCAAATAAGTAATCGCGCACGTACCTCGCGGCAAGATCTTCGCTGATTTTAACCTCGGTTCAACAACGTGGAAATTCGCGGCTTGTGGCTTCCTCGTTTATTGTTTCTCTTTCTCTCTCTCTCGTTTGGCAATTCTTATATTTTTTAAAAATCTCGCGAATCGCTAAATACATGTTATAACTTTTTCCGCGTTTGGTAGCCCTCGTCTGCGCTTTTAGTTTCATTATTTTTTCCCCTTTATGAACACTTGTCTCACATTATTGCAAAGACGTCTTGTCGAGCCGAAACCAAAACAAAACAAAAACTTCCGAGCGAACCGCGATAGGCATCTACCCAACTATCCTTCTCTCGCAATCTCATTTTCTCTCCGTTTTTTTTTCACGTGGCGCTGTTCCCTCCTACGGATTTTTCTCTCCGACCCGCCCGTCACAGCGAGTTTACTAAAAATCCTCCTGTAACATCGTTGGGCATTTTTGCAACGCGCGCCATCTTCGCCCGATAGCTTCACTTTCAACGACGTTCACACTACATGCAAACGCAGCCACGAGACGATGGCGCGCGCGAGGAATCGCGAATATATATATACACACATGTAGAATGACGGCGTTGCAGCAGTAGCGGCGGCGCAACCGCAGCCCCCGCGCGCGGTAGAAACGGTCGCCGCTGGTGTTTGCCGGTCGCGCCACCACTGGCCACCAGTCAAGCCACAGAGCACTCTCCTCAGTGAGGCACGAGCTGCATACCCGTACGGATCGCGAGCTTGGACGCGCCATACACGTTACGAGAGAGAGACGTTCCGTTGTGTGCAATTTTTTTTTTCATTATTATTCTCTCTTTCTCTCGCACAATACGGTAATCGAGAGCGCAACAACCGTTATACCGCGATAATATTTTTTTTTTCGTCGCTCGTACGACGTGACGTTGTTTCCACGGTCATGTCCGGTTCGCGTAACGAAAAGAAAATTTCAATCTAAACAACGGCGGTGACAACGACAAAACGAAAAAACCGGAAAATTCCAATTTGACACAAAAGTGAGGTGATCGTTAATCGCATGTGTGTTTTCGCGTTTACAAACGCGTTTTTCGCTTATTCTTTGCGAATTGAAAGAAGAAAAAACAAAAGCGCAAGAAGAGAGAAACTCGTGTATAGGTAATTTTTTGGGTTTGTTTACATTACGAGAATACGTGCGTTTTTTGTTTGCCGTACGTGCGTTGATGATCGGGTGCTGAAATAATGTATCGTGAAATTGGCGAGAAACAAATGAAGGACCAGCTAAGAAGAAAATGAAAATAGCGCGTGCTTTTTTTTTTCTTATAAAAGGTGATGAAAGAGCGAGTGAGAGAGCTGGATAGAAAGAGGTTCGGGACATACAAAGATTGCCAGCAGTGCTGTTGTAACGGCTAAGTGGTAGGAGGAGAGTAAGAGAGAGAAAGAGAAAGAGAGAGAAGGCTTTCTTTCTCGCGTGTTGCGCGTGCTTATGCATCGACAAACTGGTATTCGCGCGCCACGTTGCTTTCGCTCCTTCTTTACCGGCTTTTTTGTTTTCCTTTTTTTTTTGCTCTCTTCTAAAGTCAGTTGCACCGTACCGTTGTTGTATTACATTAACTCGTTGCTTATCTCGCAATGAGTGGCCGCGGTGGAGATTAGTGGAACTTTGAGATGCATTGTTGTAGGGCTCTCTGCGTTTGTATCAATATACTGAAACCACGTCTTTTAACGTCATTACACGAGACGAACTGCTTAACAGGTGCACGCGTGCGCGTGTGTGTCTCTCCATAATTGCGGCACTATCGACAGTATTGGATTGTGTTTCGAGGTTAGAACCCGGATGTACTAACAGCGGATTTTTCACGAGGTAAGATAACACCGTGTGGTACCTTTTTTTTCTTTGTTTTCCGTTTGTTTCTCGCGGAGGAAACTTTGTTTTCGCGAACCTTTTTCCAGTTTTCCTACCTAATGTGTTTGAAATTATGTCAAAACGTCGGAAAAAGGCATTTACAAAAAATCCCGATGAACGCGTATCAAGCTGCAAAAATTCAAACTTCTGTAACTTTTAAACGAGTGAACCGAGCGGGCTCTCCTTGCGAACGCGAATTTAACTATCGCGTACCCTTCTTCGATATCGTTTTCATTGATGTTCTATCGGTCATTTGGATTTTGAGGAGATTTTTTTCTTTTCTTTTTTTATTATAAAAATGTCCAACCGAAGACTTTGTATTAATACTTTTCCTTCGTTTTATGATAATTATTCTATCTCGAAGAGATAACAAAAATTTCATTCTTCGTTATAATTCGTAATATTTGATTGCTGATTTTATTTTATTTATGTTGACTCGAAATCGTTCGATGGTGTTTATAACTTAAAAGGTGCCGTGATACACATTAATATATATGATATACAGCTCACACATTCACGCACGTATACTTAACATTAGTAATTATTGCGCTTATTTTATATTTCGTTTTTTGAAGGGCGTTGCGCCAATTTAGTCGTCAAAGCGATTTCTTTTCGCAATCCTCATAGGCCGGAGGTATTCCTTGGCCACGTCAGAACCCCATGTATTTGAATGATAGTAATCGTTCTTTTTTGCTCTTTCTAAAACACTGATTATTTGAAATGCCGGTGATTATGGCTGGTCTCTCATTATTTTTTATATAATAATAAATTTGTATTTATTACCTCTCTCAGCCAATAATTTGCCCCTTGTACAGTCGACCCTTCTATATAACGTTTGTTCACACGCGCTTTTCCCGACACGTATATAATACGTTAAAATGCATGCGGATACAGCACACATACATATATATATATATATATTAGGGCGATTTTTTTTTTCGACTGTTTTTTTTTCAGTCCCCACCTGAAATTTTGTTGGATATGTCGAAAAACAAATTCCCTGAAAGTTACACCCCTGAATATTAATTCTAATTACTTTCCCTTAGCGTGAAAAGATTTTCGATCTAAAATACACGTAAATCGAATGTTTTTTTTTTTCAAATTTCTATAACTTGGCCGGATTTTATGCTATTGTATTGTTCTTGGTTTCGATTTACTCAGGATAAAACAATCTAGAGAAGTGCCTATTGCGGCGAAAGTGTAAATTGTTCCGGTGAGTTGGTACGGGTCACTGAAGTTGATTTTTACCCAAAATTCTCGTTTTTTTGCTGTTATCTCCGAAACAATTAACTTTACGAAAAAAATTCAAATGAAAAATTTGTTGGAAATTTAATTTCCTACAAAAAAGGCCCAATCGATCCAAATGCTTAGATTAATATTTCTTGAGATATTGAACTTTATTTAAAAAATTTTTTTTTATTATTTAATATATCATATTTTATAAATTTTATACTACTCATAAGTTAAAGATCAATATCTCAAGAAATATTAATCTAAGCAATTGGGTCGATAGGATCTTTCTTGTAGGAAATTAAATTTCCAACAAATTTTTCTTTGACATTTTTTTGTAAAGCTAATTGTTTCGGAGATAACAGCAAAAAAACGAGAATTATGGGTAAAAATCAACTTCAGTGACCCGTACCAACTCACCAGTACAATTTACACTTTCGCCGCAATAGGCACTTTTCTAGATTGTTTTATTCTGAGTAAATCGAAACCAAGAACAATATGATAGCATAAAATGCGGCTGAGTTATAGAATTTTGAAGAAAAAAAAAAAAAAAAAAAAAAAAAATCGATTTACGTGTATTTTAGATGGAAAATCTTTTCACGCTAAGGGAAAGTACTTAGAATTAATATTAAGGGCTGTAACTTTCAGGGAATTTGTTTTTCGACATATCCAACAAAATTTCAAGTGGGAACTGAGAAAAAAAAATAGTCGAAAAAAAAAATCGCCCTAATATATATATATTCTCCTTACAACTCTAAGCTCTCGAAATTTTTCTTCTACCGGAACTTTTTAACACTAATGGACCATCAATCAAACGCTTCTGTTTTCATATTTCGAGAAAATCGTTTGAGTTATTTCTTTGAAAAATTGTGTAAATATTAAAGCGCTCGAGCGTCTACAATTTTCATACTATATCGGGACAACGACTTTTTATGCGAATGGACCATTATTAAAAGCCATTTGTACCGGCTGAGTTTTGAAGACAAATCGACAGAGGCGTGTTAGAATTTATGAATTTTTCAATATTTTGAAAAAAATTGATAAATTACGGTTAACACTGGTGGCGCTTTTTATTTTTCGCAAAAACAAAAAAAAAAATTGTAAATGAGAAAACTGCAAATTGTTTATCCATTATATTATCCCTTCCACTATCACGAAACGAAAATTAAAAAATTCACTTGCTCACTGAACGAGATAATATAATGAGAAATCAATGGGCGAGTGTTTGGTTAGCAGCAATTTTCTTTCGTGTTCGAATTATTACACTTTCATGCGTATAAATCACGGAAATTTTTTTAACGATATTATACAAAAATATATGTCATTTGTGGAATAACTCGTAGTCGGTCCGTTAAAAAAAATATTTATTAAGAAGCGTCGTTAGAGTGAGAATTTTGCTTCAATTCTAAGGGATGTGGAGGGTGGGGATTACAGCGATCAACAGGTCACGGCTGCTGTTCATCCCTAAACCTATATATAAAGGACAAGCTTCAAAATATAAAGCGCAAAAGAAGCGAGCCCGTTATCGCTGAGTCGTCCTGCCCCCCTCTGCGCCTCGATAAAAAAAAAAAAATAGCAGAAAATATCTCGATATGCGATTTATTTCCGACGCCAGCTAATTCTCGCCATTATGATTGGTCGTCGATGGTGGCGCTCAGAGTTCGCTCGTGCGCATACTTCTGTTCGCACGATCGTAGACGACGAACCTAACCTACGAAGAAGCCGCGCGATAGCGTGTACACCGGTTAAGATGAAGCTGCACTTGTGCCACGTGACGCGTGAGTGCGTGAGAGATACTTGGAAATTCTTATCGGTACTTTCACGAAAACGGCACAATCGTTCAGGATGAAATGAGCTTAGTCACTTTTTGCCACCGCGCTGCAGTGGCCAAGCTTATTTCATCCCGATAGGTTGTGTCATTTCGGAGAAAGTCCATTTCGCGTTTTCGAAGTGATTCGAGCGTGTGACACGTCCCCTTTTAATAACGAACGCAGCACTGTGAGCAATGCCCGACAGCTTATCGAGCAACCCGAAGTAAATTATTTTAGCGGTTATGTTCGTACGATGATTTACTTTAGTTCGTTAGAACGTCGTAAGGCCTTCGCGATTATACAAAGAAGCGAAGTGTTAACGAACACTGGCGCCCTATTTTCCTATAAATGACGAAGAAAAAAGCATTAATCATTCGTTTCGTCAACTGCAACTGAGACGTAGAACGAAAACTCAGAGGAGAATCAATTCCCGCTCAAGCACATTCGAATGCGCTTGAATTATAACGGAAAAATTGAACATTTCGGTGTCCCCGATGAACCCGCTCGAGCCCGTCGGAAAGTTTCAAATTGATCTCGTTCGAAGAACCAAAACAAAAGTGATGTTGAAGTTTGCATCGTTGGTATGCAACGAAAATAGATTTTTTACACCATTAATCTCCCTTAAGATTGAATTGTCAATGACAAAAATCGTTAAAGGGTTTTATTGGGGTGTCCGCCAAGGATCTGGGCGGTAAATGGTCACGAGAAGCAAGAGCAATACCGCAAAATGAAAATTCAAAAACATATTTGCGTTGCGTTCCAACGATGCAAACTTCAACATCATAAACAAAATTCTTACGACAAAATAAAACTGACAATCGCGCAACGATCAAAACCGGTATATAAATGTGCATCTCTATACGCACAAGGTTAACGACATCTTCGTAGTTTGTAGCACAGGTGGCACTGTGCACAATGATGAAATATAACAACAACGACAACTACAACAAAAAATAATAATACACTGTTACTTTGAGTAGCCGGGAAATGATAGAAGCAAACGAGAAATACATAAGCATAAAAAAAGGGGTGGAGAATTTTGCGACGAAGGAAGGGTGAACGCTCTCTTCCGGGGGCGGTAACTTCCTGTTGATGTTTCTCTCTCTCTCTCTCTCTCTGCCCCCCCCCCATATGCGTGCCGGTGTCTCTGCACGCGTTAGTGCGCTAGTTTTCCTAGTGAAATATAATATATGTGCCCTCTCTTCCAGCCTTCATCGTCGCATATCAACTCTCGATTCCATACTGCCATCAGCTATTATATCTCTATACTGCGTAAACTAACATTGGTCGCTACAGTCGCACGAGTCGCGTGTCCTCGAGCATTACAAAATAGTCTATCATCCGATGAAGGCGTTTCTCGCTCACGGTGCAATTTAAATTCGTTATTTTTTTTTTCTTCTTTTCCGTCTTCGTGCACTTTGCGGCCCAGACACTTCTCGGGATATTCGAAACATCGGAAAAGAAGCGAATTATAATTTTAAACCGATCCGAAAGACTGGAAATTCCAAGAAAATTAACGAAAAAAATCATCCGCCCAGGGTACAATTATCCGTAAACATTATTTTCAAAGTGTTAACGTTACGAAAAGGAAAAATTAAATAAAGGAACTCCCCTGTCGCGTAAAAATTCCACCAGAATCACCGTTCTCCGAATGTTTCTGCGAAATTCACCGCTCTGACAAGCAACATCCCTACCACATATTAAAAATTAACGAAATAACAACTCCCGCCCCCCGCCGATTGATCGGCAAATTTACATTCGGACATAACAGCACTGTGCACATGCTCTTTTCGCTTCGACCCCAAGAGGTTATTTGACAAAGCTGTAATTTTGATAATGATGTTACCGGATAACGGTATTCTGTACGTGAGAGGAAAAAAAAAAATTGTCTCGCCGTACCATTATTTCTCGTATATAACTGATGGTTCTTGTAGAAATAGTAAATTTTTGCCGTAAAAATCGGTCACCGAGTAATACCAGTTTCATGAGCCAAACATTGGGTCCCGTAAGCCATCATCATGGTAACTGCAATGCATGCGTTGTATTATTATTGATGTTTTCATCGTACGCCTGTTGTTCCGAAAGAGACGCTGAATTGGACATAGTGTGTGCTTTCGCATACGTAAAAGATTAATGTTGGAAGAAGTTTATACTTAAAGTTACAGCGGTGGAAAATTGATTTTTAAAAATATTTTATTTAACGTTTCTCGCACGCACATCAATCACTTGTGTCTCAGTGCGCCACCCTTAATTTTCTTTTTTTCGAGAATTCGTGAAAACAAGATTTCTACAGTGCAAATTTCCACGCTTTGTGGACCTCCCCCCTCAAAAAAAAAATCACGAAACAACTGTTTCCACGTTGCACAGTTTTGCAAAAGGAATTTTCGTGAAAAAAAATTCACATATACACAAACACACACGTCAATAGGGAAAGGTGAAGATGGAAAGAAAGAAAAATAAGCCCCTTTTTATAATCATGTTTTAATCACCGATCGAGGCCCTTCGCTAATCACCATTGTCGGTTCCTTTCCAGACACTCAATAAATAAAAAGACCAGTGAAAAAACGATTTAACTCCCGATCGGTAATAGACGGGTTCTTTCTCCCCTGGAGTCCGAGATTTTCCATTGAAGATTGGCAATGGGTTGCATTACAGTGTATCGTGCGAGAAACGACGATACATATCATCCGGTCGAACAGGTGTTGCGGCCTAGTTAGTCGCGCTTTTTTGCTATTCATCTTTCGTCCTTTGGAGAATCGCTTCCTGTTTGCGAAGAAGCCGAAAAAACCACTGATTACAGGGGAATTGATCGTGTTCAGATTGCCAGCGAGCAAAGTTCCTCGCTTCTACACGATATGCTGAATAGAATTTCCGGTGTAAAAGGATATTCAATGAATGAGAAAGGACTATCGATATTCTAAATTATTACTTTTTTTTTTCCTTTTCATCGCATTTTTTACCGCCATGTGCTACCCTAATCTACGAACGAAGAAAGGGGAAGACAAAAAAAAAGACACTCGCACGAACACGTTGAGCATAACACACCACCGGAACACCGAACGTTCGACAGGATGACGCAGAAACATTTCGGTGGACACGTGTACGAGCAGTGATCGAGTTCTTTTAATATTTGCGACTGCATGATTATCCGAACATACGATCTTGTGCTTTACATCTTTATTTCTTCCACGGTATTTCAGATAATTCTAATTCGATAAAAAAAAAACAGTCAGAATTCTGTTGAATGAAACGACAACAATTCAGTAGTTACGTTTGAAAGTTGAGAAAACTATCGACGAATGGACACTTGTGCCAATCAATTACTGGCGTAATCTCATTGACGAACATAATTAATCCACGAAGTCTTTGAATCGAATAAAAATTTGTGTTACGCGATCCTCTTGCGTCAATGTGTGGTCTGCAATTTAATTATTAACATTAATAGTAAATACCGTAATAATAACTTGGACAAATAATTTATGATTATAAAAAAAAGGACAAAAAATCCATTGAATATGGAAATAGGATTATATCGTACACTGAGAAAATATAAAGTGTGTGGATTGACTAAATCTGCGTTCACCCTCGTTCAAACGAGTTTTTAGTTAGTACAAATAAATTATTAGTTTCATCAACAATTATTAGGGTCAGTTGATGAAAATATCCTCATGGGAAACAAAATATTCGTATCACCAACTATAAATTCGTTTGAACGAGGGTGAATGCCGATTACGCAATCCACAAACTTTTTTTTCTCAGTGTAAGCGTTTCGAGCAATGATAGTTTCAAAAAATCTCATAATTTTTCGACGTAATGGTATTTTTAAGAATCCATGACCAAACAAGCCCCCCCCCCCCCCCGAGTCTTTCTATTTTTTCGCGACAGTACTAAAAACGTATGAAATTAAGTTTTCTATATTAATAAAATGAAGTCTTTAAGGGGGGAACTAGGGTTAGACGGTTAAAAAAATCGATTTTTTTTTAAATTTCATAAATTGTTAGTAAAACTATCGAAAAATATGTTCTCAAAATTTTGAATGAAAATTCCGACTCGTTCTATTGTTATAAGCCAAGAAGGGGGAAATAGGGTTAGGACAGCGTTTTCTCAATAATTTTCATGAATTTTTTTATAGTATAAAAAATGAATATAATTTATTGAAACTTTGAGAATATTTTATACATATATTTAAGTTTATACTATAAAATATTAGCGACCCCATATTGCTTGTTTTTCTTGGTACTATTTTTTCAAACGCGTTTTTCTGAAAAAGACTTTTTTTGAACTTGCGTAGACGCTAGCTTGAAAAGTTCTCAACCAATTGTTTTGAAAATTGGCAGTTACTTTCTTCATAGTATTGCGCTCTATATGAACCTAAAATCGGAATATTATCATTATTTGAAATAATTTTTTTTTTGCAAATAAAGTTGTAAAAAACGGCAAAAAATCATGCTTTTTTGTTTTGACCCCTGTAAAAAATTCAATCTTCAATTTTTTTGATAGCATTTAGGTTCATATAGAAGAGAGACATATAATAAAAGTAAACTCCAAGCTCGTTTGATTTCAGATGAAAATTGCGGCTTCCAGAATGTTGCAAATGACGCAAAATGCTGAGTCTGATTGTGACCTGCAATATGGGGTCGCTAATATTTTATAGTATACACTTGAATATATGTATAAAATTTTTATAGTATATACTTAAATATATGTATAAAATATTCTCAAAGTTTCAATAAATTATATTCATTTTTCATGCTATAAAAAAATTCATGAAAATCATTGAGAAAACGCTGTCCTAGCCCTATTTACCCTCTTAAGGGGAGGCGTAAGAGGTCTTTCCGCGCTGGCAAGTGCGAAAGAGATAGAGAAAAATTGGCTAACGCATTGTTAGGGGGCTTAAGGTAGTTCTAACGCAAATGAAGAGTAATGCAAATTTAATGAATTTTTGGGAAAACCTAGAAAAAGTACTGAAGAATACTTATGCGAAATTTGAGACTGTTTCACCGTACCGTTTTCAAGATATCGTTTATCAAAAATTGCAAAATTTGCATGCGAACGTATACCTATACCGTACGAAATGAGCACTTCCCGGATATTTAGTCACCAAAATGTACGAAGGAGTAATGAAAAATTCTTGAAATTTGGCACGAAAGTAGTTTAGTAGATGAAGAATAACATATATTTTACAGTAAATTTTCGACCATACAGTAAAAAAGTATGGATTATTGAAAAAATATTGTTTTGAGGCTAGAAGAACTCGTGAGCATGACAACGTCGCTGCGCGACGTGGCTGCCCGCCTCGCACACCGCTCCTTCTATCCCCTCCCATTTCTTGTGTTAGAACTACCTTAAACAAATGAGAAAAAAAATGGATTCGTCTGCGTTTATCGCTTACGCAGACGGGTCACTATTTTTTTTTAAATTTGAACCGGCCGTTACCGGGAAAAATGCGTTAGAAATTTGTTGAGGTTATGGTGACGTTTAGCCCTCCCTTAAGAACCTCGTACAAGTACGAGTGTTGCAAAAATTGACGTGAGTGCTGTGCCCAAGGCAATGTATGAAACACAGAGGTGGATACGAGAGAGATGGCACAGAGTTTTCGAAAGAAAAAGAGTTACGTGAAAAAAAAAAAAAGACGAAATATCTGATGAATGGACGAATGTGCCGTCAGATTTCTTAATTCCCATTGCATTTCTCTCTTGATCAAAAATCGTTTAGGGATATTGGCGACCCAGCAACAAAGACAGTATCGTAATTTACTCGAATATGTGTCTGAAAATATTCACGCCGGTTTATCAATGACGAATTTCATGACTCGACAGTTAGTCTGTGACACAGGTATATAGAAGGAGATGAAGAAAACGAATAAGAGATGATACATAACGGACGATTATTGCTCTTTGTGTATATGCAACTAACATAAAGCCTTATTTCGGCTTGTGTTCGTAAATTGGTCTTTTGTTGGTGCCCAGCAGGAAGACGAGTTGTGTGTCAGACATAGAGAGGAAGAGGGAGAGCGAGAGAAAATTTCATTACATACTATTTGCGCAGAGCCGACGAAAGAAAGTGCACCGCAGGCCGATACAAAAATCGTACTTCCAGAAAATACTGTTCAGCTACAGATAGAAGTGTGTGCGAGCAGAGGAGATTCGAGGGAAAGAGAGAGAGAGAAAGCCAAGAAGAGACGAGGAGAGAAGAGGGAGGATTATTAGAGATTAAGCAACAGTCGGAACGATTGATGAATACCTGTATGTATATACATCTATAGATGTAGTGCACACTCTTCCGTGCAACAACGCGAAACTCCGGGACACATGACGAAGTAGAATTCTCGCACGAAACGACTGTGGTCTTGCTTTAGCTTGGAATATAATTAGGAGATATCACGGTCGAGGCAGCGATAGCGTCATTCCCCTCCCTCTTTCCCCTTCCTTTAACGCCATTCCCCCTACTCTCCTATCTCGCGCTCTTCTCTCTTTCTCTCTCTCTCCCGAATCGCCGCAGCTCTTAATACTATACATTATTGAAATTGATACAGTCCGACTGACGTCCCACTACCACGCTCCTAGCATATTGCACACTCTCGCGGAAGTAGGTCGTCGCGGTGCATTTATGTCTATCGACGGTTCGTCATCGTGAACGATACAATGTGATCAATTTTATGCAGCTGGCTGTTCGTCCACTGCGATGTATCGTCGTACAATGTAAATCGTCCTTAGTACCATCTACATGTACTCCACAATGTATATCCTTTACACTTATAATTTTTTTTTTACATTTATAGCCCTGATACTTAAATTTCTATTCGGTCGCGAATTCTCGAGTTCGAGCACTCCGGGGATATCGCATTTAGCCGATGAATTTCCTACATTATAAAATTAGCAAACCGATATTTAATTTGCTGACTCGGTAAATTCGTCGGGAGCGAATAACAGGCGAAAGAAAAGATTTCGCTATTTTTGTTTAAATTAAATCGTCAAATTAAGGGAAGACCCCGTCGCCCCGCCTATTTGCGCTTGTAAGTACGAGAGACATAGACAAACATTTGCTAACGCGTTTTTTGTCAGAGACGGCTTAATCAAATGATAAAAAATAGTGGAGCCGTCTGCGGTTATCAATCACGCAGACCACCCAATTAGTTTATTTTTTCAATTCGCATAAGACGTCTCTCAGAAAAATGCGATAGAAATTTTTTGAGATTATGCAAACTCTTAGTCTCACCTCATGGGCGATTTTCTTTTGTACAAAAAAAAAATGATATCTACTTGTTACAAGACAAATCGGTTGTCGCGTTTTTTCACCTTGCTTTCAGAGAATCAACACAATCATGCATCCACGACACATTGATTGCCATAGAAATTGGCTGATCGACATTCTCACGTGACCAAGTTGAAAAGATATAGACCGTTGATAACGTCCAGATTATTTTGACGTAATTTGGCTCATTTTTTTTCTTGCAACAAAACTCTACCAATTCACCATCCAGACACCATTCATAGTACTCTCCGTTAAAATTTCACGGCCTCTTGTTTATTCATCGATGAAACTTACGCTCATAAATAAACAGCCGTAGATTTTCAATTAACAAAACTACGCAGTATCTGGATGGTGATTTTTTGACCAGCGTCTTTCAAGACAGGGAATGAACCCCATTACATCAAAGTTGCGGAAAAAATACGAAGGTTATCGTTTGAAAAAAGTTGAACGATAATTTACATTTTTGAAAATTGGCACAAGCCAATTGACATTGCCTGTAATACAAATCACAATTGACAACAGTCGATTTATATATAAAATTTTATATAAACGACGTTGAAAAATCATAAACATGCATATCGCTTTCTCATTATTTTATCTCGCTCACAAATCCCCCTCTATGAGCAAATTATTTCTTTAGAGAAAGAATTTGGCTTTCTCATAGAGAAAGGTTTGCGAGCGAGATAAAATAATGAGGAAGAAACGGGCAAGTTTCTAATTTGCATCTTTTTTTTTTAAATGAATTCCATTCAAACAATTCTAAGATACCACGGGGTCCAAAGTTTGATGATTCTTTATTATCATTCCGCAAAATTTACTAAAGTTCGAGGAATTCACTGATTCGGCAAAATATACAAAAGTCTAAACATGAAAATTATTTTACAATCTTTAAGTACTTTACCAATTTATTTCAAACTCAATATCGAACGTGGTTATCCGCAAAGCCATTTTTAAAAAACGTACCACCATTATAGTTGACTATTCAAAAAAGTTCAATAAACATACATGTTCTTATAAAATATACAAATTTAAAAAAATTAATAATACCATAACCCATTCATCGATTCATTGCAAAATTCAATACCAATCATTCTCTAGTGATACTACATACATCAGAGAAAAATTAACCTAAAATCTCAAAACGTTTGGACACATTAGATCGGTCTGAAAGATTTTTCGTAAAATTTTAACTTAAAAGAAAATCTTAACCGGTCAAGCGGTTTTTAGCTAAATTCAATACCAAACATCCTCGACCCCTGATCTCTGTACGTAAAAAGTGTTGACACGATAGATGATAATTTACGAAAGTTAGAGCGATCACAGTCATTTTTCGAACATTACAAAATGAAGTACCGATTTGACTAGTGTGAAGGGCTCCAACCTCCTCAAAACGTAATACATGCCGTAAAAGGGTTTCGTTTTATAGGTGTGTGCGCGTCATCGGTAACAAACGGTGTTTAACTTTCGAGCTCATATATACCTGCACGATTCTCGTTATCGATTTTACCTCCGAGCCATTACCTGTGAACTTGCTATTTGAATTGATATAATACGATAATAACAATTACGGCCGGAACGATCTTGTTACCGCGATACTATATCTCGCTGAACTTGTACGTGTACAAAACGATTATTACATTATATTGTGTAGCCAATTCGTGTATTAGCCTTCTTTAACTGAAACTCGGGCGATTGTCGGACGAGCTCGTTTTTAAAATTTTTTTTTATTATCGCAATATTTGGACTTCGAAACGCCTTAATAAAAAATCCGCAAGTTTAATCTTAAAGGTTTGTTTCCACGTAATATCGCGGAATGCTCGTGGCAGCTCCGTCCAGTGAGAACCATTCACAACGTTCAAACGGACTATTTATGGAATAAAAAGTGTAGAGCTTTTGGTCCGCGGAATTGCGAATTTACTTGCCGAAGCGATTAACCGTACAGAATAAAGTTTTGTTGTATAGTTCGCGAGACTGTTGGTGTCGGAAAAGATCCCTTTTTTTTTTTTCTTTCTGCATTCTGACGTCTGTGGCGGAAAAATTCAAATAGACGCGTAATATTAGTGCACAACTACGCCGCGCAATGTACGAATGGTATATATGGGTAAGGTTGTGTGTAGCGTTAGTGCACGGGAAACTTTGCTACATTTATGCGATCGGAACGAGCAGTGTGGTAGTCTGCGGTAGATAGAGCAGATAGCAATCTGGAGCTTATATATAATGTATGCTGCATGAACATACCACGAAGCACGGATCGATGCTCTTCTCATGGTTGGATCGATTCGTAAGGCTTATTGTCATGTCTCATCGAGAGAGAAAGAGAGACAGACGGACATGCGGGGGCCTCCGTCTAAACCCAATGGCACAATGTGTCAGCATCGTCTTATAGCGTATAGATGTATATATTCATTTAAATATGTACTAGGTACATGTATATTATATTAAACTATATATATATATATATATATATACTCTGTACGTGGCAGGGTATAAGTATACAGGTAACAGCAATCTTTAGCTTTTACTGTCATGACGAACCGGAGGCCTCTCTCACAGCCTGTGTCCGAAGAACAAAAATATAATCGTTACTGCATTAGGGATGGGATATGTCCCATCCATAAAACGGGAAACACGACGCGAACTAGATGACAATATAATCGAATGACTATTTTTCGTTTCGTTTTCGTGTATCGTAGCCAACGTTCAAACACAATAAAACAAAAAGAAAATTATAAATTTCGTCGAACATATACAAAAAAACTTCTTTACGATTGAATATTATTTATTGATTTTTTTTTTTTCGTCAAATATTGCAAGAAATATTTGTGAAATGTTTGTCGCTTACCGACACAGCAGTTTGCAAATGTAATTTCGTTGAATTAACAATTTTTCATTTATTTAATTTGCAGAAAATATTTTGTTCGACTACCTTGAGCTACACAAATATACCTGGCACTCAATGATACTTCAATTATTGCTTCAAGCACTCAACTTCTTTTTTAATTTTATCCCGCCGTGTACAACGCGTGATCAAGGCGGCTCGGATAACCGGAGTGGAAAGAAAAATGGCTCTCTTGGTTGTACGAAGTGTCTAAGAACGGGGTTGTTGCTATCTGGCATCGGCGGTTGTTCGTTATGCAGTGACAAAAATGAGAAACTCAATGTCAAACGTATCGAATACAAGAGATTCTCATTGTCAAAAGTGAAGAATCGTTGGTTCTCATAGACAGTTGTGAAAATATTGTACGCGGGAAAACTTTTCGGTATCCATTACCGATGCCGGAATTACGTTATAACACGGATATACGTTAACATATTGTTAATAGCAACAACGACGAAAAAGCAGTTTTATCCAAATCAATAATCCCCGTGTGTATCGTTGCACGCGCGAATTAGTTGGCCCGAGATGACGTAATAATCAATGACGATTATCGGCATCGATTCGAAAACATCATTATAATAATATATATAATGCGTACACGAGTGGGACACAGCCGAAGAAAAAAATTGTTATTATCAACGTGGCGATGCACGGAAAATATATTTATGCACAAAAGAAATAGATCTACAGCGGGGATTTTACATACGCACGTGTATTATGCATATTACGCCGGGAATGAATAATTCAACTGTACGTTTTGCGCTTTACGGGCATCTGTATAACGTCATTTTCAATGTTGAACAAATTTTCCTCGAGGCAATATATAGTCGAATTTATATATCTCCACGCGTGGGTTGATTCACGTGAAACGGAACGATGAGAAAGGCTTTTGCGAGTCGTGTCTAATTATCAAATGATGGGTTTAAGGGGGGAAATAGGGTTAGGACAGCGTTTTCTCAATGATTTTCATGAATTTTTTTATAGTATAAAAAATGAATATAATTTATTGAAACTTTGAAAATATTTTATACATATATTTAAGTATACGAGGGGGGACCCAAAAAAAAAACGGGAATTTCGTCATAATTTCTTTATTTTTTAATATTGTTACAGCAAATTTTCATCACCTTCAAAGTACTCTCCTTTGACCACAACGCACCTCTGCAAACGATCCTTCCAATGTTCGAAACATTTTTTAAATTCACTTATCGGGATGTTCTTTAGGCCTTCCAGCGATTTTTGTTTTACCTCCTCCACAGTGGCAAAACGCTTGATTGCTGCTTTGTTTCGGGGTCGTATCCATAGCACCACGATTCATCACCAGTAATCACCTTGGAAAAAAGTTCAGGGTCCTCTTCGAGCTGATTTTGAAGTTCAAAACATGCCTGAAGTCGACGCTCCCTTTGCTCGTCTGTGAGAAGGCGAGGGACAAATTTGGCTGCAACTCTGCTGATGTGCAAATCTTTGGATAAAATCCTCTGAATTGAACTCCGTGATATCCCAGACATCTCACAGAGTTGATCAATGGTTCGGCGACAGTCTTCATGAATGAGGGCATTGATTTTGTCGACGCTTTCGTCACTTTTTGACGTTGAGGGGCGTCCTGAACGGGGTTGGTGTTCAATTGACATTTCTCCATTTTTAAAACGTGAAAACCACTCGTAGACTCTGGTTTTTTACTTAGGGCAGCATCTCCATAAGCAGTCTTAAGGCCTTACATACGTCCAGCGGTACCGAAAACGTACTAAAAGAAAAACTGTTTTTAGGAGGGATAGAAATAGAAATTGATAAAAAAATTCTTACACATTGTTTATTACTGTGTTAAGTTTGTAAAAAAATTTATTTCAATTTTTTTTTTCAAAAATTACAACATGAAAAATCACATTTTTTGAAGCACTGTAAAAAAAAAGTTGCTCCACGGTCGGCAGTATTTCTTCCTCAAATGTTGACGGATCTGCAAAATGTAAAGAAATTCTTGTAAAATAAGGTAGTAGTTATAGTCTGTCGAGCCGGATTTTTGAAATTCGAAAAATTAAACAATTTACGGTAATTTAAAAAAAAATGTTAAGTTTGTGTCAAAAAAGTCACACTTCAATTGTTTTTATAAAATTTTCTAATTATAATTTTAAAAATCCGGCTCGACAGACTATAGAAAAAACAATTCCGAATATTTAAAAAAAAAATCATCAAAAAATATTAAAAACCGTACGAGTTATCATGCCGACCGTGTCAGAAAAAGTAGTTTTGAGAAAAACGCGTTTAAAGTTTCAAGCGCATTTCGCTCGAAGTCGCGCGCGGCTGGAGCAAGAACTTTATGAATTTTTTTAATTTATTTAGTTAACTTACGTCTAATCTCCCATTCCAGCTTCATATTCTACGCCTTCCTTGTCAGTAAAAAATTGTTGTTGTTTATTTTTTTCTAATCGACGAATTGTTCTGGCCTCTTTTGTTGCTTTGGTAGGCGCGCGTCAGACCTTTGTCCTTTCGTCGGGCAGTCACATTATCTACAATAACTTTTGAACTATGGGGAATTTTTACAATCAGCTTACACAGAAATACGCCTAAGACTATAAGGAATAATAATCTGTAAACAAAAAAAAATCGATTTTTTGAAAATTCTCGACATATGTAAGGCCTTAAGCATTACAGTAGTTTCCGCGGCCGATTTCCCTAACAGGAAACAAAATTTCACAGCCGAGCGTTGCTCTCGACAATCGGCCATCACGTTTTCGCCGAAATGAAAAAAGTTGTTTCACTACAAAAATTCCCACGGGCGAACCGATGCACTCACGGCGACAGAACTTCGCACACTAACTCAGGAGACGTGTCCCCAACGGACACATGGTCGAGCAATGGGTTCCCCCACTCTCCCTCCCCGCCGCAGCGCAATTTCGGTTTTTTTTGGGTCCCCCCTCGTATACTATAAAATTTTTAAAACAATTTCCTTGAAAAACACCGAATATATTAGCGACCCCATATTGCAGGTCACAATCGGACTCAGCGTTTTGCGTACATTCTCGAAGCCGCAATTTTCATCTGAAATCAAACGAGGTTGGAATTGACTTTTATTATATGTCTCTCTTCTATATGAACCTAAATGCTATCAAAAAAATAGAAAATTGAATTTTTTACAGGGGTCAAAACAAAAAAGCATGATTTTTTGCCATTTTTTACAACTTTATTTGCAAAAAAAAAATTATTTTAAATAATGATGATATTCCGATTTTAGGTTCATATAGAGCGCAATACTATGAAGAAAGCATCTGCCAATTTTCAAAACGATTGGTTGAAAACTTTTCAAACTAGCGTGTACGCAAGTTCAAAAAAAGTCGTTTTCAGAAAAACGCGTTTGAAAAAATCGCGCGCTCGGGGCCTGAAGGAGAGCTACTCACTTTAATGGCTTATAACAATAGAACGAGTCGGAATTTTAATTTTTAATTTTAGGAACATATTTTTCAATAGTATTACTAATAATTTATGAAATAAAAAAAAACGATTTTTTGAACCGTCGAACCCTATTTCCCCCCCTTCATTTACAAAAAAAAAAAAACAAAATGGTCGCAAAGCTACATAAAGACAAATGCAAAAATTTGCGCATTGATACCGCAGAATTTTTTCGTTTCGCGCGCGAAGCTTCTTTCACAAAGAAACGTTACTTAATTTTTCGTTGGCTCGAAATTTTAAGGATACTTTGCTGGAAAGTTTGCACCGGAGCGGGGGGAGATTACAAGGGATTACGAGTGAATACTGTGAAGATTTCAAATTTGTAGGGTTTTTTTTTCAACCCTCAATTGCGATCAATCGTTCGACATTTAATTGTTTTGCGAATGAATTTATTAAGGTAGAAAAATTTGTCTCGATCGATGCATCATAAAGGTAATTTTTTCGATCAGGAAAAAAACATAGAAATTCAACAAATTTCAACGAACTCAAAAGCGAATTTGAACAATTTGTTTTACGTCAAACGTTCTCGCTAATGTTTATAAATTAACATGAATATTTAAAAAAAATGGAATTAGAACGTTAACATGTGCCATGTAAAATTTGCAAATTTTTTTTCTCGCATTTGTCATTTACGTTTCATTTTGTTGTTTGTCCGACCCGCTGTATCATTTAACGGATTGATAATGCAATTTCGCGGCTATAACGCTTGTACGGATGGGAAAAAAAATCCCGAAATACAAGAAACGTAAAACGGCAACGAAAATATTATATGTAACGGGAAAATATGTGACAGGAACGTGTGAATGTACATAATGGCCCGCGATGTAATTAAAAGTGTGACAAGAAATGCGCGGCGAGTGTACCAGTTTTGATCGTTATCCCATTATTATTTTTCATCCTTTGTCGCCGAATTTGTAATAATAATAATTATTATTATTATTTTTTAATCTTATCGACAATCCCTCTCGCTGTGTGTTCGCCACGTTCATGGATTCGCTACCGTTTAGGCCTAATATATTGTCCGTCGGACAGCTCGACGAGAGGGCAACGAGCAACGGCGAGCTATATCCGAACCTCACACTTTTGAATCGCGTCGAGGTAATCGTTTTTTTTTCTTTTTTTTTTTCGCTACCACCTAGCAAATTGCGAGTTGAAATTTTACATCTTCGTTGGCTTTACGTTCATGGGAAATTGAAATTGTGTAAGGAAAACTCTTGAATCGCGTGTTGGAGGGGCTTTCCGTTGAATCCTCCGAAAGTCGCGATTATTATCCATAATGCCAACTTGGAGTAGTCGGAGGGTTAAAATTTAAAATCGGAAAATAGACGTGTCGTAAGAATGAAAAAGAGAAAAAAATTGAAGAAGAAAAAGATTCTAAACATAGAATAATGAAAAAAATATGAAGAAAAGAACCCCACGAACTGCCATCGTGTCTGCTCCGAGACACGGCAGACGGCAATTTACTTTAAACGATGTATTTGAACTTGCCGACTGTATATCGGAAACATCGCGGGTTCAGCACTATCATACGTTTTTTTTTTTTCCCCGTAATACATGGAAAACTTTCAACGCACGTTATCGTTTCTCGCAGAAACGCAGATCAATAACTTCCTGTATTGATTTGCATAATAAAACATCATGTCTTGTGGCATTGGTCGGATTTGCGTTTGAATCGCGAGAAATGATGAAAAAAAAAAAATTTTTTTAACAATTCCACGTATAATTATTCTTCCAGTTCTGTGAAAAATTAGCTCTACTTGAAAAATCTCATTTTGCTTCACTTAAATTTCCCGAAAACTCGAACACATTGTGAACTTCACGAATTCATGCGTTAAAAATTTAAAAAAGCGAATAACAATTATAATTGTAAACATTGCGGGAGTTCAATAAAAATTTTGTTTCGCTCGAAAATCTCCTTTTTCTTCCTTAAGGCCTTACATACGTCGAGAATTTTCAAAAAATCGATTTTTTTTTGTTTACAGATTATTATTCCTTATAGTCTTAGGCGTATTTCTGTGTAAGCTGATTGTAAAAATTCCCCATAGTTCAAAAGTTATTGTAGATAATGTGACTGCCCGACGAAAGGACAAAGGTCTGACGCGCGCCTACCTGAGTTGAGTTGTTTGAGGCAGCAACAATTCGTCGATTAGAAAAAAATAAACAACAACAATTTTTTACTGACAAGGGAGGCGTAGAATATGAAGCTGGAATGGGAGATTAGACGTAAGTTAACTAAATAAATTTAAAAAATTCATAAAGTTCTTGCTCCAGCCGCGCGCGACTTCGAGCGAAACGCACTTGAAACTTTAAACGCGTTTTTCTCAAAACTACTTTTTCTGACACGGTCGGCATGATAACTCGTACGGTTTTTAATATTTTTTGATGATTTTTTTTTTTAAATATTCGGAATTGTTTTTTCTATAGTTTGTCGAGCCGGATTTTAAAAATTATAATTAGAAAATTTTATAAAAACAATTAAAGTGTGACTTTTTTGACACAAACTTAACATTTTTTTTTAAATTACCGTAAATTGTTTAATTTTTCGAATTTCAAAAACCCGGCTCGACAGACTATAACTACTACCTTATTTTACAAGAATTTCTTTATATTTTGCAGATCCGTCAACATTTGAGGAAGAAATACTGCCGACCGTGGAGCAACTTTTTTTTTACAGTGCTTCAAAAAATGTGATTTTTCATGTTGTAATTTTTGAAAAAAAAAATTGAAATAAATTTTTTTACAAACTTAACACAGTAATAAACAATGTGTAAGAATTTTTTTATCAATTTCTATTTCTATCCCTCCTAAAAACAGTTTTTCTTTTGGTACGTTTTCGGTACCGCTGGACGTATGTAAGGCCTTAAGGAGGGGCTTCAGCAATTTTAGCGATTAGACACGCTGACGATTTAAGTTTTGTCTATTTTTTAATAAAAAAAAAATTCTAAGTTTCGGTTGCATGCAAAATTTGAAGTAATTTTGGTTTGCAATATATTCACCGTTAACGTTACGTTATTTTACGTGGGCTGTACGGAAGGAGCATGTTAAAAGGGTCTTTGCAAAATGACAAGAGGAGGATAAGTGACAAGGAAACCGATAAATGTTAAGAGAACCTTTTCAAAAACAACATATTCAAATTGGACAACGATTCACGGACTGGTTTTTGAGTTGCACGAAACAAAATGAAAAATCGAGTTATACGCTCGCGGGATTTGCCGACGCGAATCTCTGCCTCGCACGTGACTCGCGCTCCGACCCGCGCACCGCGGGACGTATCCCCGCTCACTGTACCGCGCTGAAGCATCCTTAAGGCGTCTACCCTAGTTAGACGCGCAAAAAAAGGCTATTTTCACGAATTTTTTTGATGGGTTTAAATTATAAATATTGATATATAAAGTGTTAGACCTAATAAATACACTTTTAAAATACACAAAAAAAAATTGTTTAAATTTATTTTAGTCAGTTTTTGTAGAGAAAAATGGGGGGGAAAAAAGGTCCAAAAAAAAGATGGGTGTGCGCTGTTGATGAAATCTCTGGAATGGATGATCGGAACAAAAAAATGGTTTTAGATTCAGTAGGTTAATAGCTATAGCGCATATCATACGATTTTTGATTTTTTCAAAAATGACCAAATTGCGGCCATTTTTCGAAAAACCACGAAAAAGCACGTTTTTTTTCATCGTTTTTTGCAACAAAAAAAAATAGTTCAACTAAAAATTTCAAAAATCGTATGATATGCGCTATAGCTATAGTCATAAAGAACATGTGGTAAAATTTTGGTAAGTATCGATTCAATAGTTTCGGAGATTTTAGGAACAAGCCGTCCGAAAACGTCATTGCGAGAAAAACGCGTTTAAAGTACGCGCGGTGCGTATTAGCGCGCCCAGGTAGCTAAGTAAACGTCGCTCAAAAGTACACTTAGACTGCTCAGATCTTTATGAAATTTTAGTATGATACTTTTAAATATGTATACTTTCGAAAAATGCAATGAAAAAAAATTGATTTTTTGAAAATTCTAATTAGGGTAGACCCCTTAAGGGATTATATACAGTTGTAACAGGCGAAATGACGACATTTTCTCGATTTTTTTTTCGACAGCTAATAAATATTTATTTTAAAACCGTTAACAACATCGATTAGTACATATTTTGGGATACTCGTAAAAATTTTTTCATAGAAAAATATTCGAAAATAGCGAAACTACAGCTGTATTCCAGAAGCGTCTTTTTTTGGGCATCACTTGCAGTGGACATGATAACTCGAGAACGGTTCATCAGAAATGAGAATTAAAAAAAATAATTTCGTTAGTATATTGTATTGTCTAGTAGCTTTAACAAAAAGTTCATTTTTTTAAGGTGTTAAATTTTCGATTTTTTTGCTCTAAAAAAAATTTTTTCATTAAATTGAAAATCGTTCTGTTAGCGACTAGCTATTATCATAATAAATAAGTAGTATACATTTGGCGTTAAACGGATTCATAGTTTTTTAGTAATCGTGTCCATCGCAAAGGTACTTTAAAAAAAACACGATTTTGAGATAATCGCGTTTGAAGTTATAAATAGCCATAACTTTGGATCTAATGCTCCGATCGTTATGAAATTTGGTTAGAGTATTATTGAAATAATGTACTTAAAGAATATGCAATAAAAAAAATAAAAATTTTCCGACCATCACAATTGTAAATAAACCGAATAATGCAATTTCAATAATTGTCGAAAGCTCAAACTTTTCCGAGACTATAAAAATTTGTCGTTACACGCACGTCAATTTGCCCGGCTCGAAACACGCTGCTCAACAATCGTATAATATATCAAAAAAAATATTAGGCGACTTGTCTGTTTTTTTATTCCCCTCTCTCTCTGTCTCTTTGTTTCAGAACGAAGATCCCATCTCGATTGGGATACTCGCACAATTGTTGAACGGGCACGATGTTCAAGAGCAATTGGCTCCTGGATCATCGATCGGATAAAGGAGAGTCATCGAATCGCAACGTTCCGCGTTCACCGAGTCAGGAGTGAGGGAAGGCCAAAAAAAAAAACAACAACAACAAACGAAAATTAGTTCGAGTGTCGAAGGTGCCGCGGTGTCGATTCAGTGTTTCAATTAATCGTCGTTGACTGTCGTTGTTCTTGTTCCTTTTTCTCTGTTTTTTTCTTTCTTTCATTTTTTTCGTTGTTTTCATTCCATTCTTCTCTCTCATTTGTTTGTTCGTTGGTGTTTGTTAACAAAGAAAAGAAAAAAAAGTTTGCGACATCCCGAATTTTTTTTTTTTTAATTTCCTTCGAAACGTTCAGCAATGGATTCGAGAATGAGTCGCGACAGCGAAGTGAGCTCAGTGCGTCTAAGTGAGTCGAAAACATCCAATGGCAGTGGTAATTCCGTACTGAGTCCGCGTACACCGCCAAATTGTGCGCGCTGTCGCAATCATCGTGTTAAAATAGCGTTGAAAGGTCACAAGAGATACTGCAGGTTTCGTAATTGTAATTGTGTTAAGTGCAAACTGACCAAGGATCGTCAGAGGGTTATGGCGATGCAGGTGCGGCTTAGGCGGGCCCAGGATCAAGACGCCGCGAGAGTAAGGAGACCCGAGGAGGTGATTTTGTCCTTGTTCCTCTGGGAAAGTCGGTAATGGTGTACGATTGAGTTCCATTTTATTGTGGAGTACACTCGGACACTCTCGTGAGAGACCCCGGATGATCGATTTGAAATATTACATAGAAAAAAAAAAAATATATATATATATATATTGTATATATATTTTTAAACAACACGATGAGGTTCGGTGAATGAAATTGTCCTTTATTTCAATATGGTACACGAGCGTTACTGACGAAATTTATCAACTCTTTGATAAATTTCGATATTTTTTATTACACCGAGCCATTTTATCGATCAATGGACAGGTCAGAATGGCTCGTTCGTTCACCGATGCTCATCACAATTTTTCATCCAAAATTCATTCATTTTCGTATATAAAAGTTCTCATAAATAATATTATACACCCTCGTTTAACCCTTTGAAGCACGGTACATAATTCTATCGCCTTATTAATGGGCCTTTTAAATTGCTGATTAAAGTCTATTTTTTTTAAATTTTTTTTCCGGCAAATCTGCGGTCGAAGATAAATCGCTTGTTATCTACTTTGAAAATCTCTTGGCCATATGGGAGTATCGCGATGCTTCAACGGGCTCAACTGTTTCGGGTTTTCTATAATTGTTACAAATAAGACGGAATTCCCGTGGAGACTAATTCATTTTGTTTTTTTTTACTATTAAAAAAAGACCATTTCTTACCAATATTTTGAAATTTCGCGCTTTCCACGTCCCTATTTTTGAAAACTAAACGGTAAATAGTTTTTAAATTTCTAAGAAATTTCGGAGGTGCCCCGCTACAGTTTTTTTTTGTTTGTTTCGGTTTTTTTTTTCGTTACAATTTTAACCCCCGAACGGTACATTATTTTTTTTGGCACCTTCTAATGGTGTACATGGGTCGTTTTGACATAATCGACATAGTCCTTTACAAAAAATTCCGAAAAAATTCACAGGTGTTCGTTGATGTAGTAATTGTAAGCTGTAACAATGATAATGTCATTAAATTGATTTTGAAATTGTTAATTTAATCGTTGAAATAAAGGGACTCGAGAAAATGGACGATTATGATAAGGATGGAAATGACTCATGTATACGATTTCAGGGTTAATGTCGTTTGGATACTACAAAGTGAAAACATGACCGTAGCGTGCGTTTAGGAAGATATGCTGGATTTTAATTGCAGTTATCTCGAGCTTGAGATGGTCAATCTCTGAAATTTCCCGGACGTTCAGATGAAGCGTGTTAATTAATAACCCGAGCAAAGTTTTCATGAATACGCCAAAAATCGATTAGACGAGAGGTAGGGGAAACTGTGGGAATACTTGACGCCCTTTTCATAAATCAATTTTGTCTTGCTTTTCAACGATCAATTGGTCTTTGTCATTGATATACGCGCAGGTACAATCCTTAACTTTATATAAAGAACATTTTAAAGATTGAGTGTTTATAACTTTTTTTTTTTGCCACTTGGTAAAATAAACCGGTCAAGACCCCTTTTTGCAAACATTGAGGATTCCGTACCGTTTCTCTAAGTGATGTCGGTTTACCGTTGACACCATTGCTAGATACTAGATATTTTCATTAAATGTCATATATCTCGAAACCACTATAGTTCTCCTGCAAACTTCTCATATGCCTTAATATATCAGAATTAATTGAGATTATTTTTTGAAAATATTGAAATATTGTTGAAAATATATGTTCACCGAAAAAAAAATTGACAAATAGTTTTTCAATCATTAGAGTAAACCCTTTCAAACAATACCGCGCTTGACAGAATGTTTTTTTCTTTTTTTTTTTTCTTTCGAGTAACTCCCTCCGCGTCAAGTAGACTCCCAGACTTCCTCAATCGTTAGGTCGACTCGATAAATCGAGAGTGTTTGGATACAGACACCTCGAGGACGTCATCTCCGGTCTCTCGCGGCCGACGACCTCAAGGACTCACGAGGATCACGTGACCTTGACACGATATTATTTTTCTTCCCAGCAGGTAGAACCGCGACCGGTTGAACTCGACGGGGATCGATTGGTTTCGGTGCCCCAACCAGCCCTCAGTATCGATGGTAGCTGCGGCAGTAGCAGCAGCGAGTCTCCCATGAGTAATCACGGTAGTATCGGTGCTCAGAGCGGTATCAGCAGTGGTTTCGTCAGCGTATCGTCGAGCAGAAAAATGCCTCCACCGATGCAGTCACATTCACCTGGCGGCGTTGGACATCATCTACCATTACCGCAAACCGGTGAGTTCTAAATTTATTTGTTCTTAATTTAAGACGAAGATTCTATTCGACGAATGTGCAAACTCAGTGAAAATGTTACAATGCGCATTAATTGCGGAAACATGATGTCACAGCCTTAAGGGTGAACACCACTGTGACTCCGTGTTGTTTTTCACATTTTTCACGAATTCTTTTTTGTGGGAAAAAAAAGAGATATTCGAAAAAATTTTTTGGGTTTTGTTCCTTGTTTATTAATGTATCAAAAAACATTTTTTTCGCATTTTTCACGCCGCATCGTGGCGCTGGGGAAGTTCTCGCGTCAGGTGCTGTCATCTCCGCGGCACGCAGCAAAACTCTCTTCAACGTCGATCTGAAAAAAAATACCGAGTGTTTTCGTTAATAATATGATATTTTGAAGAGAAGTACATAGGGATTTGGAAAAATATTGTTTAAAAAAAAATATTTTTCCAAATTCCTATGTACTTCTCTTCAAAATATCATATTATTAACGAAAACACTCGGTATTTTTTTTCAGATCGACGTTGAAGAGAGTTCTGCTGCGTGCCGCGGAGATGACAGCACCTGACGCGAGAGCTTCCCCAGCGCCACCATGCGGCGTGAAAAATGTGAAAAAAATGTTTTTTGATACATTAATAAACAAGGAACAAAACCCAAAAAAATGTTTCGAATATCTCTTTTTTTTCCCACAAAAAAAAATTCTTGAAAAATGTGAAAAAAAACAGGGGGTCACAGTGATGTTCACCCTTAAGAACACAGATTCATGGAGTAGTAGATTTAAGGTATTAGTCTGGTAACTTAAGCCGATTTTCATGTCTTTTTTGGAGGGCGTTTTTTTGTAGGAAAATAAAAATGAATCGTTTTGGATATTTAGGATGTTTTTATTTACATATTAAAGATACAAAAAAAAAATTTTTTGAAAAAATTTAATAGTTTATTATTATTATTATTATTATTATTGATCGAAGTTGGCACCTCGAAAAAAAAGCGCGTGGGTGGCCCCGGTGATTTTGGCTCTTGATGTTATCTGAAATCAAAAATTCTTCATAATTCTTAATCTATAGACATGTCATTCTGGTCGGAACTACTGAAGTTAAATTTCATGGATAAAAAACAAAATGGCGGGCAAAATAAAAGGACTTTTTTTCTAAAGTCCGCCATTTTGTTATTTATTCATGAAATTTAACTTCAGTAGTTCCAACCAGAATGACATGTCTATAGATTAAGAATTATCAAGAATTTTTTATTTCAGATAACATCAAGAGCCAAAATCACCGGGGCCACCCACGCGCTTTTTTTTTGAGGTGCCAACTTCGATCAATAATAATAATAAACTATTACATTGTTTCAAAAATTTTTTTTTTGTATCTTTAATATGTAAATAAAAACATCCTAAATATCCAGAACGATTCATTTTTATTTTCCTACAAAAAAACGCCCTCCAAAAAAGATATGAAAATCGGCTTAAGTTACCAGACTACTACCTTAAAAACAAAACTTGAACCAAGGTATGAATGAAGGTGCATTCGAATGAATCTTAAGAGCATCGACATCTATTAAGTGATGATAATGGTTTTATAGCTAATATAACTACTTTCATAGTTTATGTAATTATATTGTAATTAGCACAGCGGAAAATTAGATAGTTGAACGAACTATAAACACGTAATCGTCACTTAACAAGATTTCAGCACCATACTTTCCTCTGTGTTCAAATTTTTAAAATAGAAAAAGAGAACACCAAATTTCATCAACTGGTTCGTGAGCGTTCGACCTTCAGTAAAGATTCAAATTGCACTGAAAGTAGAATTTAAACAACAATCGAACGTAGAAATTGAGAAACATTGAGTACTGTTTGTGGAGATGATGATTGTTTTGAAACTATGTAAATATGACGGTAAATTTGCTAGAATGCTGCAAGCTCAATGACAATGATATAAGTGCGACATAACAGTATCGTGGTATACGGAGTTTGTCAACACGGTACCTCCTTCCATTATCGTCAACACCGAGAGTTACGAAAGAGATAGGCTCACAGGACAGGCATGCAAACACACAAACACATCTGCATATACAAAAGTGAGGGTCGAGACCAGAGAGAGTCTACCTGTTGCTCCGCCGGATTGGTTGCTGTGCTTGGTTCATCCCGGCCACCCCTTTACTTCCTCCTTTCAATAAACAAAGCTTACCCTCGCGAATCACTCTCACTCTGTCTTCTTGTTCTCTTTCTTTTCCTCTCTATCAGTGCCGTCAGCGTTGAAGTATGACAGAACAGCATGGCTGAATCATTCGCGTCTACAACCCCTTATATATCGTATATCACTTTTCTTTATTCTTCGTATAATAGTTCAAGTTCAAATATCGTGCCTTTTTGGAACTCTTGATATATTCGATAGAGATGGGTCCGCGACAGTCAAGGTTTGTGAGGAGTGGACGGTCAAATGACTCCCTGGTATTCCTATATGTAATCGTATCATTAATACAGAAGAGTACCCGTGCAGAAATTTGTTAGGGTGTCTCCGATTCCAGCCAAACCCCGATCGGGATTTGGTTGGGACTCCCATCAAGGAATTCCTCTCCGGATGCCAGGTGAATTCCAGAATGTATCCCCATTAGCGCTAATCGGCAAAATTTCATGTATAAATTGAAGTTTCTGGTTTCAGTAATAAAACTTTATCTCATTTTCCTGTAAAATATCCATCGATAATTTTCACGAATTTCAACAAAGAATTTCCTTCTAGGATTCCAGCACGATCCCGGGTTGTATCCCCATTAGATACATATGCTACGTGGAAAGGTATGATACATTATACGTGACACGCGACCCGCGTGCTTACAACTTCAGTACGTTATTCGAATGTATCGCTCGCTGTTACGAGCGATACATTCGAATAACGAGCTCGTATATAGTCCAGCTTTTGTGAGAAACATGTGTTGATCGATCGTGTACATTTCATCATAATGTAAAAAAAAAACACATGAATTCCGCGGTGTAGCTAGTATAAAGATGTTTCCTAATCCGACGCTAGGTGGCGAGCGTCGCTAGGTTTTCGCGTTTGTGATTGAGCCCTCGCGGGCTATAAAAATCGGAAGGCTCGCTCACATTGATACCAAGTAATCGAGTACCGACTTCGGGGTTTAAGTGTTATACACCGATACAGGTTAAATAAATGTTTATTTCGAGTTCCCAATTCTGTAAATATTTTATTTTGTCGCCACAGTTTTTTTCGCGTAGCATATTATTTCGTGTAGCAGAGAATGGGGATAATCACAGGGATTCAGCTGTGTTCCTACCACAATTTTTGCACGGGCAATGGCTCTCGGAGAATCAGGCGGTGAGCGACCTCGGTTTGAACATCCCAGTTGCCAATCGAGCTTTCTCTCACCGTCTCTCTTTCTCTCACCACAAATCGCTTGGATGGTGGTGTATCTTCGAGTCGTGAGAACGAGGAATGCGGGCTCGAGAGAGCGATGTTCTTCGACCATCGTACTTGCTGAAAGGTCCCGTAGTTCTCTCCCTCTCTTTCTCTCTCTCTCTCTTTCCACTCTTCTCTTTATCTTTCTGTGCTTCTCGTAGCTGTATATACTGTACGAGAGTATATAGCCGAAGTACAGTAGTCACCGGCTGATTCGAAGTGAGCGAGGGAATAAAAATGAGAAAAACAAGAAGAAGAAGAAGAAGAAAGGAAAGGAAGTAAGAAGAACGGACGGGGAATAAAACGATACCAGTGATAGGCCACATTAGCGAACGAGAAAAAACAACAGTTATTGACAAGGTTGTGGTTGTTTATATAAAAAATGATTCACTACAGAGACTGCCGATAACTGTGCCGATTACAGTAAGAATAAGAACAAGAAAAAGTAAAGATTACGAAGGCACGAAACGTTCTTTTGAAGATCGTGGGTTCGGAGTCTCTGCAAAATTTATATATATATTATGCTGCAGCAGTTAAACCTCGCGGCTATAACACTTACAGACCCGGGGGCAGTCGGTAATAACGCGAAATAATTACGGAATAAATAATAATGTGGAAGATAGCGAGGAAGAGATCTGCATCGGTATACCAAGACGTGAAACAAAGCGAGGCATTCACGCGGGCTATGCCGATTTATTTTTCGTCGATGCCCGATTCTGACGGATCATTCTTGTACGTATTATGAATGGTTTAGTACAACAGGCTCTGTTACATATAGGACGATTCAGAAATTGAGGTAATGAACACAAAAGTTACTCGACCGTTTTTCTTTTCAAATGGTCAGCAGTATTATTTTTATTGAGAACCATTGGAAAAAGTTAACGAATACTCCGGGATTGAGATATTGAGATGTGGCAACGTCGAATCGGAAAATATTGTCGAAGATGCCATCAACGGTACACCAACAACGATATCTTGATATCATCCTCTATGGAAAGGAACTACACATGCAAAATATTCAAAAAATACATCGTGGCTATAGTTTTATTATCAGTGTTTCCATCGTTTTCCTTTTTTAAAGTTTTATTTACGTCTCTTCCTTTTGTTTGGGTTTCATTGGAAATTCAGAAAAAAATACCATCTCGTCAGAAGGTACGGGTGCAAGTCAGGGCGCGGCCAAGTGGCCACCAATCCTAGTATTGACCGCGGAATGTACAGTTCCCTGGCGCAAATATATATACAATGATTTAGATCGTTGGCGAGAAATATATAGGATGGAGATTTTTACTGCATATCCAAACTATAATTAACATATATATTTTTTATATAAATCGATAAAAAGATCGATACGTTAAACATATTTTTGCGTATACTATTTTCCATTGGGACGGTGGTGCGGGGCGGAAAGGGGTTCCACCACCAAATTTGTGTATTTCCTATTCTGAATCGTCCTGTACATAATAGGACACTGCAGTGTTCTGACTTCCCGTTGTGGTTTCCGTTCTGAGATATGATAATTCGACGCTTCGTCGAATCTCGCTGACGCGCTTATTCTTTCTTTTTTTCTTTCTTTTTTTCTTCGTGCCCGAGCGATTCGATCGTTTGCGCTCGATCGTCGCCACTGATACACTATAGTGCCGAGCGAGACAGCATCGATATTATCGTGAATGAAAACCGACGACGATTTACGAACAAATGCCAGCTCTGTCCAACTAATAATGGCCATTCACAGTCAGCGACAGTAAATTTCATATACACATATTTATTTAAAAAAAAATCTATATGTTAGGGTTTTTAATGTCTTTATTTTGTGTCAGGATTGAAATATGGTCGGGTTTACGGGATAATAAATAAATACACGGCGGTGTTTTCTGGTAAAGTATATACGTGTACGAGGGGGGACCCAAAAAAAACGGGAATTTCGTCATAATTTCTTTATTTTTTAATATTTTTACACCAAATTTTGATCACCTTCAAAGTATTCACCTTTGACCGCAACGCACCTCTGCAAACGATCCTTCCAATGTTCAAAACATTTTTTAAATTCACTTATCGGGATGTTCTTTAGGCCTTCCAGCGATTTTTGTTTTACCTCCTCTACAGTGGCAAAACGCTTGAATGCTGCTTTGTTCCGGGGTCGTATCCATAGCACCACGATTCATCACGAGTAATCACCTTGGAAAAAAGTTCAGGGTCCTCTTCGAGCTGATTTTAAAGTTCAAAACGTGCCTGAAGTCGACGCTCCCTTTGCTCGTCTGTGAGAAGGCGAGGGACAAATTTGGCTGCAACTCTGCTCATGTGCAAATCTTTGGATAAAATCCTTAAATTGAACTCCATGATATCCCAGACATCTCACAGAGTTGATCAATGGTTCGGCGACGGTCTTCATGAATGAGAGCATTGATTTTGTCGACGTTTTCGTCACTTCTTGACGTTGAGGGGCGTCCTGAACGGGGTTGGTCTTCAATTGACATTTCTCCATTTTTAAAACGTGAAAACCACTCGTAGACTCTGGGTTTACTTAGGGCAGCATCTCCATAAGCAGTATTAAGTATTACAGTAGTTTCCATGGCCGATTTCCCCAACAGGAAACAAAATTTTATTATAATTTTAAAATTATTCCTCAATTCGGGTATGTCAGTGTTTGTGTATTGGTCAGGTGATGTATATCGTCGGTACATATATCTATACCAATGTAAATTTCGAATTATAGATACTACAATATATATATATATATATATATATATATATATATATATATATATATATATATATATATATATATATATATATATACGAGGTCTGTTCAAAAAGTTTCGCGAATTTGGAATTTCCACGGGCTACGTATATCCGATTTTCGATTTTTTTGTGGCGTTTGGTTGGTACTCATGTCCCTTACTTATGCTGAAAAAATCGACCATTTTGAATGTTTAGTTAATTGTTGACAGTTGTTTTGGTTAGACGTGTTTTGGCTTGTCTTCGATTTTTGCCTATTCGAAAAAATGGATCAAAGAATCTGTATCAAATTTTGTGTGAAAAACAAAATTAAGTGCGCGGACGCATTCTGAATGTTGACTGTGGCATATGGTGAAGCTACCTTGGACCAAAGCAACGTTTACCGGTGGTACAAAATGTTCTCAGAGGGCCGAGAAGATGCGAATAACGAAATGCGTTCCGGACGTCCGAACACATCAACAACAGACGAAAACATTGATGAAGTGAAGAAAATAATATTGGCCAATCGTCGAATCACCGTTAGAGAAGTTGCTGAGGAACTAAACATATCGATTGGTTCGTGCTATTCGATTTTTACCAATGATTTGGGCATGAGACGGGTCTCCGCGAAATTCGTGCCAGAATTGCTCAATTTCGAACAAAAACAGTGTCGCGTTAACATTGCTAAGGAGCTGTTGGCCTCGGTCCGCGACGATCCAAATTTGCTCCGGAGGGTCATAACTGGTGACGAATCATGGGTTTATGGTTATGACGTGGAAAAGAAAGCTCAATCATCGCAATGTAAGCTGCTTTTTTGGAATAGGCAAAAATCGAAGACAAGCCAAAACACGTCTAACCAAAAAAGCTGTCAACAATTAACTAAACATTCAAAAGGCCGATTGTTTCAGCATAAGTGAGGGACATGAGTACCAACCTAACGCCACAAACAATCGAAAATCGAATATCCGTAGCCCGCGGAAATTCAAAATTCGCGATACTTTTTGAACAGACCTCGTGTATCCATATTGATTATTGCTCACACAGTGGTACCGTGAAACAAACCCGCCCTCGGTGGAAGAATTACGATGGTACGAAGTTATAATTTATCTTTTGCACATTCACTAAATCGCCAATGAAATGACATTCCTCGCGAAGGATATTGATGACACTTACAATTATTACTTTCCCATCGCACACGTGATATGTAAAGAAGAAAGTTTTGTATTCCGATTGTCAGATTATCGTGGAAATGCATGTGTTTGCGTTTAGATACCCTGCAGGCTGATTCCCCGAGTGAGACGAACATTCGTGGTCCTACGAACATTCGTAATCGCACGAACGTTGGTGGTACCACGAACGCTCGTCTCACTCGGGAAATCAGCCGTCTGGAACACGAACAAAAAAGCATTTTCGCAATACCATCTGTCTGTCTGTCATATATTTTATTATTATTTAGTCTATTTTTAAAAATTAATACGAATGATTTTATTTTTTCATTCGAATTATATATCCGTTTGGTAGTTGTGCTTGCGTATGGGACCGATGATTTTTGGTTCTCAAAATTGCACAGAGCAACGAAACAGAGGCATACAGAGAAATTCAGCTCACGGAAGCGAGCCGGATTCGTTAATGCTCTGGAGTTCCAGCTTGCAACGAGCAAGGGCGACGGAATAAGAGAAAGAGAGAAAGAGCGACGAAATCCAAGCGACTCTTTCACTTGACAACCCGACCAAATGTCGAGACCGGCTTTACGATCTTTCCGATTGGGCAACGGGTCATTTCGAAGCCGGCTAATATAATACGAACTTATAACCAAAGAGCCTGCCGTGAAACCTGCGACTCGAAAAGCCCGTCGCTTATAACTGTCGGACAGACCCCCCCCCCCCCCCCCACATGCACATACACGTTTTCACGGGGAAGCAGAACTCACACTACACGTACATGTCTATATATACAGTAAATCCTCTCGTTCACTTCTCGCTTTTACGATCGAGACCGGAGCGTTTTAAAAAGTTATCGTTATTCAGCCTCCAACCCTCCCAACGGGACGTTCCACGGTGAAATAGTTTTCTCGGGATGTAAAACCTTGTGCGTTGCACGGTTAAAATCGACGACGTCGTCGTCGTCGACGACAACGTCTCGACCGATGTATATACTTACAAAACCAATTTGCTTCAAAACGTCTGGGTAAGAAAAAAAAAGTGTTCGTTTCCATGAGAATTCTAAAAAGAAAAAAAACATTATCGTAAACTAACGTGGAATCAGATACAATTATTTTACCGACGTTTCAACGTAGGTTCCGGGAATTGCACATCGAAAAATGTGTTTATTTGAGCGAAACGATATTTCATGAAAAATAAAGTTCATTTGTACGCGACAACATATGTTTTGATGCAAGTACAGTTTGTTGGAGTTAAAAAAAAGAATGTTACGATTTGATACTTGTATATTGCTTTTTCATTATTTTTACACATTCGCAAATTGTCCCCTCCACGAGCAAGAGAATTTTCCAATGTCGACTTTTCATTTTTTGACAAAAATTTTCAGACATCGATATGCAGTTCTCAATTTGCACTATTTTTTTCTCCCAACAGTTAATAGTGTGAGGTTCCCGTGATTTTCAATGTATTTTTCGAAAAATTAAAAATACCGTAAGTGTAAAAGGCTTTTATTGATTTTATCGAAATTCAATAACAATTCTATGTTGCATAATTCATGTAGGAAGTGTTTTTTACCCGATAGCCCAAAAATTGCACGAGCTAAAGCCCCAACAAACAACCTATAGGGATTGTTTAAATAAATTTAAAGTTCCAACAATTTCGAACGCCTCGACGAATTTTCTTCAAATTCAATAGAATGCAACGGTGTTCGATGATAATTTATTTGTGTAGAAAGTTTTAGTCCGATAGCTCGAGAATTGCACGAGTTATGGTCTTAACAGGCATTATCAAAAACAATGAAAATCATGAAAAATCTGAACCATCTTATTCAAAATCCACAAAAATTATATGAGACTAACGGGGCTGACAGATTCACTTGTGTGCAAAATTTCGATCCGATCGGTTAAGCCATTTCAGAGTTACAGAACTTCGATTTTTTTCAGCCTCATCGCACACACATCCACGAGGATATTTTTTGTAAATGTGTTTCTACGACATTTTGACGCATTTCGATAACATTGAAAACGAAAAAACAAACAACATTGGATCATGAAACTAAATTTCCTCCACGGGGAACCAAAATGTTTTTACTTTTTTTTCGATAAAATCTATTCAGCTGAATCAAAAAATTCGCATTCGTCGGTCCAAATAAATGTTCATGTTCTTCGTAAGTTTGGCAGTCTTTTAGGACCCTCGACATTTCGAGGGAGTGATTCGAATTACCCTCTTAATAATCTTCATTACGATAATATTACCCTCGTAACACTAGCACGAGTGACCTTGTAGCATCACCAAGGAGTGGGGTGTTATAGTATCGTGATAGTGATGGGGTAGGATTTCTCGTTGACGACGGGGTTGTTGAGTCTCTATTCCCGATATATTACGCGGTTAATTGATTTATCGTTGTGAATATGTACACACACACACACACACACACACACACACACACACACCGGTGTTCATAACAGAATGAAAATTTTGCGTATTATTCGCGAAATTAAACGTAGCAAAATTTTCGTAACTTTCTTCCTCCGTCGTCGAGCTATTAATGGTTTCAGTTGTGGGTTGGAATTGAAAATTGCGCAGTTTGTCAGCGGCTGAGGGGGGAGGGGGGTTACTTCGCATGTCGTACAGGGGGTGTGGGATTTTGGCGAAAATATGAGATTAAGCTGGGATCATTGGTCCACATTTAAATTGAATGTGATTTCTGTTATTTTATTGGAATTGAAATAATGTTTTAACAATGGTTGACGAGTTTAAAACAATTTTTATCAAGACGTATTTTACCGTAATAAAATTTTGGCGTTAAGAAAATGAAAATAAAAATGATTTTTCAACAAAAAATTTCGATAAAGCACTCAAAATTAACGTTAAAGGTGAAAAATGAGTTTTTGACGAACTTACGACTCTCAGATTTTTTTGTTTGATATTTTTAACGACTGCATTGATTTTTTGCATAAGATGTGTAAATTTCGAAGTGGGTGCTCAATAGATTCGCAATGATTTTTTATCTATTTTAATTAACGACAAGTGATCAGGCTTAAAGAAAATTTTTGCAATTTCGAGAAAAAATAAATAATGGAACGATTGTATGCAAAGATTTGCGAAAAATGTCGGGTAGGAATTTAAAAAATTTGCATTTTAAAGCTTGAACGGTTACGAAGAGAATGAGTACAGACTGATGTTTCAACTTTAACGGGAAGCAAAATTATAGCCCTTCAGTGCGTCAACTTGATCTCAGCCAAAATCCAAAAGATAAAGTAGTTTTATTTTAATATTTATTTAGAAGGATTGTCATAATTTTTTTTTAATTCTTGTTAATTCACGTAGCAACGTTTCACGTTGCAACACGACGCAAGTGTCATAAATCAGTTCTCTAATCGTCACTATATATGTCGGCGTGTTTTGTCCAAACGCGTCCGACATTGATGACGTTTCCGAATGGTCGATGTACATATACTATATATGTATATCCTTGTATGTACTAAAATTATTTCTCCGCCTAGACAAGACGAAAAGAACCGATCTTTTCTCATGCTACCCTTGTTACGCGATACTAACCGGACCGATCTTTGTGGGTAAGGTCGTTTAGGGAGGGTCGTCGCGTGGCTCGACGCATCGTGAGTTCGTCATATTTTTGTTTTTTTTTTACGACCTTGCTCGGGTATACAATCTTGTGGGACGTCGGGTCGCGGGACACTCTCGGAAGTGTCTGGATGAAGTCTGACGAAAAGGGCTGACTCATGCGACTGGTATATAGATATAGCTTGACATCGGTTCTACCCGCCCTTTTTCTTGTTTTACTACTTTTTTTTATGTTCTTTTACTTTTTACTTCTTTTTTCGTCCGTCACTTTTCTTTAGCTCGGTCTGTTAAGGACGTTTTTTTTTTTCTTGTTACACAAACTCCGGGAACTCGCTAGCGTTCGTATCGATCTTTGATTAATTAATTTCTCGGAATCCATTGAATATCGGACAAGTAAATTACTCGCAGATGTTCATCGATAATATCATCATCAATTTGACATATGAAGTCGATGGAAAGTGCATGGTGATGACGTCACCACACACGGTGTGAATCGTGCGACAAGCTGTTTGATTATTAAGGGGGGAGTAGGGTTTTAAAGGCGAAAAAAAAGCATATTTTTATGATTTTTTTGCGGCGACATGAGTAATATAATTTTATTAAATAGAATTACATATTATTGTACAACTATTGAAGTATCTCAAAAAAAATTTTCAATGAAAAATATTGATAAATAAGCCGGTGACGTTGAGTCTCCAGAGGCGCCTTGAAAAAAAGTGGTTTTGCGATGAACATTATAACTCGTTACCGGATCATCCGAAACAAAAAAATTGATATGCATTTTAAAGGTGATGTATTTCTCGAGGTAATCAGGAAGAGTTTTTTTTTTTTTTTCTATTTTTTGCAGCACTTGGAAGTGAAAAACCCAATTTTAGCTAAAAAAATCGCGCTTAATTTATTATAGAAAAATTGAAACAAAAAAAACTCCTGATTACCTGTTGATTTATGTGAAGAAGTAATGTTTAAATTTTCAAAAGGATCGGTTCAGTAGATTTTGCGTTCTAATGTTCACAAACTTCAAAAATGACGTTTTCGGGAAAATCGATTTAAAGTTTTCGCGTATCACGTATCACGTATCACGGCCGGTCGTTTGAAACGCTGTAACTCCGTTAGTTTTACTCCGATTGACTTAAAATTTATACACAATATTCTCGACATATTGTTCATTCAGAAAAAAAATATAAAAAAATGCAAAAAAATAATTTTAAAACCCTAACCCCCCCTTAAGCGAATGATACGAGTAAAGATTAATTTCATTTTCATTTTAACACTTTCACATTCATCCCATTAGATTGTTTCTTTCTTCCCCGTTATTTAATTTCATTATATTCATATACACACAAATGACTCAAACGAAATATATTGATTAGAAATAAAAGTCTATTCAAATCGATCATTTTATCTCGCTGTATCAATAGCGAAGAGGTTTTTTAATTTTTCTCCCTGTGAAAAATCCCTGGGCAATTGGATTTGTTCATATTTTCGAACATTTTTAATTTTTTAACAAATGCTTCTGCTGGAAAGTTTTTGAGAGTTCTAAAACAACGGTCAGCAAAGAAGGTCGCGAAAAATCGCTGAAACTGTTCTGATTTTATGAAATTGTGAATTTTCGTAATGTCAAAAATATAAGTATATGAGTAATCAAGTATACGAGGTCTGTTCAAAAAGTATCGCGAATTTTGAATTTCCGCAGGCTATGTATATTCGATTTTCGATTTTAGTGTGGCGTTAGGTTGGTACTCATGTCCCTCACTTATGCTGAAAAAAACGGCCATTTTGAATGTTTAGTTAATTGTTGACAGCTGTTTTGGTTAGACGTGTTTTGGCTTGTCTTCGATTTTTGCCTATTCCAAAAAAGCAGCTTCCATTGCGATGATTGAGCTTTGGTTTCCACGTCATAACCAGAAACCCATGATTCGTCACGAGTTATGACCCTCTGGAGCAAATTTGGGTCGTCGCGGACCGAGTCCAACAGCTCCTTAGCAATGTTAAAGCGACAGTGTTTTTGTTCGAAATTGAGCAATTTTGGCACGAATTTCGCGGCGACCCGTCTCACGTCCAAATCATTGGTAAACATCGAATAGCACGAGCCAATCGATATGTTTAGTTCCTCAGTAACTTCTCTAACGGTGATTAGACGATTGGCCAATATTATTTTCTTCACTTCATCAATGTTTCCGTCTGTTGTTGATGTGCTCGGGCTTCCGGAACGCATTTCGTTGTTCGCACCTTCTCGGCCCTCTGAGAACACGTTGTACCACCAATAAACGTTGCTTTGGTCCAAGATAGCTTCATCATATGCCACAGTCAACATTCGGAATGCGTCCGCGCACTTAATTTTGTTTTTCACACAAAATTTCATACAGATTCTTTGATCCATTTTTTGGAATAGGCAAAAATCGAAGACAAGCTAAAACACGTCTAACCAAAACAGCTGTCAACAATTAACTAAACATTCAAAATGGCCGATTTTTTTCAGCATAACTGAGGGACATGAGTACCAACCTAACGCCACAAAAAAATCGAAAATCGAATATACGTAGCCCGCGGAAATTCAAAATTCGCGATACTTTTTGAACAGACCTCGTATTTACTAATTTGTAAATATCTTTCTCGGGATTCCGCACAATGCTCAAAACATTCCTCTAAAATTGAGAAAGATAGTTCCCCATAGAGTGAGAGAGAGCGAGAGAGAGAGCACTCGTGTAAGTGTGACATTTACAGTGACGAGGTACAGCAATTTGCAAGTTACAATTTGTAGCTTTTTATTTATTTATTTTTGTGACGTGAGAAAATTTTCCTATACTTGTGGGAGGAATCTGGTCTCGAGTACAATTTTCCGCGAGACAAGTATATTGAGAGAGAAGACCGCCGCGAGATATCCCCTGGTCTCACTCTTTTACCAAGGAATTTCTCAGTCGGCGCAAATCATGTCTATCCTCGTTGTTCGTGCACTTTCGTCGAGCCCCTCAAGGCTATACGCATATATATATGCATTATTGTATTTATAATGTATTGTATATAACATATGTAAGCTCTGCCGAGTAAACTGAGTTTGAATATTTCTAAACGTGGCTCTCGGCGATCCGAGAAGAGTTTAATGTGGAGAATTTTAATTGAGATATAATTTTATTGCAACAAGGAGACCTCGCGCGTAAAAATCTCTCTCGCTCTCTCCGCTCTTGTCTCTCTCCGCCGTTCCTCAATACATTTGCGCAAAAAGCTGCTGTGCGTGTTAGAAAATCGTTTTCCAATCGTATAGAGGCGTATACTTATACGGCCTCTATACTCTCGTTGGACAAAATCCTCGTCAGTTTGGACGGCGATCTCGAGACACCAAATTCATTTCTATTAATCCATCAGTCTCTTTATGGTGGACGCGACTTTACGCTCACAACGATGATTCTTTTCGTCAAGCGACGAAAACGAGTCCACATAAAAAAAATACTACGATTGGCCGTACCATAATTTCTACTGTATCCGATGGTTTTCCAGGCGAACATGAAGTTTCGCTGCAAAAATCATTTGTTGAACAATGAAAGTTTCATGAACCAAACGTTGGTTGTCAATAAGCCATTTTCATGCTAACCATAACTATGCGGTGTACTTAACCCACATCGACTTTTTTCAAAGTGACAGGAACGAGCTTACTACGATTCAGTTTAATACGTTCATCACGCATTAAAATTATCTTGTATTTTCGTTCGATATGCTATCTCGAATAAAGTTTCTAACGCCGCAGATGTATTGTTGTAAAGAAACGGTAATGCTCGGTGAAACTTGTGACAGCAGCAATGAGAGAACGTGTTTCGCCGTGAATTCAGAGTCGAGTTAAGGTAGTAGTCTGGTAACTTAAGCCAATTTTCATGTCTTTTTTGGAGGGCGTTTTTATGTAGGAAAATAAAAATGAATCGTTTTGGATATTTAGGATGTTTTTATTTACATATTGAAGAAACAAAAAAAAATTTGTTTGAAAAAATTTAATAGTTTATTATTATTATTATTATTGATCGAAGTTGGCACCTCGAAAAAAAGCGCGTGGGTGGCCCCGGTGATTTTGGTTCTTGATGTTATCTGAAATAAAAAATTCGTGATAATTCTTAATCTATAGACATGCCATTCTGGTCGGAACTGCTGAAGTTGAATTTCATGGATAAATAACAGAATGGCGGACTTTGGAAAAAAAAACTTTTTTTTTCCAAAAAAAGCGCGTAGGTGGCCTCGGTGATTTTGGCTTTTGATGTTATCTGAAATCAAAAATTCTTGATAATTCTTGATCTATAGACATGTCATTCTGGTCGGAACTACTGAAGTTAAATTTCATGGATAAATAACAAAATAGCGGACTGTGGATAAAAAACGTTTTTTTCCAAAGTCCGCCATTTTGTTATTTATCCATGAAATTTAACTTCAGTAGTTCCGACCAGAATGGCATATCTATAGATTAGGAATTATCAAGAATTTTTTATTTCAGATAACATCAAGAGCCAAAATCACCGGGGCCACCCACGCGCTTTTTTTCGAAGTGCCAACTTCGATCAATAATAATAATAATAAACTATTAAATTTTTTCAAAGAAATTTTTTTTTGTATCTTTAATATGTAAATAAAAACATCCTAAATATCCAAAACGATTCATTTTTATTTTCCTACAAAAAAACGCCCTCCAAAAAAGACATGAAAATCGGCTTAAGTTACCAGACTACTACCTTAAATCAATTATGCACTTTTAGTTAGAACAACAAGACATTTTTCGACGATTGACTACAGTTGAAGAAGCTCTACATATATTATCATATTATTTGTGCGTTCCAACGTATATCTTTGCAGGCATTCACGCATAACCCTTCCCAATTTTTCCTCCTATCACTCCCTACCCGTACTATGCCCGCTTTTTAGGTACACCGTATCGCAGTCGGAAAACCCGCGCCGGTACGGACGGCTTTTTATTCTTTTACTAAGTTTCAGTTGTATTACCATCAGGAACTCAGAAAAACTGACTCTGCTCATGTAGTTGGGGTGTGAACGAGTACACGGTTTCGTAATCACCCATCCTAGTACTTACCATTATGTTACCACCAATTGGATAAAACTTCGAAGGCTGTAGTAGATCGATCCATATTTTTATTCGCCCTTGCCGAAAATATAGCCGCGCATACAAAAAAAACGACTTTTTATCGTGCAAAGTAACTATCGACAGAAGTGGCCGCGCGATTGATTCGTAGCATCGGCGGTCAGTAATGGAATGGGCGGCCGCTTGTGGCGGTATTACTATTGTATCGGTCAGGTTTTCCGCAGTTGTCCTGTGCCCTCGTGCAAATACGATACAGTAGTGCGAAAGAATGGCAGCGAAAATAATCTGGGGGAGTCCAAGCAATGAAACGAAATAGGGACATTAGAAGGAGTAAAGGGATGGGATACGTTAAAAGACGAAGGACGCCATATGATTGGAAAAAAATGAAAATAAAAACTATTCCACTATATATTATAGATTCCTTTCACTGTACTAACTATTTGCGATATTTCTTAGAATGATTAAAAAATTCATTAATTTTCTCTTTTTCAACAAGACTGAAAAATCTTCATTCGGAATATTTCGAATAGAAAATTCAATTAGACATCGTAATTAATAAACTTTTAATTTTACATATGAAATAATCGTTACGTGATAAATTCGACTATATCGTATCTATTGCGTTTTTGGCAATTTTTTCTCTCGAACATTTGACCTCTGGTATATTGTCGATAAATCGAGAGGTGTGAACCGCACAAATCAACGTTAATATTAAAAAAAAGCTGAGTACATCAAATGTGCAACACATAATTGAAACTTCGAATGGATCTCAGGGTGACGTTTATGAAAAAAATTCATCACGGCAATGTGATCGAAAATGTATGACTTGAACGTTAGTACACCCCGTACCTCTAAGTGACGCATACATTGGCGTTATATATCGAAGGTGAGACGCGCGCGCGCGCTCGTTTGTAGCTCTCGTTTATGACTTTATCGCACAAACATTATTAACAGGCAATAAGTTTGCGATTAGTTCTGCGTTGTGTAATGGAATATACACGAGAGTGGCCATTGGCATGCGAGAATGAGAGGTGCATATAAACCTAACCATGAATCGATCCCCTACCGTTAAACGAACAGGGTGAATGCATTTATTTGTGTGTGTGTGTGTGTGTGTGTGTGTGTGTGAGGCATGCCAATTCTATGCCAACGACTTACCGGTGACCGTCTTGTTCGCGCGATAAACTATTTTTAATATTGTACTTTCAACGCTAAGAGGGACGAAATTATTAATTTCTTTCCGTTTGCGAAACATCATTTTTTCAGTCAACATTTGGGGACGGTAACAAGTGTCGTCAGTACAAGTGTCGTCTGTAACAAGTGTAGTCTAACAACTCGCATCTGTAACAAGTGTCGTCAGTTTGGGCAGTAACATTCGACTGTACAAGTGTCGTCAGATCGAACGGACTGCCCAAACTGACGACACTTGTTACGGATGCGAGTTTTTACACTACACTTGTTACAGACGACACTTGTTACAGACGACACTTGTACTGACGACACTTGTTACCGTCCCAACATTTGTATTTTGAACTTAAGCAATGAAAAACAAACAATCATTTGTCTTTATTTTGAAATCGTAAAATCAAAATTTGCTACTATTGTGGTTTCTCAAGAATCTGTAGGATTTATTAAAGAATAGTAACTGTTTATGTGCTGACGGGGTATGGCACGAATTGTATGTGTCATATGTATGCATGAAACTTGACGCCGCCTAAACGTAAATATTTCTGTGGGAACGGGTTTTTAAAGTCACGTAGGTCGTGCCAACTTATCAATACTATATACTTTTCTCGAGGAGTTTCATATTGTCTTTGCTGTTCACATAACATCGTCACGCAATATATGCAGTATGTATATATATATATATATATATATATATATATATTGGGTACATATACTTATATGACAAAGGATCAAGTAATTTCGTGATGCCAGGAAAGCGAAAATGAGCTAGCTAAAAATATTCCTCAGAGTTCGGACGTTGGATAAATCCTTTGTGTCCGGGTACCACGCACGTTTTCAATATTGTCTGTATATCCATAAACCGCTCCTGTGCCTAAACATAGTATATGCTTGAATATGGATACCCGAGGGGTTTAAATCTTTTCATAAAGTGACGAAGGAATATGGATATAATATGAATTTTTTATGAGTAATCGATTCATGATAGAATGTAATAAAAACAAGATTTAATTGGACACTTGCACATTGCTTTCTAACAATTGCACATAAGCTTGCAGACTCTCGTAGTGATCAAGTTACTTTTTCAAATTTGGCTTTCTCGCAGAGGATGCTTTGCGAGGCAGCTGTGTGCCGCGACCCACCCTCTTGCCGGTCATTTTGCTTATATCCGATCATTTTGCTTATATCCGATCATTTTCTGCTAACCCACCACAACTTTTGTTCCGGGCAGCGATTTCACAAATATTTAATATTCTCCTCTCGATCTCGGTTTACCAGCAGTCCACAATATTTAACAAAACCGGTCAGGCATGAACCGGCCCCGGGTCCTGTACCATTCACCCTATTGAAGTCGTTTATCATTCACACCGTTGCCTGCTACTAGATTCTTTCAATCAATTATATGTATCTCAAAAACTAATGACAATATCGATATCACTGTATTTTTACTCGAATGAAATATTTTGGAAAGTAGTTTAGAAATTAAGGGGCGGGAGGAGGCATAGTAAAAAAAAAACGAAGATTTTGATGGAGTTTTTTGAAGATATTCAACGAAAAAAATATTGGAAAATATTTTTTCCATCCTTAAAGTAAGCCCTTCAAACAATACCCCATGCCTCCACGATGTACGAGGTGTGTAAATTAAGTGATGAGACTGATTTTTTTTTCATTTTTCTTATTCAAATAGAATTACAATTTTATATTGTCACCCTCAAAATAACTTCCTTCTGAAGCCACACAGCGCTGGAGACGGTTCTTCCAATCCTCATAGCAGTGCTGGAACTCCGATACTGGAATAGCCTTCAGCTGGTCGGTTACAGCCGTTTGAATGTTTTCGAGTGTCCCAAAATGAGTTCCCTTGAGGTGATTTTTTAATCTCGGGAAGAGAAAAAAGTCAGAAGGACTCAAGTCAGGCGAATAATGAGGCTGAGGAGCCACAGGAATGTTTTTACTGGCCAAAAACTCGTTTATTGAAATTGCTGTGTTACAAGGAGCATTACCATTCTTGCGCAGATTTTTCTTATCCCCAATTCATTGGTCAAAATTTGATGAACGGTGGTGTAAGTCAAATTCAACTCTTCCCCGATTATTCTGACTGTCAACCGACGATCTGAACGCACAAGATCGCGGATTCTGTCGACATTTTCATCGGTTCTTGAAGATGCAGGCCTTCCGCTTCGTGGTTCAGCTTCAATCGACTCTCTTCCTTCTGGAAATGCCTTAAACCACCGAAAAACCTGGGCTCTTGACAAAACACTGTTTCCGTAGGCCTGCTGAAGTATAGCAAGAGTTTCCGTTGCAGTGTGCCGAAGTCTGAAGCAAAACCTGATAGCGCACCGTTGGTCGAAAATGATGTCACTCATTTTTAGAACACAATAGAAAAAACTGTTTGACAAAAAAAATCGCTACGGACAACCAAATGACTCGAGCGAGTTCAAACCCGTACTGACGGCGTATCACATGTTCCCCTGCCGCCCCTCTAAGCCCAGCGCCTCAAGTGTTGCCAGATCGAACGCTACGTTGCCAGTCTCATTGCTTAATTTACACACCTCGTATGATGTCGTCGTTGATAGCCCGTATATGTAGCAGTCATACGAGTTTCTAATGTTACTGATAAACTGAAAAACGTACCTTTTTTTTTATATAATCAACAAATGACACCGGTCATTACGGCGACGGAGAGAACGAAGGGATACCGGTGGTGTACCGGGTACATTTATAACTTTACTCGAAATTTCACTAGTCACTAATCGATTCCAACAGAATTTATTCTCCCTAAACAAATTACAACTCTGTGCATATTATCAGAAGGGGCTAGCATTTCGATCAGAGTGAGACTTTTGAACCTTCTTTAATTAAAATCGTTGGGCGCGCGCTGTTTTGTAGGTTAGATTCGTCTATATCAATCAGAATGCGTCTATAGTTCACAAATAACTCGCACTTGGAGATTATTCGACACTCTTCATTTACGAGTCGAGTCCCGGCCGCTTCCGTGTCTCTCCGTCTCAGTACTGTATTTTTTCCTTGACACGAACTTTCTGGAAATTATAAAATTGGGCAGCAGAATTGTTCACCTTCGAGAAAGTTTACCTTCACACATGTAGCACAAAACGACCTAGTGTATCCGCTGAATGTCCGTTGGCGTCGCTGATTGCGGCCTGATCACGTGGTCCGATAATATCACTCTTTTCGTGATTGTGTTGGCGACAAACTACCGAGCAATCTTGTACAGACGAAACCGTCCACAAGTTAGTGTATTATATCGTTGAGCGAGGATCGCGAACAATTTAATTTTTCCGTATTTTCACTCGTCCACGTTTCTTCATCTGCTTTCCATTTCGTTTATTATCCGCGTCTCTGTTTTGTTGTTGTTGTTTAAATCTCTATTGATAACTAGATCTTTATCCGCACACATACTGTGTATAATTTTTGTCTATTTCCTCTTTTTTGTCTCGTCGAAATTCTTTCGAACGAATACGATTATCAACCAGTCCAGAAAGAACGAGGGAAAAAGAAAAAGGTTTTCGACAGAGCAGGTAAAAATGAAAGAGGAAGCTAAGACAGCGAAGCTATGTGTATATGCATCGATCTCGCGTGCAAGTTGTATCCGTCACGAGAGGATATACATGCACCTGACGCCTCGGGGAAACTTGTTTTTTTTTTCTTTTTTCTTTTTAAATACAAAAATGCATCCATACCACACAGGGACATGTGGATTGTGCACGGTATGATGTAGCGTACATATACCTATACGCATGCAAATAAATCGATCTCGGTGAATCGGCATTGTGGCGTGTAAACGGTGAAGTTTTTCTTTTTCAACAAGTTTCTCCTCGTGTCTCGGGAATATTGAGAATAATGCGCGTATTATGGAACTGCACTTGTCAATTGAAATCAAATGATAATACTTTGGAACAGGCCGCACTTGAGGGCCGCTTCTCGCGCACGATATTTCATCACTTAAGAGAGCAATTTTCATTTTCTGGTGCCTGGGATGTTCGTCGGTGGTTGTTAAACGTAGTCGAAGTTTCCAACGTTTATCACGCGGGTGCCTGGTCGACGTGGGGCTGCGATTCTGCGACTTGTGTTTTCCGCGATTATTGTAAATTGAGATATTATAGAGCCCGAATCCACTCGGAAAAAGTTCCTCTTATATCGAACAGAATTCATCAGAAAGGAATCTGTGTTTACACTAGAACCTCGATTTTGATGAGTTCGATTTGAAGGACCCCCCCCCCCCCACCCTTTTGCCTCGCCTGTACATGGTGGGGCGCATCTATATACGTCGCGATGGCCAGAATCGCAGTTGTAATTTTCTTAAGGTCTCAGGCCACTCTAGAGCAAAAAAATTAGGCATATTTTAAGAATTTTTTTTTAGCGAAATAATGAAATAAATCGAAATTGTGTGCACTGTTCTTCATTGTACTACTAATGAACTGTAAAAGAGAATTTTTTTCCAGTGATTCATAACAAAATGGCGGCTGCACAGCATTTCTCCGTTGGTACCTTATTTTTCGGAAAGCTCCACGGGCGGAAACGTAGCTCATGCAATTTTTGACCGGGAATGAAAAACTAAAATTTTGTCATTAATATATAAGAACAGCTATAGAAGTACGTTGGATTTTTTCGATATATTGATTTTTGCCAAAATGGCGCAATTTATTTTAAATAAGGTTAAACATTTTCGAAAAACATAATCAAACAATGGTTTATAGCAAAAGAATTATGCAATATGACACAAAAATCCTACGTACTTCTGTAGAGAATCTAGTTTCAAATGTACAGTTAAATTTTCTAATCGATTGGTGACAATTTGTTCGAGTTATGTTTTCGCCCAGTTTGAAAAAAAGTTGTTTCGAGAAAAACGCGTTTAAAGTTTTCAGTCGCGCTCGGAGTCGTCCGAGAGGGGCTGCGGCAAAATTCGAAATTGGGCTACTTGGAGATTTTGATCGGTCATAGTATTTTGTCATATAATTTTTAATATACTTAGACACCTTTTAAGGAGGGAAATAGGGTTAAGACAGCGTTTTCTCAATGATTTTCATGAATTTTTTTATAGTATAAAAAATGAATATAATTTATTGAAACTTCGAGAATATTTTATACATATATTTAAGTATATACTATAAAGTTTTTGAAGAATTTCCTTGAAAAACACCGAAGATATTATCGACTCCATATTGCAGGTCACAATCAGACTCAGCATTTTGCGTACATTCTGGAAGCCGCAATTTTCATCTGAAATCAAACGAGGTTGGAATTTACTTTTATTATATGTCTCTTTTCTATATGAACCTAAATGCTATAAAAAAAATAGAAAATTGAATTTTTTACAGGGGTCAAAACAAAAAAGCATGATTTTTTGCCATTTTTTACAACTTTATTTGCAAAAAAGAAAATTATTTTAAATAATGATAATATTCCGAGGATTTTAGGTTCATATAGAGCGCAATACTATGAAGAAAGTAACTGCCAATTTTCAAAACGATTGGTTGAAAACTTTTCAAACTAGCGTGTACGCAAGTTAAAAAAAAGTCGTTTTCAGAAAAACGCGATGGAAAAATAGCGCGCTCGGGGCCTGAAGGAGAGCTACTCACTTTAATGGCTTATAACAATGGAACGAGTCGGAATTTTCATTTAAAATTTTGGGAACATATTTTTCAATAGTTTTACTAACAATTTATGAAATAAAAAAAAATCGATTTTTCGAACCATCTAACCCTACTTCCCACCTTAAAGAAGAAAAAAGATTTCAATTTGTTCGAGATTCTAGAGTGGCCTTACCCCTTGAAAGTCATTGGGACCCTTTTTAGATTAGGTTGTTTACACATAGTGTGCTTATGTAAAAGGTATGGACGTACATAACTCCAAACATAACAAAGAAGGGCGCCCCGATCATATGCTATGTATGATACGGTCCTGGCCGTAAGCGCGTGAGTGGCTGTTTGCGTTATAGGGGGCTGGGCTTAGGCATCCTCGATTACAACAACTTCCGGTCCGAGTTTGCTCGCAGAATCGAGGTACTAGTGTATCTCAGACTTAAATTTCACCGATAATCCTCTTACCGAAAAGGCGAAAGGCTATTCCATTATTTTTTAAAATATTAATTCGGTATACCCAGCATTTCAAAGGTCTCAGCGTTTTTTTTCTACAAAATTATCTATCTTGAATCTGCCACTTATCGATAGCAGGAGCATGACTACGTTATAAAAATGACGAGTTACCTATAGTTGTACAGTTACTATGGAAACGACGGAGCGTGACTTCTGCGATATATTCAAATAGGGGAAGAAAAAAACGATCCACTTACCGCAAGAGGAATCATCCGTTCTCGTTGTTTTTGTTAAGCTGAGGTGTACTTTCCCGGAGCAAATGGAAATTACTTCGGGAGTAGCGGATTTCCTCTCAGCTGTAGAACGGATTGTTTCGTATTCCATGAAATTCGATTGATTCTTTGGAAAAAAAGGGCTCTACACACTTTCGGAAAAATGAGTCAATTAGCAAAACAAAAAGTTATTCTTTTTTTTGGCAAACGGATTTGTTAGAAGAGAATTAGTTTTTGAACCGATGGTTTGAAATAGAGTGCCGTAACAAAGAGACTTTGCAAAGGGCGAGTGTGATTTCTGTATACGACCGTAAAATAGAAACCAAAAACAAAATTTTTTTTTTCTTATGCAATTTCTCATGATGGTGTACTGTATCGTTCCAGTAATGTTCGCAGGATCATTACGTAACGTTTAATTATTACTGAAAAGAAAAATGATAGTATATACACACCGTAATTAAGGTCTTCGTATTGGAACGAATCGTACGTTTTCATCACGTATAGCCATACATTCTTTTACATTGATATGTGATTATGTCAACATAAAATTATAACTTCATTTTTCAACGTGGAACTCGGAAGAAAAGAACGCATTTTCATAGTTCTGTCTGTTCGAATGTACCGTCGAAAAGTCTAATAAACTTTTAAAAACAGCTTGCGGATGAAAACGAAAATTGGCGGATGTGGCCTCGTGAAAAAAATTCAAGCCCAATTGACGAAACGGCAAAGCGCGTAGGTTGAGGCTCTCTCTCGGTTGAGAAGTTTGAGGATGGGCAAAATAGTTGTAATGTTCAACAAGCAGACTTGGGAAGCTGCCTGTGTATCGAGTTTCATGTCGCGTGTTCACGCACATCGTACTGCAAAATGTTTTCTCAACAAGCTCATTTGCACGTCTTGTACCTCGTTTTGCTTTTCCGGTCTTACAAACAGGAGAAACATAAATATATATGAATAAATATAAATATACATATACATATAGTTGAGATCCGGACTCCAAGTGGTTGAGGGACGCGAAGTTACATGCCTTAGTTGCTCATTAATCCCTCCAATCGTCTCCCTCTACACGCACGAAATAACTCATATTTACGTCTATTATTATAATTATTATTGTTATTATTACATTAATCTATACCGCAATATTTGTCTCGCATCGGCACGGGACTAATGATATTTCAGATCCTGATGAAAATAAGTACAAGTTCAAATTGATGTGTTTGGATTGTGTTATAGAGCGGAGATTGGCAAAATATATTTTATTATATTTTTTCCTATTCGATAACTGACATTTCAATTATAATTATCCGATTATCATCCATCGGTAGGCATTATTGAATTGGAATTTTTCAAGTTTAATTGAACCATTTAATTTTGCACAGCTCTGTTACAGAACAGAACTATGTAACGTAATTGTCCTAATTGCAATTATTGTTTCTTTGGCTCAACCGATCTTTTTTTCATTCTACTTCGATAATTCGTATATTATTTTTGTGGAACACATTTTCGTTTGTCACAAGTCAAGTAAAATTCTTTATTTTTATGAAAAATAAAATAAAACATTGAATTGAAATTTATCTGGACTCGTAGAAAGTTTTACAACTGATGGCTCATTAAATTTATTTTAATTTGAACAAAAATTTCTTTCATAGAAATAAGTTACATTTGGCTCAAAATAATTCACTCAATTATACATCTATTCTTATCGATGTACACATGAAAAATATCGATTGGAGCAACGATCCAAAAATAATTGACAAAAATTATTTACACAACCTCGGGATTGTCTCTTAAGAGGGGAAATAGGGTTAGGACAGCGTTTTCTCAATGATTTTCATGAATTTTTTTATATTATAAAAAATGAATATAATTTATTGAAACTTTGAGAATATTTTATACATATATTTAAGTATATACTATAAAATGTTTGAAGAATTTCCGTGAAAAACACCGAATATTAGCGACCCCATATTGCAGGTCACAATCAGAGTCAGCATTTTGCGTACATTCTGGAAGCCGCAATTTTCATCTGAAATCAAACGAGGTTGGAATTTACTTTTATTATATGTCTCTCTTCTATATGAACCTAAATGCTATCAAAAAAATAGAAAATTGAATTTTTTACAGGGGTCAAAACAAAAAAGCATGATTTTTTTGCCATTTTTTACAACTTTATTCGCAAAAAAAAAATTATTTTAAACAATGATAATATTCCAATTTTAGGTTCATATAGAGCGCAATACTATGAAGAAAGTAACGGCCAATTTTCAAAACGATTGGTTGAAAACTTTTCAAACTAGCGTGTACGCAAGTTAAAAAAAAGTCGTTTTCAGAAAAACGCGTTTGAAAAAATAGTACGCTCGGTTATACACGCGGCGCGCTCGGAGCCTGAAGGAGAGCTACTCACTTTAATGGCTTATAAAAATAGAACGAGTCGGAATTTTCATTAAAAATGTTGGGAACATATTTTTCAATAGTTTTACTAACAATTTATGAAATTAAAAAAAAACGATTTTTTGAACCGTCTAACCCTATTCCCCCCCTTAATTTCTTTATCTGACGTTATTTACATCGAAATTGTGTTTATATCTTGAAGCACACGGAAAATGCAAGAAATTAAAATTGCACGCTTCTGTGATATTTAATAACCAAGTTAATTTAAATGGGTGAAAAATAAATTCATTAAAGTTAATTAGGAAAGGACACATACGAATCGTGGTTGAATGGTTTTTACGATTTCTGAGTCATACACCACTGTTATTTACGGGCACGGTGTAATAACATATATAGTTCGTTCATATTGCGACAAAAGTTTCCGCCAACGGGCACTGAGTCAACGTTCGTACGAGAGATTTGGGAATTCACGAGATGGGCCGCGAGGGGGATGATCGGTGAAGAGAAAATCCTGCGCGTTGTTCGTGCTACTGTGCAAAGCACACGGTGAATGAGAAAGAGAGAGAGAGAGAGAGCGAGTGAGCAAGTGAGAGAGGGGTATGAGAACGGTAATAAAAGCCCGCTCTCCGTCACAGTCTACCGAGTCTCGAAGAGCTACCGTCTCTCGTCTCGTCTCGTCTCGTCGTCGTTGTCGACCGAGAGCTAGCACAATTTTACGACGGCCAGGGTTAAATGATCTGTCACTTTCATCCCCATTCCTTCTCTCACACTCTGTATCTTTATTGCCCTATCTCTTCGTTTCTCTCATGATTCGTGAATATTCTCGGGTCTCTTGCAGCACGGGGAAATGAATACCCGGAAGACTACCCTATGCATACGGATCTTTGACGTATATACGGAATATCGACTTGCTGACAAAGATAAGGGGTGGTTTCTATACATCGATTTAGCACGTAAATTCATGTCGATTAACACGCCACTCCGATTTACTAGCAATTTATATTATAACAATAACAACTTCACGATAGACTGTGCTTACGTGTTTGAAACGAGGATTAGACAAAACCCCAAGAGACACTCGGATGATCCTAAATTTATCTAATGACTCGTTGATCAATCCACCCTCAAGATTATCGTTCCTCCACAGTAATCGCAAAAATCATCCCCCGTTTTTGAAAACTGCTTACCAACCCCTGGTATGTTTTTTTTTCGCAACCTAAATAGGGGAGGGCTGAAGAAAGTTCTTGGCTACGGAGCCCCAGCCAGTTTTATGAGAACTCGCGCTTGAAAGGCTAAAATTTTACAGCTTCCGGAGAACCGGACTTTGCCTCGTAAAAGCAAAAGAGCGAGAGGCACCGGAGGGGATGTCGCATGTTTGCATCTCTCTCTCTTTCTCTCTCTCTCTCTCTCTCTCTCTCTCTCTCTCTCTCTCTCTCTTTCTCTCTCGTTGTGTAACCACATCTCTCTTGCCTTTGATTCGAATCGCCTCTTTTTTTTGTTCGTTTTTTTTTCCCTCGACTGAAGTCAGCGACAGAGAAAAATCCGTTGTGTTTCGATCCGTCATATACGAAAAAAAAAAAACAGAAAATAAAATGTATTAAAACGGCTCGCATATCATTCGCGTGAAATGATATATCTGTAACGCGACATCCTTTGACGAGAATCTCCCTTTTGGACAGAACAAATTATTATTCTTTTTTTATTTTTTTAATCCTTCTTTCATTTCACCGAAACACTATGCCCAAGCTTCGTATATCGATTCGACGTTGAAACAGTGCAAACACTGGCAGGGAACCCCGCGAGCCCGTTCACGCCGGACCATCACCTGACCGAGAGGGTTTCGGTTACAAGCGACAACGGTATCATTGCTACAAAGCTTCTCTCCCTCCTGGCTTTAGAGAATAAAGGGGTATCTCGGTAGAAGGGGATGCGGACGATCAGCTACGCCACACACAGTTGCGTGTCCAGCCGCGCTATCCAATGGTCGCGAGCACTAACGATTTCTCACTCTGCAATTCGAGCCTACTGCTGTATCAGGCTCGAACGTAGAAAATTACGGATGCTCGTGCATGTTACCATCCCCCACCATGGTCCCATGCTCTGTACTCCTTCTCTCATCCTCACACGACCAGTGGAAAGCATGTACGCATGAAGTTGAGGTCTTTAACGCTCAAGTCTTACGTACAGATGTTATTGCATATATATTATTGTAGATACATATGTGCCATTTTACGTGAAATCGAACTGGTTGTCACCCTCACTCCCTGGAATTTGATCCACAATTTTTCATGTTGTTGTTACAACCCCATGAGTTATGTGGTTCTTTTGACAATTTTTTTCCGCTAATCGCTTTCTGGTAATGATTTTTAAAAAAGTTATTTTACATAAAACAAAAGATTAGCCGCCATGTAAAAATCGGTGGAAATTCTAAATAATCCTTCCGTTTGCGTCAATTTATCGGTATGAGCCAAAGGTCTTTTTGAATTTTGGATTCCTCATAGAAGCAGTTTTCTGTAGCCGCAGAAAGGATGAGAATTCCAAATCGGGAGACATCAAGCGATCGTACATATAAACCTCCCACAAATGGCATACTATTCGCTTCGTGTACGAATTTATCCAAACGAAAACGGATCTACCGCACTTGGGGCACTTTTTTTCTCAAGCAATGGCTTCCCGTAATACACAGACACGTGCGCGATTACGTCATATTTTACAAACAACGTACGTGTTTGTAGGGCGATTTTTTTTTACCTTTTTTTTTTAGTCCCCACTCGAAATTTTGTTGGATATGTCGAAAAAGAAATTCCCTGAAAGTTACAGCCCTTAATATTAATTCTAAGTATTTTCCCAAAGTGTGAGAAGATTTTCCATCTAAAATACACGTAAATCGATTTTTTTTTTTTTTTTCCTCAAATTTCTATATCTCAGCCGCATTTTATGCTATCATATTGTTCTTGATTTCGATTTACTCAGAATAAAACAATCTAAAAAAGTGCCTTTTCCACTTGCGCAATTTCTTTTCTACGTTTCGAGCCGCCATTACTAAGGTACTCGCAAGAGCCACCAGAAGCAGTACCATCGCAAAATCCGTTCCCCAGTCCCTCATACGTTGGCCACGATCTTGGCCCCTTTTGAAATTTCTCAAAATCCGTACGCAACACAGTTGTTATTTTTATTCTTTCTTACTCCATCCTATCGGTAGTCATTACCATTAATTTAGTTATTCATTGCCATTGACCGTTTTGAAGGAAAAAAAAAATACAATAAAACTCGAAAGATTTACAAAGCAAATAAAGATCGAAGATGTTGATGACGTTCGTAAAATGTTCGTATGTGGTCGCTGGTTTTACGTACCCCCATGGTTACTCAGAGACTAACCGAACACGACACCCCGCGTATACGATATCTCTCTGATACGAAATTTCGTGTATGTATATATATATATATATATATATATATATATATATACATATACAATATTTGCGCATATGAATGACCTAATCTACACCACAGTTATCGCAAAATGTCGAAACAATTGTCTCGCGATAGTCTCGTAACACGTCCTGAAAATAATATTCTATTTATAATAAACATATATGTACGTATCATGGTTAAATATACGTACCATGCTTAAATATAATGTGAGTGGTAAAACTTTATTCGCGACACTGTGATCGCGTCATGGCCCACCCCCGCACAAGTGGGCCACATTCTACGGACTCGTAATTATATATGTTTTATAGTTGATAGTGTATAGCGCATAACCAGCATTTCTATGCGCTCGGTGTGCATATTATCCCCGAGACCCTTTCTTATTTCTTCTGTTTTATAGTTACACCAAATACGATAAGACTGAAGCCGGTGCTCGATGAAGGCTAACATTCTCCGCTTGTTCCGTCATATCATCCCCATATACATACAATCAATGGCCATTCGGTAGCATTTTAAATAATTGTCAAACCTATTAACGTTGAATTATCGTTTATTATTCGACAAATAAAAACTTAACAATCGTTGAAGTGAACAATTGTTCATTTATTCAGTATAATTGGACTCAACGATTTTATAAGTATAGCGTAACTTCGTTTCTTTTTTAATGCGAAATTAAAGATACTGAACTTGTTTATCGCCAATAAATTATGTCCAACTGAAAACATGACCAAACTGACATTGTGAGAAATTTGTGCATTGTTGAAGACCGTATTCTCGTGTGGAGTGCTGATTTGGAGATGATTTTCGAAATGCAATAAATTTTTTAAACTCTACTACTTTTTTAATTATATATTTTTTTTTTACGAATATTTGTCGATACTTTAAGTATGTTTGAATTTTGTAGAAAAAATATATGTGTGGGTTTTTTACGTTCGGTCACCAATGGTAGGCGGAAAAAATCCCTGATTGGCAATCAGTGTTGCAAACGTTGTGTGTATCTGGAAAAAAAAGCGAGAAAGAAAAACATTTTTTTTTTCAAAATGGCGGTGTGCTAAACTTTGGGGAGCGTAGGAAAAAATTGACAAAGCTTAGCATGCCGCCATTTTGTTAAAAAAGTAATCATTTCTCAGCCGAATCCGATACCAACAATTGCAACACAAGTCCGCAACATTGGTTGCTAATCAGAAGTTTTTTCCGTGCTAAACGTGCCCGTACAAAACGAAATAACAGTTTTTCTACAAAATTTGAACTTCTTACAGTATCAATAAATTTGTGTAAATAAAATTGCAGAAAAAAACTTGAGAAGTTTAAAATTCATTATATATTCTGAAAATAACGTAAAAAATAATCACCTAAAAATTACACGAAGATGTTCGCATGCGTGATGTGAATTTTTTTTTCTTTTTCCGTTTCCAACCATTACTCGCACCGCGAATTATATCGAACGATCCTGTCTGTCGCGGCGTCAGCAAACGATCGTTTTAAATGAAATACGAAAACTTCCCAGTGTAATTGTAATATTAAAAATAATGCGACAGTGACCATACAAAATTCGGGGTATGATTCCGTACGGGTGAAGAAAATGACCACATCATTTTGTTCATTACTGGGCTCGATAAGTGTAGCTTTTTGTTGTTGTTTTGTAGGGGGTCCCCTTCTTGGAATTCTCTTCTGTAATCGAGTCGGCACCGCGACAGTAGCCACAATATATCGTGGGGTCAAAATACGCACGCCTCGTTTGTATATAGCACGATATATCGTTTTATATTCCTCAACTATAATACGTACCTTACGTATATACGCGGTGGTGGCGGACGAACGTTGTCAGGTTGAACGTACGCTCCTCAAAATTCACAAATCTCAAAATTCATTAGTTTATTAATTTCAATTAATTCATCGACTGTTCGAACGAAGAAACATGATTGTTAAGGGGGAAAATAGGGTTAGGACAGCGTCTCAACCCTATGATCCCAGCCCAATGATTCCCAGCGTCCCAGCTCAATGATTTTCATGAATTTTTTTATAGTATAAAAAATGAATATAATTTATTGAAACTTTGAGAATATTTTATACATCTATTTAAGTATATACTATAAAATTTTTGAAGAATTTTCTTGAAAAACACCGGGGATATTAGCGACCCCATATTGCAGGTCACAATCAGACTCAGCATTTTGCGTACATTCTAGAAGCCGCAATTTTCATCTGAAATCAAACGAGGTTGGAATTTACTTTTATTATATGTCTCTCTTCTATATGAACCTAAATGCTATCAAAAAAATAGAAAATTGAATTTTTTACAGGGATCAAAACAAAAAAGCATGATTTTTTGCCATTTTTTACAACTTTATTTGCAAAAAAAAATTATTTTAAATAATGATAATATTCCGATTTTAAGTTCATATAGAGCGCAATACTATGAAGAAAGTAACTGCCAATTTTCAAACGATTGGTTGAAAACTTTTCAAACTAGCGTGTACGCAAGTTAAAAAAAAGTCGTTTTCAGAAAAACGCTCGGTTACACACGTGGCGCGCTCGGGGTCTGAATGAGAGCTACTCACTTTAATGGCTTATAACAATAGAACGAGTCGGAATTTTCATTTAAAATTTTGGGAACATATTTTTCAATAGTTTTCCTAACAATTTATGAAATAAAAAAAAATCGATTTTTTGAACCGTCTAACCCTATTTCCCCCCGTAACGCTTCGTGGTCACTGCGGGTCAATCTGACTCCAACTTTAACTTTACACGGGTATATGCCGATAAGCTCATGGCTAATAAATGAGATTTGACACGATTTCTACTGAAGATTTGAAATGTTTCCTTTAGGGAATAACCCTGAGAGGCAACCTCTTAACATTCATACCTTTTATGAAAAACGCACTGTAGAACTATTATTTTTTTCCCCCTCAAAGTGCCGTATCTCATGAGTATCACCTATAAATTTTATGAACAGAGAAAAAAAACCCTTGAAGAATGGAAAAGCTACGATTTTTCCAAGAGAAAATGTTCATTTTTTATGTCATGATGTTTTTTTTTTCGAATATGTTATCATTGGATTTCTTTCGCAAACGCGATAATTCCATATTCTACAATGTTCAAAGTGTGTTCCATATTTTTTACGAACCAAATGAACCGAAACTCTTCGTACGGCAATGATTTGAAACAGCGTGGGGTAAATTTAACCCTGTATAACGAATTCGGAACTGTGGGTAGAAGTGTGACCGAGGAGGGTTAATATCTACACCGCCAAAAGAGTTTATTGTTGTTTCAATCAATCTGAGTTGTTGTTAATAAGACATTTTTTATATTCTATACAAGTGTGTATTATTCTTACCCTCTCTCCACCTTCCCACTACATCAGAACTCTCTTATATCAACCCCACGATAGTAGCAACGGACTGAACTTTTCGCCCTGCGGTGACTTGGATCCAGAGATGTATTTCAGAGTTACAGTTACTTTATTTCATCGTGAGTGCATTTTTTTTATTCCATCCATCGAACGTTAAGGAATCGTGGATTTACTGTTCTTCTTATATAAAATATCTTTTAAATGCTCGAAATCACAAAAATTTGCCGTGCAAGTCTGGTTCATACAATATATATATAGGTTATCTCTATCACTCCTGCAGAAGCGCATCAACGCTCTCTGTTGTCTCTCGTCCTGGCGAACGATCGTGCTTTTCCACCCCCTCGATCTTCCGAAGCTCTGTCGCTATCCCACACAATGCATTTTATCGGGTAATGAAACGTTGTTTACTGCTCGACGGTAACACCGGAACGATCCAGGCATGCGCGTCTCTATATAGATACATCAATAGTATACACACGTGTATACATATGCATAGATGCACATTTGACGATCTCTTCTGTCAAGTTTCTCCATCTCGAGAGAGAAAATTTTCGCCGAATAAAGCGATCTAATATGCAGATAATAAAAATTTAACTACATTTCTTTAGAATCAAATAAAATTCAACTGAAATAACACGTATTTGGTAAAACAGAATTGTCAAATTTTTCAATACCACAAATTGATTTTCTTCAAACAGTTCTAAATCGATATTTCGCGCTGTGTGAAATCATATCGTGTGTCAATTCGACTATCAATTCAATCGTCAGTCACTTCATTTATTGATCGATTAATATGATGTTGAAGTTTGCATCGTTGAAATGCAACGAAAATAGATTTTTTACACCATTAATCCCCCTTAAGATAGGATTATGGATGAGAAAAATCGTTAAAACGTTTTATTGGAGTCTCGTTCAAGGACCTGGGCCTAAATGGGCACGAGAAGCAAGAGAAATACTGAAAATTAAAATTTAAAAAACTACGTTGCGCTCCAATGATGCAAACTTCAACATCATTGATTAATTGATATTTTTTATCATGCACCTTGTCACGAAAATATCTTAAACATCTGCTTTGTTATAAAATATTCAAGTTGATTTTTCAATGAACAGTTTTGTGCGATCAAGAGTATGTCTTACAAGTACACGTGGCGTGATATCAAGCATTGCCATTTAACACTACACCTATCACTATCAGTGGAATAATTCGTTTTCAAACGGTAGGAACAACCGCACAAGAAGTACCGATAGATTTAATGTTAAAAGTGCAATTCAGAATATGTAGATTCTAATAGAAAATCACGTCAGAGCTCACCTCTGCACTGAAAGTCTATATAGAATCGCGTAACCGGATATAGCCTTTCTGTCTCGCTGAACTGTTACGTAAATTAGCGTCACTTAACAGCTCTCGAGAATCACGTAATAACTCTATAACGCTCGTTTGATCGCGTCATCGAATTCACGTTAATCAATGCAATTATTTCGCTATCGTATGTAATAAAAAAAGAAATTGATTTCTATTTTATCAACGATGCAAGATGACGAATGATTATATGGGGTTTGTTCAGAAAAAGGTGACTATTTTATTTATTTTTTTTATATTTATTTATTCATCAATATTTATATTGTCCCCTTGAAAGTAATCCCCCTCAGATATAATACACTTGTGCCAGCGCTTTTTCCAATCCTCTAAGCACTTCTCATATGAGCTTTTTGGTATGGCCTCGAGCTCTTCCAGCGATGCAGTCTTTATCTCCTCAATCGTGGCAAATCTCCGTCCTTTCGCGAGTCTTTTCAGTTTTGGGAACAGGAAAAAGTCCCGCAGGGGGCCAAGTCCGGTGAATACGGTGGATGAGGCATGACAACGGTGTTGTTTTTGGCCAAAAAATCATGAACGAGCAATGACGTGTGATCTGGCGCATTATCGTGGTGCAATATCTCTGAGCGTTTTTTTTTGTATTGCTTCACGCAAACGACGCATAACTTGAAGGTAATATTTCCTTATTGACCGTACGACCTTCTGGCAAGAACTCACGATGAAACACGCCACTGTAATCGAAGAAAGCAGTGAGCAAAACCTTCACATTTGACCGAACTTGGTGTACTTTTTTCGGTCTTGCCTCTTCTGGCCGCTTCCATTGGGATGGTTGAGCTTTTGTTTCGATGTCATAACCATATACCCATGTTTCGTCACCCGTTATAACCCTTTTAAGGAGGGAGATAGGGTTAGGACAGCGTTTTCTCAATGATTTTCATGAAATTTTTTATAGTATAAATAATGAATATAATTTATTGAAACTTTGAGAATATTTTCTACATATATTCAAGTATATACTATAAAATTTTTGAAGAATCTCCTTGAAAAACACCAAAGATATTAGCGACCCCATATTGCAGGTCACAATCAGACTCAGCATTTTGCGTACATTCTGGAAGCCGCAATTTTCATCTGAAATCAAACGAGATTGGAATTCACTTTTATTATATGTCTCTCTTCTAATGAACCCAAATGCTATCAAAAAAATAGAAAATTGAATTTTTTACTGGGGTCAAAACGAAAAAGCATGATTTTTTGCCATTTTTTACAAGTGTATTTGCAAAAAATATCCATTTTAAATAATGATAATATTCCGATTTTAGGTTCATATAGAGCGCGATACTATGAAGAAAGTAACTGCCAATTTTCAAAACGATTGGTTGAAAACTTTTCAAACTAGCATGTACGCGAGTTAAAAAAAAATAGTTTTCAGAAAAACGCGTTTGAAAAAATAGTACCGCTCGGTTATACACGTGGCGCGCTCGGGGCCTGAAGATGAGCTACTTACTTCAATGGCTTATAACAATAGAACGAGTCGGAATTTTCATAAAAAATTTTGGGAACATATTTTTCAATAGTTTTACTAACAATTGATGAAATTTAAAAAAATTCGATTTTTTGAACCGTCTAACCCTATTTTCCCCCTTAAGCAAATCTGAATCGTCGTTGACATCATTCAATAGCTCCTGAGCGATGCTCGGGCGACTGTTCTTTTGGTAAAAATTTTGCAATTTCGAAACAAACTTCGCTGCCACACGTTTCATGTCCAAAACATCAAAAAAAATTGCATGGCATGAGCCAACCGATATGCTGACATCCTCAGCAACTTCTCTTATAGTGATCCGACGATTCTCCATAACAATTTTCTTCACTGCTTCAACGTTTTCATGGGTTGTTGACGTGCTGGGGCGTCCAGGGCGAGCATCGTCATTAACATCTTCCCGGCCTTCTGTGAAGAGCTTGTATCACTTATAAACATTTTTTTTTTGCTAAAAGTAGACTCGCCAAATGCCACAGTCAACATTTTAAGTGCGTTGGAGCACTTAATTTCATTTTTCACACAAAATTTAATACAGATTGTTTGATTCATTTTTTTCGATAGCTAATAATCGCCAAGCACACCAAAACACGTCTAACCTTCATATCTATGAAAAACAAACTAAAAATGCAAAATCGCTGATAATGTCAACATATGTTAGGGACATGTGCACCAACGTAACAAAAAAAAAAATTCGAAAATCGAACGTACGTAGCCCGCGAAATTTGAAGTCACCTTTTTTTTTTTTAACAAACCTCGTATATATGAGCTTCGGGTAACTTCGAAATTTTTGCTCTTATACGAAAATTGAGTATGATACTAACATGTTTATAAACAATTTTGTGATATTTCATCCCTGTAGAAAAAGAGACTCATGTAACAAATCAACATTTATATTGTACGGTATAATGACAAAACTAATTAATCATCTATTTTATTATTGTTATTATCAATACTTACATCCTATACTGTTCCAGGTTTTTACGTACCTTCCCCTTTGTTCCCATTTGCAATTTATTCCTAGACCCCCCCCCCCCCCCCCCCCAGTGTTGTCGGTAGCCACTTCTTCCTGATACTTACTGTCTCATTTGCACGACGGCCCAGGGAAATTGCGACAAATCTGTGTCAATACAGGCGGCCATATTTCATTGTAGTTTCAGATGCATTGCTATCACAAACTTAGAAGAAGTATCTCCTGTTCAGTCGGTTGAACGGTCGCCCATTCCAGTATTGACCACGGTTAATATTGCTTAACATCGAAGATGGCCGAAGTTGCGCAGCGCTCGTTCCCCGCTATGAATTGAGGAGGTACCACTATTAGTCACACTTCAAATTTGATGATGGAAATTTTTATATCATTTACAAGAAGATTTTATACCCTCGATTCTCAAATTGTCAACAATACTGACCATACAGTTCCTTCGCGGTACGATATAAAAGTTGGCGCACTTTCGATCGAGTAAAGCACGTAACCTTTTATGGTCTGGACCGTCGCTCTGAAATGCCTTTATCGCCGATCGTACGCAATCAACGATCTGAAATCTTTGAAAAATTCCGCAGTTGATAAAGGAAATACGACGGACAATGTAAAAAATCTTATTTAACCGTGTCAATTGAATGTTAAATTGCCCCGACGTTGATTTTCACGTGGCAAATGGATGAGTTTGGGATGTAACAGCCGATTCTTCCGTAAGTCCAACCTAACGTCAAAATAATCGAAAAAAACTAACCTACAGAATTAGCGAAGAAAAAAAATACGGGAAAAGTAAAGGTACGATGATTGAGAATGCCCAGCAAACAATATTATATTAATAACTTTGGTGATTTTTTAAAGTTATACGAAGTGTTATGAAGGAAATAACAAGTTAGAGAAGTTAGGATTCTCCGTGCATCCATCGACAGGAATCGAGCGACTTCCGAGCCACTCGGTGTTTTATATTTCGCTTGTATATTTATTAATATCAAAAAATGAGAAGAACGTAGTAGATAAGTAGCAATCGCAATCTATACAAATAAAAATGTAAATGTTCGATTGTTCAAAATTTGTTATCTCCGAAAGTTCTTCACCGATTGCTTTGAAACTTTGACACAACGTTGCACTCGAATACGCGCGTGTTTTCCATTTAACCAGACTGAGCCACAGCGACGCGTGGCTGGGTACAGCTTGTAAAAAATAATAATATTGAACATAAATTTGGCATAGCTGTAATTATTTCGAATACAAGCACTTTTTTCACTCCAAAGTAATAGTCGTACTTCCTCAATAGATCATCTATTGTTGCGATATCATTTTTTAAAGAAAAATGCCATTATATACGTTGGTTCTTTGGTCATAATTTTCCGGTTAATGTTAACATTTTGCCAACGAAGAAGCGGAGCAGTTTCATCCGTCGTCACGTGATAAAAAAAGATTTCGTTTTATCGACGGGACAGCGGTTATATACATTTATGCTTATCGCGGCCAGGAGGGGGGGAAATGAAATTTCCGCTGGATTCGCGAAAAATCTTATACGACGAGCCGAGGGCATTGGCTAGACGACGAGATGGCTGAAAACGACGTAGGAGAAAAGAACGCGATGGTGCGGGCGAGCTCATCGGCTGAGGGGGATGAGGATCATAGACGCAAGAATCTCGCCGACGGACGTGTGGCGACGAAGAGCCGTAAAAACGGAAGTGCACGGGACCGGATAAAGCTCGACTCGGGCGGAATAAATTGCCCTCCTCCGCATCACTCCCCTCGAATCTCAAAAATTCTCATTCTCTTTCCACTCATACGCGCCCATCAAAACTCTTCTATTCTCTTTCTCGTGCTTCTGTTGAACTTTATATATATATATGCAAGCTCTTGTCTCAAGTTGACGGTTGATTTAGCGCGAAAGTGCATCGAAGAGAAAGATACGACGTGATTTTTCTCACCGAGGAAATATGAATTTTATACATCTTTCGATTTGTATAAAAGTTTTGAAAATAAATATTCAACGACGCTTTTAACTTTCCATTAAAACCCAATCATCACTTAATATAATTTCATCGATGATTTATTGATTTTATTCTTAAATGGTTAACAAATGATCGATGACAATCTTTCAATCTTGCATATAGCCTCGAAACGTTTTATGTTACTTTTTGTCGTTGTATATTGATAAGCCGTCAAATTGTATACTCTAGGCCACACAAGAGGCTTTAACCGGCGAGAACGGGGGGTCATAATAAATCGCACAACAAAACCTTCATTCATATACGCGTCATTCGCCGTATAAATTATAAACATCCGACTCTCGTTCACACTCCATGAGAGTTAATTATCGTGGCGAGATACGCAAAGCCGATCGCATTGATTAATATATATATATATATATATACACACACACCCATCTCATATGCACAATAGTGATAACGAACCGTTAAGGATATATGTTTTTTTTTACACTGATGATTCATCGACGAGCGATTACCGACGACAGATATTTCGCAGGATTCCTACACATATATATTACGGCGATTTTTTTTTTCGACTATTTTTTTTCCCAGTCCCCAGCTGAAATTTTGTTGGATATGTGAAAAGATTTTCCATCTAAAATACACGTAAATCGATTTTTTTTCTTTGAAATTTCTATAACTCAGCCGCATTTTATGCTATTATATTGTTCTTGGTTTTGATTTACTCAGAATAAAACAATCTAGAAAAGTGCCTCTTGCGGCGAAAGTGTAAATCGTACTGGTGAGTTGGTACGGGTCACTGAAGTTGATTTTTACCCAACATTCTCGTTTTTTTGCAGTTATCTTCGAAACAATCAACTTTACGAAAAAAATGTAAATGAAAAATTTGCTGGAAATTTAATTTCCTACAAAAAAGGTCCTATCGACCCAATTGCTTAGATTAATATTTCTTGAGATATTGAACTTTAACTTTTGAGTAGTTTAACATTTTTAGGGTAATATAAACATTTTATACTACTCATAAGTTAAAGTTCAATATCTCAAGAAATATTAATCTAAGCAATTGGGTCGACAGGACCTTTTTTGTAGGAAATTAAATTTCCAACAAATTTTTCATTTACATTTTTTTCGTAAAGTTAATTGTTTCGGAGATAACAGCAAGAAAACGAGAATTTTGGGTAAAAATCAACTTCAGTGACTCGTACCAACTCAACAGTACAATTTACGCTTTCGCCGCAATAGGCACTTTTCTAGATTGTTTTATTCTGAATAAATCGAAACCGAGAACAATATAATAGCATAAAATGCGGCTGAGTTATAGAATGGTGAAAAAAAAAAATCGAATTACGTGCATTTCAGATGGAAAATCTTTTCACGCTAAGGGAAAGTACTTAGAATTAATATTAAGGGCTGTAACTTTCAGGGAATTTGTTTTTCGACATATTCCACAAAATTTCAGGTGGGGACTGAGAAAAAAAAATAGTCGAAAAAAAAATCACCCTACTATATATATAAATATATCAACATTTTTTTTGTTCTAGACCAAATTAACAAAAATGTCTTTTTTTATACGTCGCACGAAGAAAAATTAATTTGAATATTGAATAATTATCAAATAGAAAGACCCGCTAAAAAATTGGATATTTTGGAAAATGATTAATTATATAATTTAAAGAGATAAAAAAAAATTTCAATGAATTCAAATGAATTTATCTTTCTCGATCGTGAAATAGTTATTTTTATTTTTTTATTTTATTCAGGTTTCAAGTTCTTATACACGACGGAGTAAATTGTACTGTGCCGATCGAGGGTAGTTTCTACCCCGTATTGATTATACCGTCGCTTATAACCATTTTGCGGAATACTGTAGTTTCAACGATTGAAAGAAAAAAATATATGTGGATGTCTGTTACGTTCAACGTCGAGTTTACCGCGTTATACTGGCCCCTCCGGTCCCACACCGTACCTCGGTGTGTGTTCATACAAGCTCTCACTTCGCGGTTATATTTCATTTGCGGTAACTCTCACATTTTACTTATCCCCACTGGCAATTTATATATATATATATATATATATATATATATATATATATATATATATATTAGAAAACGCTGCAGCGTTTTGTCTCCGATTCTTTCATGTTCTCTTTCTGCGTTGTAATAATTTTGTTCGCACTTTCCAAGTGGATTATTATTCCCAAGTAAAAATAATACTCGTGAAATTGTGTAAACCTTTATAAAGATGGCGAATACCCATTGTATCATTCTTTATTTTGCAGCATTGACGCGGAGTAGTTGAAAGATAATTTTTACGTTAGACGTTAAAACGATCGATAATTTCTTCCTGGCACACAAGGACTTTTTCTCAGACAAGTGGCCATATATAGTAAATTGCTTTGAACATAAATAAGTGGCCCCATATCGGTTTGCTAAGTGATACCGCCATACGAGAACTTGACAAACTCGAAAGGGAATATATTTATATTTTTCATCGAATGAAAAAAAAAGAAAAAGAAAAAAAGGTCGAGGGTTCAATCCATATACACTTCGTGCGCCGACGGTTCCGTACCATTTCCCTGAGTGAAGTCGTTTACCGTTCACACCCATCGCTCGGGTACTCCATATGTACCTTTGTCAACCTGTCAACGCACCAATGTTCCCCCCACATTATAATAACACCGAATACTCGTACGCAAATTAACCCCTTATAATATATTACTCTGAAATTCAACATTCACCTTGGTTTAACCTAAAACGAGTATTTAGTGAGTGGAAGATAAATGAACAGAAGAAAAAACAAAAACAAAATGAAACCTCAGTTAGTAAGGAATGATGAATAACTATTAAACCCGAGAATAAATAATAATAATAATTTTGTCCCGGTCGAGTCATGAAGGGCCCAAAAAATCGGTATTTAAAAGCGATTAGAGCGATCCACGCTAGTCAAATGAGTCTTAACATTTTTCAACATCGTTTACACAAAGTCTCGTGCACAAATTGACAATGGTAAATTGCGACTTGTATTACGGCATGTGTTTTCAATCAATAAAAACATTAATAACAATGTATTTACGAAAATATTATTTCGTTTGCGGCAATTTTCTAAAAGTTAAATGTTCCTTCCGTTTTTTTTTCCATAAAATACATTATGAATGTCTTTCTTGGTCAAGAACGCGTAAAACAGATCACAATTGATCATAGTAAGTTTGTACACGAGACTTTGTGCAAACGATGTTAAAAATTTAGCAGTCCCCTTTGACCAGTGCGAAAAGCTTCCAACTTCGTTGAGTGAAGGAAATTCCACGTATCATTTCAACTTGGCGAAAAACAATCTCACGTCGAAAATCCCAAAAAAAAGCGATTGTCAGAAATGCTTCGGTGATCATGTCGACTAAAATAACGAAAAAAGTATTTGAAACATAAAACTCGTTCGTTTTGTTTTACGTACCGATGTGAATTTCACTTTCTCCCTAAGCAGAAAAGCTTTTCGAACAATCTCTCTCGTTTGAGACTATCGACATCAATGTTTTTCTAAAAGTAAAACAGTACGACGCTATTTTCTTACATTTAAAGCACTCTTTTGCTCTAAACGAGGATTTTTTTCGAGGTTTAAAAAAAGAAAAATTCATAGATGGTACTATTAAATATTTCAACTTCGTTCTTTTTTCCACTTATTTATTGATACTTGCAGGTACTCTGCAAGTTTTTTCGTGTACAATAAAAATACATTAAGGATGCTACGCGGTTTCAAGTCGCCATGATTCCGACTGTGACAATGATTCCAAAAGTTCTCCTCGTCTGAAACAAAAAAAACCAAAAAGATTATTGATCAGTACAAGTATGGCTATCGCACGAACCTCTAAAGTTCCGAAGAATAAAATATGAAAAGTTTTTTATGGTTATTCGGAGATTAAAAAAAAATTCGAAAATCCGTACACATTGTTAAGAAGGTCGCCATATGGTGAATTTTTTTTTTTCTTCGAAATTTCAGAGGTTCATCCGATAGCCATACTTGTACTGATCAATAACCTTTTTCGTTTTTTTTCGTTTCAGATTAGTAAAACGTCTAAAATCGTGGTCACAGTCACGCGGGTTTGAGTCGCCATCGAATCATAGCGACTCGATCGATGTTGAAATATTTAATAATACCTATGACTTTTTTTTAAACCGAAACAAATCCTCGCTTAGACTAAAAGAATTGGCTAAGGTAGTAGTCTGGTAACTTAAGCCGATTTTCATATCTTTTTTGGAGGACGTTTTTTTGTAGGAAAATAAAAATGAATCGTTTTGGATATTTAGGACGTTTTTATTTACATATTAAAGATGAAAAAAAAAAAAAATTTTAATTTAATAGTTCATTATTATTATTATTATTGATCGAAGTTGGCAGCCCGGGTCCTAACTTTTTTCTACCGAACCGATTGCTTTCAAAGTTTAACAGGCTACTCTACATACTTATAGTTCTCGTCGGAACCACCGAGAAATTTTTCACCCCTAACTTTTTATTTCACAACCCCTTCTTTGCTAAAGTCCTTTCATTTTAGCAAAGAAGGGGTTGTAAAATGAAAAGTTAGGGATGAAAAAATTTCTCGGTAGTTCCGACGAGAACTATAAGTGTGTAGAGTAGCCTGTTAAAGCTTGAAAGCAATCGGTTCGGTAGAAAAAAAAGTCAGGACCCGGGCTGCCAACTTCGAGGTGCCAACTTCGATCAATAATAATAGTAATAATAAACTATTAAATTTTTTCAACGAATTTTATTTTTGTATCTTTAATATGTAAATAAAAATATCCTAAATATCCAAAACGATTCATTTTTATTTTCCTACAAAAAAACGCCCTCCAAAAAAGACATGAAAATCGGCTTACGTTACCAGACCACTACCTTAAGAGCGAAGCGTCCCCGCTCGCCACCCTTAACCAACCGGAAATGGTAAACTGAGTTATTATCTGTTATGATAAAAATTATTTGTTGATATGCGAATGTTTGGTATTATTCCCTGTTCGGCATTGCCCGGTCCACACACCTATATACCACGATAATTTGTAATATTGTTTATACGTGATGAAAATGTACATTGCGTGATGCGCAACTATTTGCACATCAAAGTGCTTTCACACACGACCCACGAATACTTGCGCTGTATCGTGAGGTATTATAAGTACACGGCATTTGAGCGAGGTGATGGATAGCCCCTTCGGGGTGCTCGATAACCTCGTATTACCTTTCAAACATAAATTATAAAACATTGCCACGATGTGTGCACCAACATAATGTAATGTCTTTTGTTGATCATGAACATTTAATGGAATATTTGACAGCCATAGATTATGATATGAGGCCGTGCGTGGCGCGTCATTCAAAATAATTCTCTATTAAATTAATCATAATCGACAGCCGTGGATGTTTGCGGGGTTGGTGCGTGGCTTCGATGGTCCGCCATCGTGCTAAGCGGTATTGGCCTTGTTCAATACCGGGATTGATGATCGCTTAGACGTGCGCGGACCGCCTTTCAAACAGACTACTCACCGAAAGGCACTTTTTCCGAGTGCTTGATGGTAAATACAGCTGAGACTCAGTGAAATGCGAGCCAAACAGATGAGCATCGTGAGCGTCTATTGTGGTCACGTGATGTTGTCTATTTTCGTTATAAGCGTTTATCGAAAGTACCTAAAAATGGTTTGATCTGACTTTTAACATGATAGTAATACCGATATGATAATGAACGTTATGGAAATCACACATTATCGGTGATGGTTTTGTGAGAAACGAGACGCTGGATGTCTCGGTGGGTCAAAGCAAAATGGCGGCATCGAGAGACTGTAACGCGCAGCAAGAGAATAACGGAATCGGTCGGGTTTTTCCCCACCCTCTTTCCATTTCTACCGCCCTCTCCCTCTTTCATCCCCCCCCTTTTCCAATGCCTCCGCCCTTTCCAGCCCCTCTTTTCATCGGGTTTCATCGTCCTCTCTCTTTCTCTGTCTCTGTCTCTCTCTCTCTCTCTCTCTCTCTCTCTCTCTATTATATATATATATATATATATATATATATATATATATATATAGAGAGAGAGTATATATACATATACACACACACACACACACACACATACATGGCTATTCCGTTTTTCCATTCTCTGGCGCACACTCTCTCTCCCTCTCGATGTTCGAGGCCCACCTACGCGATCGTTAAAGTACCGAGAATACACGCACAATATAGATATAGAACATTATCGTCGTGCGTTGTACAAATGTGTATGTACATATATATATATATATATATACATATATATATATATATACACAATATCGGCGCACATAGTTGTATGGACAAGATGTTGCGAATATTGGTCCATTCCAGAACGCGTTAGATAGCCTGACTTTTAGCCTATGTGCACGTAAGTTTGCAAGCTAGTCTCGCGAAGCGGGTTCTACAGATTCCCCCTTCCCCCTCATTCCGCTACTACCACACCCCGCGATAAGCTATACATCCGCTATAATATATGTGCGTAATATCTAAATTGTATACACGAGGTCTGTTAAAAAAGTATCGCGAATTTTGAATTTCCGCGGGCTACGTATATTCGATCTTCGATTTTTTTGTGGCGTTAGGTTGCTACTCATGTCCCTCACTTATGCTGAAAAAATCGGCCATTTTGAATGTTTAGTTAATTGTTGACAGCTGTTTTGGTTAGACGTGTTTTGGCTTGTCTTTAATTTTTGCCTATTCCAAAAAATGGATCCACGAATCTGTTTCAAATTTTGTGTGAAAAACAAAATTAAGGGCGCGGACGCATTCCAAATGTTGACTGTGGCATATGGTGAAGCTACCTTGGACCAAAGCAACGTTTATCGGTGGTACAAAATGTTCTCAGAGGGCCGAGAAGATGCGAACAACGAAATGCGTTCCGGACGCCCGAGCACATCAACAACAGACGAAAACATTGATGAAGGGAAGAAAATGATATTGGCCAATCGTCGAATCACCGTTAGAGAAGTTGCTGAGGAACTAAACATATCGATTGGCTCGTGCTATTCGATTTTTACCAATGATTTGGGCATGAGACGGGTCGCCGCGAAATTCGTGCCAAACTTCCTCAATTTCGAAGAAAAACAGTGTCGCGTTAACATTGCTAAGGAGCTGTTGGACTCGGTCCGCGACGACCCAAATTTGCTCCAGAGTGTCATAACTGGTGACGAATTATGGGTCTATGGTTATGACGTGGAAACCAAAGCTCAATCATCGCGATGGAAGCTGCTTTTTTGGAATAGGCAAAAATCGAAGACAAGCCAAAGCACGTCTAACCAAAACACCTGTCAATAATTAACTAAACATTCAAAATGGCCGATTTTTTCAGCATAAGTGAGGGACATGAGTATCAACCTAACGCCACAAAAAAATCGAAAATCGAATATACGTAGCCCGCGGTAATTCAAAATTCCCGATACTTTTTGAACGGACCTCGTATGCATAGGTTTTACCGTTTTGAAAACAATTTTCTTCTTTCCCTTCGAACCCCCTCTCACATGGGCGGAGCAAACGGTACTCTCGATGAGACTTCGCATTGGCTCGTTCAATATCTAATATATCGTGCCGTACAACATCCGTTTTGCTTTAGAAGTAAAGTTATCCTTTATTCATGGTCTGTACAGTACGGTTATATCTTGAATCAATCGATAATAAAACTTTTTTTTAGTTTGCCGAGTCCTGTGAAAAATATGCGGATTATGCTGTAATATTGAACTTCGTAAGAGGGCAGATCTGTGCGACAACGGTATAAGCGGTACCGAATTTTCGTCATTTCATTAAATCGTGAAAGATATGACATTAACGAACTCGCGACGAATGTATGAGGTTTATCATAAATCCGGAAAAATACCTCAATTGCCCGTAACCCTCTCATACGAAAAACGACAGGTCACGAAATATCTCGAAAAGTGATTTATTTGCGAAGCCGGCTGACTCGTCATTATGATTGTCTGCCGATGTGGTACTGGGAGTTGCGCTAACTTCGGATCGTACGATCGTATAAATGACAAAGCAACGCGCGAAGCGCGCACACCGATCCTCGGGAGAGACAAAAAATGCTGTGAAGTCTTAAACGCGTTATTACAACATCCCTCATGGAATAATGGCAGCATATTATTTTATTTTACTCCGATCCCCGACACATTGAACAATTTTCTGAAATTCAGCTAATTTTTTTTTACTTAGCATGTATCGAACCATGTATCTCTTACAATTTTTATTTTATTTGAAATCTTCTGCGCGCTCATCACCGCAGAGATGATGGTAACGAAGAGTTTAAGACTTCATAGATATCGATCTGTCCAGTAGTTTATTCCCAATCATGCGCTGAATTTACGAAAGAGCGAAAACAACAAAATCATACGGCGCTTACGAGACAAATATAGGAGTGACAGGACTCCGTTAGAAAGCATAACAGCCTTTTTTCAACGGCAAATAACGAAATTTACTAGTCATTCAACTGAACCGTGCTGCAACAAAATTATATTGGTTTTAATAGTTCATATATTTACGTGAGTCGACGTCTTTATAATCTTCGTTTCATCTTTCGATACTTATGAAAATTTGTCTCGTCTGACTTTGCAATCTGTATTTTTTCACCATCTAATTTATCGCAGATGACGATCCCTATGACCTACACCCGTTTCGTTAATTTTATCGTTACGATTTTTTATCGTTACGATTTTTTATCATATTATTATGACAATTGAGAAAAAGGACAAGGCTCATCGTATTTTTGTGTATCTCTGTTGTTTCAGGGGAAAATGTCGAGATGCTATTGGAATACAGTACGAAACTCCTCGAGAGATTTCTTCGGTATTCTTGGGAGATGTTGCCACTTATGTACGTGATCCTCAAGGACTCCGGAGCGGATCTTGAGGAAGCCACGAGACGGATTGCCGCAGGTTAGTTATCAAGACCGTTGCGGTACGCAATTTATCGAATAATTATTTTTATTTATCGTTTTTTCATCAATTAATTTTTCGTCTTCGAGTGATCATGAAAATGGTCACTCGCAAAAATTCATTATACTGTAAAAGTATTTGCCAATGTCAATTGGAAAATATTTTTGCAATACCCTAAAAAAGAAAACAATAATAATCATTTATTTTCTTTCTTTTTTTTTAATTTTCGCCTTTTTATCTCCTCACAGCCGTGGACGTCTTACATGACAACATGACTTATTCCACGATGATCGTATAATATATACTAATAAGAAATTCGTTTTTAATTACTTGGCGCGAAGACGGTGCCGCGTCTCTTGATCATGACAATCGCGGTTTCAAATTTTGTGATTGCAAGTTCAATTAACGTATCGACTGCGTCCCATTTCGGGACGGAAATCTTAATTATGAATTACAATTTTTTCCATACTTATGTCCTTCGATGTATATCGTTAATACGACTGAAAAAAAACTTCCGCATCTCGTCGTCTCTTGCTCTTTCTGTGCGAGAGACTTGTTCGACTTCCGTGTGTACACAATATTTTGTTAATTCTTGAAATCGGCATCAATAATTATATTCGTTATTTGCGCGTGCGAACGAGAATGCAGCCCGTCGATTGTTTGAAATCGACGAATCAGCATCATGAAGATCTTCCATACATTGCCGTCAACGAAGATAAAATTTCTATGAAGATTTTTTTGTTTCGTGGTGCGACGATATCTGGAGAGAACTGGAAAAGGTGGAAATGATATAAAAGCAATAACAAGAACAGCCGAGCAAACAAATAATCATCAGTAACAATGAAGATTATCGAAAGCTACTCGAAGATTTCAATGCGTTTCAACTGACTGCTGGTAACTACGGAAATCTCAAAGGTAGGATTACGACGATGATGACACGTATGTTCATTGGAGAATCGTCAAGCAATTTGCGACTTTTGTTCATTGGAGTTTCTGTGAATAGGCTATAAAAAAAAAGACTGTTCACTCGTCGATCCGTATTTGCTCGTGCATTTTCTTCCCCCGCAGACATTCCGGAGATTAATCAAATGATGAATATATAAATGCGCTTCCTTGCATTACGCGATTTTGTAACTGTCGACGACCAAACGGTACTTCTACGATATTTTTCATTCTCGCATCAGTGATTCACACCATATATTTACGGGAGATGCAACAAGTATATATACGCATTACGGGCAATCCGGCTTGTGTTTTTCCTCTCCCTCCCACACTTTTTATGTATGATCCTTCACAATTGCCCTCCTATCACTCCCTACCCGCGCCATGCTAAGCTAATTTAACTTCCGTATCATCAGCAGCTGTTTTAGGCACACTGTATCGCATTCGCCGTAGGCACGGGGAAACTTGCGAAAACCCCGTGCTGATACAGATGGCTTTTATTTTTTTATTGTATTTTCTACTGATTTTCAGTAGTCTTACCATTAGAAACTCAGAAAAACTGCCGCCCGCTTAGCAGTCGACGTGCAAAGCCAGTGCACGACTAAACAGTCACCCATCCCAGTACTGACCACGGTCAGTACTGGGATCCATTGCTGTCGGTTATCTCGGTCTCTCTATTTTCCGGTTAGAAATATTCTTCACTCGAGGACTTGCCAAACCGCTAATACACGACCAGTTATACCGCTAAATTCTAATCGGCTGATATTACCCGTTTCACAATTTGATAGAGCAAAAATGGTATTTTCGCTCTGTCAAATTGTGAAACGGGCAAATATATAGAAAGTACGCGAGTTATAAAAGGTCAATTACGTTATTCTTTTATTTAGAACGACAAAAACATTTCGAAATTGCACACAATTAAGGTAGTAGTAAGGGTCTGGTAACTTAAGCCGATTTTCATGTCTTTTTTGGAGGGCGTTTTTTTATAGGAAAATAAAATTTTTTTTTGAAAAAATTTTATAGTTCATTATTATTATTATTATTATCGATCGAAGTTGGCACCCTGAAAAAAAAGCGCGTGGGTGGCCTCGGTGATTTTGGCTCTTGATGTTATCTGAAATCAAAAATTCTTGATAATTCTTAATCTATAGACATGTCATTCTGGTCGGAACTACCGAAGTTAAATTTCATGGATAAATAACAAAATGGCGGACTTTGGAAAAAAAAGTCCTTTTATCCAAAGTTCGCCATTTTGTTATTCATCCTTGAAATTTAACTTCAGTAGTTCCGACCAGAATGACATGTCTCTAGATTAAGAATTATCAAGAATTTTTTATTTCAGATAACATCAAGAGCCAAAATCACCGGGGCCACCCACGCGCTTTTTTTTTCGAGGTGCTAACTTCGATCAATAATAATAATAATAATAATAAACTATTAAATTTTTTCAAACTAAATTTTTTTTGCTTCTTTAATATGTAAATAAAAACATCCTAAATATCCAAAACGATTTATTTTTATTTTCCTACAAAAAAACGCCCTCCAAAAAAGACATTAAAATCGGCTTAAGTTACCAGACTACTACCTTAAAGTAAAGCTCTACTGGGCAAGATGGAAACACTAATGATACCATTTTTAAAATATGCTTTTATATCGGTCAATCGTTTTTTCTTTTAAGAAAATTGGAAAATAGCGAATAATTAGGGAATTATAAGGGCAATTGTATCAATTTTCACTATATATCAATACATCGGACAAAAGAATCGTTACCAAAAAATATCACTCGCATTGCTTTGCCATTCGGTTTTAAAGTTTCGGGATCGATCTTGACACACTGTCGTGGTGTAACGGTGTACACGCGCGTACGATCGACACGCACACATGTACACCACCTCTCCCGACATACCAACAAAGTAAAGATATCTCGTGCAATCTTCCGTGACGCAACGTACGAAAATATCCGATCAGAGTGCATATAGAGTCGGCACAAGCGAGATTCCTCGCAGCGAGGATGCAGCGCGTTCTCATCTTGGTCGTGTATATTTGCAGTTATTTTCTGCGATTATTATGTAGCAAGCTGTATTTCCCTCTCGTTCTTTCTCCGCAAGTCTCTTTCGATTTGAGTGCTACGTATGTTGCGCACTGGCTCTCATCCCGGACTCTAGCAGACTGCGTCCGAGTACATTTTGGAAAGTGGCCAGAAGCACGATCCTCATATGCATCCAATGCGAGAATGCACTTTGCTATGACGTTACCGCGGAGCGTTGCTCGTGTGTGCTTTAACTTTTCCTTCCCGGCAACGCCTTCTCGTCTTTCATCCACTGATTCAAGGCTATTTATTTGCAACTTTTCAACGAGCACGAGACGCAAATAAAAAATAAAAAAAATTAAAGATTTAAACTGAAACTTTCACAGTGCTTGCTGGTCTCTTTTTTTTTTTTTTTTTTTTTTCAACATTTACAAAGTTTCTATGAGTCCAAGTCGGTTTATTCTTAGTTCCTCATAGAGATGTGCTTCGTGAGTATCGAAATGTTATGTGGATACACCGTGCAAGTTTAAATTTCCATCTTGTTTTCGATTACGCTCAACGTGAGCCAGGACACGTTCGAAATTAATAACTATCGATACCATTCGAAAAACAACCATTTTTCAGAGATACGAAATATTATTAAATCCCAGTTGATTAAACGATGATGTTGAAGTTTGCATCGTTGGAATGCAAAGAAAATAAATTTTTTACACCATTAATCCCTCTTAAGATTGGATTATCGATGACGAAAATCGTTAAAACGTTTTATTGGGGTCTCGTTAAAAAATCTGGGGCTAAATAGGGCACGAGAAGCAAGAGCAATAATGAAAATGGAAATTTTAAAAACTATTTCCGTTCCGTTCCAACGATGCCAAACTTCAACATCATATTAAACGCCATTCGCGTCAAAACTCAATATCGTATATCCTGATTTACTAAGATTCGGGTATTCCCCTGCGGACTTGATCAATGTTGATTTACATATTGAAAATTTGGATTATCAAGAAAAAATACGCTATAATGCTCGCTGAAACGATAGCTGAAAAGATTGTAATAATTTTATCAGATGCTTTAGCATCGTGGATAACGCATGCTCGTCTCTAAACCTGAATTCACATATCACCACGTAGTCATATACACGTATCAATATGTGTAGGGGTCACCGGAGCCAAACGGACTGCACCAAAATTATTAAAATAAAATTGGAAACTATTATCGTCATAATGGGTGGAAATATACATAATTAGGGTCCTGACGCAAAATCTGCAATCAATTGGACACTTTTTTTTCTTCGAAAATTCCAATTCACCGACGAAAATAGTTAGAAACATGGCTTAACTACTTTTCGGGATCATTCTCAATGAGTCGAAACAATGTTCGAACGTTAATTGACACTACCATGAATTCACATTCGAACGGAAGGCGCCACTAGCGGAAGCTCCGTCGATATTGCAGAAACGGACAAATTTTGATGGGGAGCCATTTTGCCCCAGGCAATTTTTTTTTCGGACCCGATACAAGGTTGGTAAAAAATTTGTTTTTTTTTACGACAAGCCATGATTTGTTATTGTGTGTCTCAATTTCCCTCCTATCACTCCTTACCCGCACTATGCTAAGCTAACCTAACTTCCGTAGCCTCCGCACTTGCTTTAGCTACACTGTATCGCATTCGCTGTCGGCACGGGGGAGACTGCGGAGAACCCGTGCCGATATGGACGGCTTTTATTTTTTACTGAGTTTCAGTTGTCTTACCATCGGAAACTCAGAAAAACTGCCTCCCGATCGGTCGTCGCCGTGCAAGTCAGTGCACGACTAAGCAGTCACCCATCCCAGTACTGACAGTAGTCAATGCTGCTGCTTAAGGGACAACACCACTGTGACCCCCTGTTTTTTTCACATTTTTCAAGAATTTTTTTCCGTGGGAAAAAAAAGAGATATTCGAAAAAATTTTTTGGGTTTTGTTCCTTGTTTATTATATTTATTATATATGTTTATTATATAATGTATCAACAAATGTTTTTTTCACATTTTTCACGCCGCATGGTGGCGCTGGGGAAGCTCTCGCGTCAGGTGCTGTCATCTCCGCAGTGGTTCGCGGCACACAGCAGAACTCTCTTCAACGTCGATCTGAAAAAAAATACCGAGTGTTTTCGTTAATAATATGATATTTTGAAGAGAAGTACATAGGGATTTGGAAAAATATTGTTTTAAAAAAAATAGGCACGCCTTTGAAATTAAAGAATGATTTTTGAGCAAAATTTCTCGTCGAAAATAGGCTATAACTTTTATAATTATTGAGATATCGAAAAAATCCTATGTATTTCTCTAGATAATCTACCTTTATTGATACAGTAAAAATTTGAAGTCGATCGGACAAAAATTGCTCGAGTTCTGCTGCATGCCGCACTCAAAAAAGTGGTTCCGAGAAAAACGCGTTCAAAGTTTTAGGTTTGTTAATTTATGTTATAAATTGAAAAAAAAATTATTTACCTTCAATCAGCGGTGCCGGCACCATATAGCTAGCCTTCAAGAAGCAAATCGTTGTCTCCTGATTCTTTCCTCGAACTTGTTAAGGCGTTTCTCGCTTCTTTTGCAGCGTCTGTGAGCGAGCGCTCCGCGAGCTGGATCCGCGCTGCGTCGGTCTCAACGCAAAAGTTCAAACAATTTGGGCCGATGGTTATCCGCAACGTCTCCAGTACTTTCATGAGACTTCTCAGGCCATCATTGAACACTAATACCGCGATATCAGTTGCAATATCAATGATTCTTTTGCTTCCGGACTGGCACTTGGGGACTATTGCCCAAACTGATTTATTGTAACTTTTTTCGGTGAATTTTATGTCACGATCACACACTTTACATTTCACTAACGTGGATATAATGTTCAATGCAGTGAAAAGTTGTACTATACGATAACTGAAATCGTTAGTAACACCGACCTCTAAATCGTCCGATGATTTTAACTTTTTCGCCGACGTGCTCACATGCTCTGCAGAACTGTTTTCGGAGCTATAACGGTTCGGAGGTTTTCGATTCGAAATTTTCGATCGACTCCTCGTCACGTAGCTCCGTTTTGTTCCCTTTTTCCCCGTATACACTTTCTTATCCTCCACTTCAACTTGAAAATAATAATTTGGAGCGTTTGATATTCACAAACGAAACGATTCGGAGCGATTAGACACGAATAGCGTCGCTTCTATTCGCAAACTGACGCTATGACGCTATCCCTATACCTGCCATGGAATTTTTTCAATTATCGCCACCTAGTGATATTTTTCGAAACTATATTTATAACAATAGTTAACCGGCTAACAATAGCCGGTTTTTGTGAAGGGAGCCAAAAGAATACCTGAGAAAGGCGGGAAGAATACCTGGCGACCCTAAGGCGCCCAGCTGCGCGGGACCCCGAGCGTCGCGGACCGCTGCACCGCTCCACAAAATATTCAATATCTACGAAAATAATAATTTTTTCGACCTAGGTCCAACCGCATTTCAATCTTAAAAGTATTTTAGATTTTTAAAAATGGTTTTCAAAAAATCGATTTTTTGAAGCCGTCACAGTGGTGTTGTCCCTTAATATGAGAGATCGCCGAAGCCGCGCACCGACCATACGTTCGCTGCTACCGGTCTATGACAACCCATGAATTTACGCTATTGGAAGCATTGTAGCAGCGTCATTTCCTTGGGGGTGAACACCAGTGTGACCCCCTGTTTTTTTTTCACATTTTTCAAGAATTTTTTTTTGTGGGAAAAAAAAGAGATATTCGAAAAATTTTTTTGGGTTTTGTTCCTTGTTTATTAATGTATCAAAAAACATTTTTTTCACATTTTTCACGCCGCATGGTGGTGCTGGGGAAGCTCTCGCGTCAGGTGCTGTCATCTCCGCGACACGCAGCAGAACTCTCTTCAACGTCGATCTGAAAAAAAATACCGAGTGTTTTCGTTAATAATATGATATTTTGAAGAGAAGTACATCGGGATTTGGAAAAATATTGTTTTAAAAAAAATAGGCACGCTTTTGAAATTAACTTTAATTTCAAAGGAGTGCCTATTTTTTTTAAAACAATATTTTTCCAAATCCCTATGTACTTCTCTTCAAAAACTGATATTATTAACGAAAACACTCGGTATTTTTTTTCAGATCGACGTTGAAGAGAGTTCTGCTGCGTGTCGCGGAGATGACAGCACCTGACGCGAGAGCTTCCCCAGCACCACCATGCGGCGTGAAAAATGTGAAAAAAATGTTTTTTGATACATTAATAAACAAGGAACAAAACCCAAAAAAATTTTTCGAATATCTCTTTTTTTCCCACAAAAATAATTCTTGATAAATGTGAAAAAAAAACAGGGGGTCACAGTGGTGTTCACCCTTAATGCAGGCCGTTTTGCCCCGACCTCCCTTGTCTATAAATCCGAAAATCACCGGGACAATAATAATAACAACAAGGCTAAAAAAGACAATAATTCAAAGTATACCACATACTTAACCAAATTAACACCTTTTTCTTGGCTACCGTATACACAAACACACACATCTTGAACTCGCACTGCTCATTAGGAATCGTTCGAGTCTCGTTTGCCCCGCGACCAGCCGTTTCACCCCGGTGCCTCAAGCGATTCACCACAGCAAAAAAAGTAATAAATGATCGTCTCGCATTCCCCATTACATCCATCCGAGCTCGGCTTTGCTCGCACGCGTTTCTCTCGAGACTTAGTTGCGGGCGTCAAAGATTCTTGACGTGACTTAATTACTCACGAGAGCGATACCGAACGAGAGGAGGGACGTCTGCGCTTCGCGGTAGATGAACAACGTAATAATGATAATCGTCGGGATATCGTATCAGTTCGGTTACAGAATCAGATATATCGTTATGAGATGTAATTAAAAATTAAAAACTATATAAATAATAAGAAAAACGGTACTTCGTTCCCGGTGAGCTCTTGGCAGAACGTGCTAAGATCGTCAGAGGCACTTAGTTGTGCATGTCATATATCTTGCATTAACGTCCGATATTTATTTTGAAAATTGTGAAACCGCAATTACTTAATGCCTCCCCTCGTTAAACACGAGCAAGTCCCAAATAGTCTCATCTCGTCAATCATCCAATTAGCCCGTATGATAACAGAGAAATGATAGAATTTTTTTGTTGTACGAGTATTATAGTAGTGGTTTACTCGTTATTTTCATTTTCATAATATTTGCATGTTAAGCGTCAATGTGTGTATGTGTGTGCGTGTGTGTATGCGTGTGTTGATATCTCTCTATATTATATAAATATTTCGCCGCCGCCGCCGTCGCCGCCGTGTACAAGAGTTGAGGAGAGCGAGCGGGATCGAGTAGGCTGGGTGAGCGGATCGAGCGGGGGCGGGAGAGGCGCGGGTGGGGGGGGTGGCGCGCGAAGCGCGCAGGGGGGCAGAGCCCCCCAGTATATACATATATATATATAAAGGATGTCTGTATGTTTGAGCTTAATAGACTTCGAGACCGTTTGACGGATCACCATGAAAGTTGGTATACATATGTATTTTTTCATGGAGAAGGTTTTTGCGCTATCCATTTTGTTGTAACTCACCACTAGATGGCGCTACAGCACATTAACTTCTATACCGTTCAACCGATCACCATGAAAATTGGTATACATAGGTATTTCAGCACGGAGAATATTTTCGCCCTATCCATTTTGTTGTAACTCGCCACTAGATGGCGCTGCAGCACATCAACTTCTATACCGTTCAACCGATCACCATGAAAATTGGTATACATAGGTATTTGAGCACGGAGAATATTTTCGCCCTATCCATTTTGTTGTAACTCGCCACTAGATGGCGCTGCAGCACATCAAATTCTATATCGTTCAACCGATCACCATGAAAATTGGTATACATAGGTATTTGAGCACGGAGAATATTTTCGCCCTATCCATTTTGTTGTAACTCGCCACTAGATGGCGCTGCGGCACATCAACTGCTATACCGTTCAACCGATCGCCACGAAAGCAATAGATCAAAAAATTATTGCTGACTTACGAGCATTATTCCACGAGCACAGCTGTTTGGTCTGATCAATTGACACAGTTACAGAAAAGGATCAAGCTGTTAATTATCCAGTAGAATTTCTCAGTTCATTGCAGCCTGCTGGAATGCCACCGCACCTATTGACGTTGAAAGTCGGCTCACCAATACTGCTCCTTCGGAATCTCAACACGCCAATGTTGTGCAACGGAACCAGACTTTCCGTGAAAAAACTGATGCCGAATGTGATTGAAGCAACAATAATTAGCGGCAAATGTAAAGGAGAAGATGTGCTGATTCCGCGTATTCCAATGATTCCCAATGACTTGCCCTTCACATTCAAACGACTACAGTTTCCTGTGCGTCTTGCTTTCGCGATTAGAATCAACAAAGCTCAAGGGCAGTCACTGCGCGTTGCCGGATTAAATTTAGAAAATCCATGTTTTTCGCATGGTCAACTATATGTTGCCTGCTCCAGAGGAGGGACCCCAAAAACTCTGTACATCTATACACCAAATCAGAAAACCAAAAATATTGTTTATCCACTCGCGTTACGCTAAATGTTAGCATCAGTTAAAATTAGTTCAAGTTCAATTATACATCATCCATTTTTATATATACACAGATAAATAAATATACACAGGCAGGACAACGTCTGCCGGGTTTAGCTAATATATATATATATATATATATAGCCAAACCGGTTTCTTCACCATTGGCACGCGAAAAAAAAAAAAGATAAACGATCCGATGATTGTTTTCGACTGAATTTCAGTTGTATTATTATTGTTGTGTGTTCCCCCGTATGCACGTGCTCCAACGTATGCCCCTTCGGGTTTTTACGTATGACCCTTACCAATTACATTTTCCCCCTATCACTCCCTACCCGCACTTCGCTAAGCTAACCTAACTTCTATTGCGTTCGCAGACGTCTTAGCACTGTGTCGCATTTGCCATGGGCACAGGGAAACTACGGAAGACCTGTGTCGATAGAGACGGCATGTGTTTTCAGTGTGATGCAGTTGTATTACCATCAGAAACTCAGAAAAGCTGCCTGCCGTCGGTAGTCGGCGTGCAAGCCAATGCACGGCTAACCGATCACGCATCCAAGTAGTGACCGCGGCCAAAGCTGCTTAATTTAGATAATCGCCAGAGCCGCGCATCCACTGTTGTCGGTCGTACTACTCAACTAATTGAATTATTCGATTTTCGCCAGTTTTATAATAAAAAATGCTAAAAAGTTGATCGTTCAATTAGTGTTTCTAACTTAGACCTCAAAACACGCACACATACAAACACATACACATATACACAAATGTACTTACGTATATTCAAATCTATGTAGCATTAAAAATGGTAATTGATCATTGTGATTCGTCGCGCTGTTCCGAGATTCCTCGATATCGTGAAGTCCATCGTTCACGAAACTCCGTGGCTCTCTCGGACGGGAAAGAACGTTTATTTGATCGCGATACCTACACACCACTCGGCGATACAGTGTTGCAAACACCCATGTCGCGGTCCCAGACTCCGGTTTTGCTGATGGCATCCTGCCGCGAACGAGAGAAACTGCGGGATGCAGATAGCGAAGGGGAAATGTTCGTGTGTGTGAAAGCACTATACACACTCATATACAAGTATATATATATATATATATACGAGCGCGCGCGCGCGCGCGCGTGTTTGTGTGTGTGTACGCGCGCGCGCGTCTGTACGGCAAACTCATGTAAGAAACTTTCTTGCCGGGAGAACGATCTCGGGTAACCGAGCACGCGTGCCTACGATCTCGAAGGAGGAACCACGCGCGAGAGCAAAACGTAGACATAGAGATGTAGGGAGAGAGAGAGAGAGAGAGCGAAAGACCAACCAGTGTGATTAATGATCATTCCCACTGTCGGCTAACGCTGTCACGATTAACAGGTAGCTTCACCGTGTAAAAAAACAAAATGATACTACTGTACCTAAATAAGTGCTTACAAAAAGACGATCATTCATCTCGGAATAGCACACTTTGCTCCTATATGCAGGGTGGGGCAGAATGAGCCCCCTAGTTTCAAAAAATCACTGAAGGGCTCTCAGAACGAATAGAGGAGTGGGGCTGGTACCGTTAAGTGGGGGAAACATTGCCGTTTTCAGTAGTCACCCCGTGGTCGGGTGAGCAACAGGGCTTTGTTGTGGAGACGTTCTTCAAAAATGGCGAAAGCTTTGTGGCGACGCAGAGGTCTTTTCGGGTTCGGTTCGGGTTGAATCGTCACGACAGTGTTCCTGATCCTAAAACCATTCGGAAATGGATCTGTAATGTAAGGGCGACAGGATCTGCACTTCCTATGAAACCAGTTAGGCGACCTAAAAGTGTGCAAACACCCGAAAACATTGCGGCACTAAGAGCGTCGATTGAACATTCTCCAACGCGATCTGCCCGGAAACATTGTGCTGCGCTTCGAATATCGTCCAGAAGTGTAAGGCGGATCTTACACTCAGATCTTCACCTGCACGCCTACAAGTTGGTGTTAGCACAGGAATTGAGCCCACAAGACTTTGGGAAACGTAGAGATGCTTGCGATGCAATCCTGACTGCTGTACCCCCCGGCGATGTTGTGTGGACTAACGACGGAGCGCATTTTCATCTCAATGGTACAGTAAACAAACAAAACTTTCGTTACTGGGCATCTGAAAACCCCCGTCGACTGCATGAAAGACCTCTTCACAGCCCCAAAGTAATAGTTTGGTGTGCTCTGTCCTATAGGCATTATTGGGCCTTATTTTTTTGAATCCACAGGATTGACTGTTTCTGTGAATTCGGCATGCTATTGTGACATTTTGGAGAACTTTTTGCGTCCCAAAATGGAAGACTATGGCGAAGAACACGGCACAGAAGCTTTCTGGTTTCAACAAGATGAAGCTACGGCCCATACTGCCCGTCGGTCACGCGAAATTTTGCAAGAGCTCTTTCTTGGTCGCCTGATCTCTTTGCGGGGGGATGTTCCATTACCCCCTCGCTTCTCCGATTTCACACCGTGTGACTTTTTTCTGTGGGGATACGTTCAAACTGAGGTGTACAAAGTTCGACCTCGAACCCTTGAAGATCTGAAGGAGGCGATTGAGAACGTCATCGTTGGAATTTCGAAAGATATGCTGGGAAGAGTGACTGAAAACTTCTTCGAAAGGCTCTATGTGCATTGCTCGCCAAGGCCACCACTTGAACGATATCATTTTCAAAAAATAATGAAAGAAAAACGGCACTATAGGTACTTTTGAGCAATAAAAACCTTTTCTATGTATCTCGAACCGTTCTCTTACAATTAACCCTTAAAATCAGGGAGGTCATTCTGCCACACCGTGTAATATGTTAAACGATACTATACCTTGACTAATGGAATGAGCATTATTCCGATTACGGTCAATTACTCGAAGAAACAACCGTGCTCATTCGTTGTTTTGTTAATTGTAAACAAACATCAGGGTGTATATACTCGTATGCCTAAATTGGTTTTCACAAGATGCAATTAATCTGCGGTTTCAAAAACCATCTAGTCCCAATCCGGCAAACGAACACTACTCCTTCGTTCGATTAACTCGGAATCTGAAAAATTCTGCTGTTTGATAATTTGTTGAAACAATTTAACCGAAATGTTTCATAAATCGTTTCATACATATAGACTTTATCATAAAAAAATATAAAGCATATAGACTTTATCGTAAATGTTTCATACAAGATTTCATGGTTATAGACTTTATCATAAAATGTATTTAATATCGTTGAAAGAAAATTGACAAGTCCAAATCGGGTCAGAAAACTGGTAATTTCACCTATAATTATGTATATTCACTTAACTCATAAATATGTATTTATATTTTATATACGTAAAACAAGTTTCATTCGGTACCACGATCACACTCGCGGTTTTTTTTGTCATTCTTTTATCGCTGTTTATTATTCATTGTCTGGAGAAACTTGATTGATACACGACTCGACTGCGCTACGGCCAAACTACGTTATAATGCGCGCATTAATCGGGTGATAAATCTTTGTGAAATCCAGCGCATTGTATATGGAATAATTAATTTGAGACTCAGGCTGGGAAATATTATTTCCGAGATGCTGGATAATAGTAGAAGCGGCACTAAGATCGATTGAGGAAGAGAGAAAGGGTTATTGCGTGTTTCTTCCCGGAGTTTCTTCGTGGATTGGCTGGAAGCGCTGTATAGCGTGTATGAAATATAAGTAGAGTCTCTGACAAGTTTTGCGATATTCTGTGGTATTCTATGGAGGTATACATTAACCCGCGTATATCGCGTATGTAAGACAGCACGAGAATATTTCCGCGACTGGCACTATGCGATTTACCATCTATCGGAAGTAATATTTTCGAAAAACATTAATTGGTACTGAATATAAGTGGCCGTTTTACGTTTGTTCATAAATGTGGAAAGCGCTTTTCACGTTAGAATTTTCATTTCTTACTATTGTCAATTAGTTTGGTATTAGCACACGCGACATAGATACAATAGTTAAGTACATAACAAAAAATGTTCGCTAATTTCCGATTCATAGGTGTGTTTATCAATAGCTTGAAACGTTTCACAGTTTCAACGCTCCCTAGTTAAGCTCAATGGGATGGTTGCAACCATATGATGTGCAAGTCCCATGTGTGCCAACTCTCATGTCTAATTCCCATTGTGCCCAACTTTCATGGCGTTTAACCGGACTCGCACTGCTTCAATTTTGATAATTCGTTTGATCCGACCCGGTCGAACTACCGGACGTACAAGTCTCATGTGTCGAACTGCCTTCACGTTTGAGTTAGGGGTGTGTGTACATTAGTTGTTTATACTAAGTATGCAACTGTTTTCATACCCAAGTCCCGCATCGCGTTCCTAACTCTCTTCGCAGTCAAGTGGATACCTGGGGCAGTTGCACACTTCGTATACACAGTCCGAGTCTAATGTACACACACTTCTCACTCGAAGAGGAAGGCAGTTAAACAAATGGGGCTTGCACGTCCGATAGTTCAATCGGGTCGGATTGAACGAATTGCCAAAACTGAAGCAACGCCGGTTTAGTTGAACGCCATGGGAGTTGGGCACAAAGGTCGTTGCACACAACGGGAGTTGGCACACATGGGACTTGTACACCATACGGTTGCAACCATCACAAGCTCAATTCGTGCAGTTACGTCGCACTATAATGGTCTTCAAAAACTGCTTATTTCTTGAGGAGTATGCATCAATGTTTGCCTTCATAGTCTCGAGCTAGGGCTCAAAATTAATCGCAACGCAAGGTTTTGTCATTCAGATCTATTTTTAGACATATTCCACCCCACCCAAGGTTCGCATAGATAACCTTGCGCGCGTCATCATTTAATCGATAATACAATCAAAGTACGGTCTGACAGTTTCTAATTTCGCATATATGTATATATAATATAAATATATATCAACGTATACTGCGACCTCGATTTAAGTAATAATGCCCACCGCGCGACGCATATTGATTGTTGCGGCGTATCGTGGAAGAAGTTCCAATATTGTAACGGCACCGCTTTAGCCACTTTCTCAATTGCGCAGACTTCTCTGCGCAGCCTCAATTTGAATCAGTGCGATACGGAGCTTGTTCCTTAATTCAGTTTCACAAAGCGAGGTCGTAGTGTATCGCGAGGACCGATGCAGATTCGAACTAGTTACGCGAGATAATCATGTATGAAGTTGATAAACAATGTCAACTTCATAATGGATAATGGGCTTCGAAAGACAATGGCCAACGGCTAAGTTTGGAGCTAGAATAAGGTAAACGATAAGAATGAAATCGATTGATCTTAGCGTAACGACACAAGCAGTGTCCAAAACTTCGTCGCTACAATAATTGAATATATCCGCAAAGTTTTCTTCCGAATCGCTTTCGAGCTGCTCCGTCCGAAGTGTTTGATGAATCTCTATTAAACGGTTTCGCACCGTCACAAGGAACGACACGATTAAGTTAATTTTGTACACATTTGAAGGGACTAAGCTGAAAATTCCTATAACACTTCTTCGTACAATCTTTTGGTTTTCTGTTTTCTTTGCATTTTTACAAACGACTCAAACATCTTGCGCACATTTTACTAACATTCAGATTCTCGGAGATTCATACTCATACATAACTTTTAATCCTAAAACCATAATTCGTTACCTGCATGCGATTGGCAATATCTGGCTCAAGCAACGGATAACGGAAACAGCCGCGTTTCATTCCACAACCTCTAACATTGACTTCTAACGCGGTTAATTTTTTACCAATGAGAGAAAACATCGATATCACGATCAAATGAAAATCTACGTAGTAGCTTTTGTTTGTCTCGTCATCAAAGCGGTTTATCTCGAAGCCATCAGTGTTCTCATCATCGAAGGTTTCGTCGCAGTTCTGAGGCGGATTCGTCCCCCAACGAGCAAGATGTCACCGCATTTATTCCGATAATGGGAACCAATTTCGTCGGGACGAATAACAAGATGACGACATAAATTAAGACACGACATCATCATCAGGAAATGGTCGAGCGGTATTTCACAGGAAAAGGCTTCCGGAAATTCATCGCTTGAAGAACTTGTTTCGCAGGATTGTGGAAGGCTGCTAAAAAATTGTGCGATTCGTAATTCGACATCGCGGTAGTCCCTTTGACGAATACACAATCGGACCTCATTTATCGTAACGTGAGAAAACTGGTTTCGCTACTTCGAAAAAATAAAACTATATCGAATTAACATATTATATGTACATTATTACTCTTCAGCGATAAGTTGATTTGTTACAAATCGGGATAACACCTCTCAATTGAACATTTGCACCAACTGTGCTGGAAAATTGCCAATCATACTCCGTACATTCTTATCCAATTCTCGGTCAACGTCTGTCTCTTGCACACATTTTAGGTTCATCAAATCATCGAAAAATGCACATTAATTTATTCTGTTTTATCCGGATTGAGAAAAACTACTCTTTTTCATACTACCAGCACCAATCGTAGATCCATCGTAACTGGAAATTTTCTTTTAAACGAAAATTTTCAATAAAAACCGTTGAGCTACGGGGATGACTTCAAATCAAAATATTTTCAAGTTTAAATGTAGTCGTAGTTGTGCATGTAAAAACAATGATTTTCAAACAAAGGGAATAAACCTTATTATACAGAAATTCAACGAAATATTACGATTATAAGTTTCATCCCTTGATCGGAAACTATCCGAACACTGTGAATTATATAAATTTATATATTAACCTCAATGTTCGCTAGGGGCTGATCGAGTTTTTAAATCTTTTTTTTTCTTCAAATTTTCATTTAGCCCAGAAATCAATGAATATCGGCATCAAGCGACCCCGATCTCCTCTAAAGAATTGTAAATCTCGAAAAGTAATGATTATTCATTGTAGAGGAACCAATATTTTTCTAAATAATTCGAATTAAAAAATAATAATTTTACCTTTTTACTATTAATATTTTTT